>NW_019104583.1:173890-203244 GCF_001995035.1 Momordica charantia
ATATATATATATATATATATATATTAAATTTACGTTATACAGTATAATTTCTCAAAATTTTTAATATGGACTACCTAAGTGTTTTTTCTACATCTCATTTGCTTATATTTCAACAACTGTGGGGTTTAATACTTAAAAGAAGGGAAAAAAAATTTGTAGGTTGTGATGTGTGATTCGAGCCTACACATATATAATACACCAATTGTTTTTTTCTTATATTTTTTTAGACCTTCTATCTTATTTATGAAATGCATAAATAAATAAAGATATAATTTATCGGATACTACATGTCAACATTCTATAGGACGGAAAGCATCGAGTCATCATAACGACTCTGCATGAAAACCGAACATTGGAATGAAAATTAAACAGTATTTCATAGAAGCCAAACAGAAACATAAGAGATTGGTTATTTAGAACTTCATAAAGGCCAAGTTGACCAATATAACTCTTAATGGCTTATCATAGCACTTTGCGTCGCTTACCTCAATTGCTTTTCAAACAGCGTGTTGCGATTTACTGAGCAGTCGTAACAATTTATACAACGATGTCAAGGCTCTTAAACCTAAAAATAGATGGACTTTATTAAATTTTCAAGTACGTGAAACTATCACCTTATGAAGTAGAGATCATACTTAAACTATATTGATTGTCAAAACTTTTTCCTTTTCCTAGACATGTTTCATTATTCGCTGACCACACCTAAATTCGAACTTCGTGGAATTGGTTATTTTCGCAATCAAACATATATAATTACAACATACATAAATCTAACTTCAATCTACTTAAATTAATATATAAGTTTACCATGCCTTAATCGAATTTTATTTACATATAAAATAAATTAGTTGTGCCAGTACAAGTATAACTCAACTTAATACATATATCATTATCTTCATTATCAAAGAGTTAGAGACAAGAGATCGGTGTCAATTAATCTGGAGTTAATTTAAAGGTTTATTCACGAGAATGAATGCCAATTGGCAAGGGTAGAATTGAATGGGTAAAGGCGTCAATAGGGGGTTGAGAGGAGGGCTATTTCGTAAAATTGTTTCTGTGGGGTTAATGGCCCATCCCCTCGATACTAAGGACAAGGAGCCCCAAAATCTCCATTGAAGCAACAGTCTAGGGTTCGTTCCTCGGGTTAAAGCAGTGGGTCTAAATATTTTCTACGATTCTTCATTTTGGAGCTCTCAGTTTCCGCAGAGTTCTCCATTTAGTTACGCTGAATTCTCACACACAGCATCTTTGGTACTCTCTCGCTCCTTATCTCATCGTCCATGTCTTTCTTCAATCTATCTTCTCCACTCTTCTATTGCCCTACTGTTTTTATTTTATTTTCATTATCCTCTTTGACTCTCCGATTCTTTCTGTGCTTCTTGTGGTTTGAAGTCGAAACTGCTGCTTTCTCTTCTATTCTTGCATTTTATGTCGCCTGGACGGCTGGAATATAATGGGAATACTAATTCGAGTGGTATAAAATCTGGGGTTAAAGTTTAAAGGCGAAGGGTTTCTTTTTCGACGAATTCCGAAACTGAAAATATCAGTTATCTTGAGAAGGCTTTTGCAATACTATAAGGAGAAGGGAAAGTAAATCGTTTGAACTGTTGCGCATGCTTCTTGGGCTCGAGCTTGGACGAGCATCTAGCTGTTTAATATTTGAGACCTTGAAAATTGAGCCGTTTTAAGGATACATGAATCGAAAGATAGGTTAGCATTCGCGTGACTGCACGAGGTTAGATGTAATATTGTAAGGTAGACGTTAGGCGAAGGAAGGATATTGTATTATTTAACTTAGTAGTGAAGTTGATGGATTAGATGACGAATGCACCAAAATACTTTTGATGCTTGTAGCTTTCTACTCTTTGGTCATTTTGGGTAATCCCAGGTCTTCAAACGGTGGCTTGTTTGATTTTTTTTAGAGCTGAACGCCGCATCTTTTTATGTGATGTTATTTTACTTATTGTTAAGCTGGTGTGGGCAACGATTCCCAATCTGAGTGCCATTTCTTTATTCTTTTGCAGGGGGTACGCAGATTGGTATGTTGTTTGGAACTGGTATATGTTTTTGTGAGATGGACAAAATTGATTCTCCATTAGTAGCAGCAGTCTCATTCCTTTTTTGTCTAAACCTTTTATATCAAAATAGTTCCGTTGGATCTCATATGCTACTTTGTGTGGCATTGTTATGTCCTTGCATTAAAGTCAAGCATTCTATTGTCTCCATAATTTATTCTGCTGCCATTAACATTAGTTTCTTGAGATATTCAGAAAATGGATAGCCCTTGAAAAAAGATGTAGAAAGCTAATTTGTCAAAAAAGTTTTCGTATAGCAATCATTCTGATTTCGAGACATTCATATCTTTATGTTGTTTTGCACCACCTCCGTAATTCTCATTGTAATCACTAAGAGACTCATGAGCCGGTCTCTTTTATGCTACTTGTGTTATAAACATTATCCCTCTAGAAAAAGTCTCTCACATTTCAATCCCCCTGAGTCTATTCTCATGACAACTTTCATTTCAACTTCTTATTGTGCACTCCATTTGGCCTTTCTTTTTGTTTCCTCCTCAGTAATTTTTTTATATCTCCCCATGAATTCTTCTTCTGGCCTCCGTGCCTTCTTCACAGTTACCTTGCAAGCTTGTTTTATTAGACAATAAGATGCCAAGGGGAAAGGGAAATGCTTCATCTACTGCTAGACCAGTTGAACCTGAAAAGCAGAATGAATCTGAAAAGCCAGTTGATTCTGATGAGAGGGTAGATCTTGATGTTGATAATGATCCTGAGGAGACAATGGAAGAAGATGTTGAGTACGAAGAAGTAGAAGAGGAGGAGGAGGTTGAAGAAATAGAAGAAGTTGAAGAAGAGGAGGAAGAGGAAGAGGAGGAGGAGGAGGAGGAGGAGGAGGAGGAGGGTGAGGAAGAAGACGTTGAAGAAGTGGAGGATGGTGGAAACAATGATAATGGAAATGATGCGCAAAATGAAATTGGCAATGACGAGGATGAAAAGAAAAGGCATGCTGAGCTTCTTGCCCTACCTCCTCATGGTTCTGAAGTATATATTGGTGGTATTCCTCAAGATTCTTCTGAAGAGGATTTGAGGAGTTTCTGTGCATCAATAGGAGAAGTTACAGAGGTAAGCTCAGTTATACTTATACTATATCCAGATTTTGTGCTTTTCATAGGGACTAATAATATTTTGCTACAAGCAGGTTCGCATCATGAGAAGTAAAGACTCAAATGAGAATAAGGGCTTTTCATTTGTTACCTATAAAAGTGTAGAGTTGGCTTCTAAAGCGATTGATGAGCTGAATAACACTGAATTCAAGGTATCTTTTATTTTTTTACTTCTGTTTCTGGTCCATTCATAAATAAGTTGATACATTAGGTGCAAAGTAGGAAACTGAAGCTGCAAACTTGTGGATTCTCTGAATCTTTTGGAATCTTCTATGTTTTTTTCTCCCCAATACCTCTTCTTAGTACTTTCTCTATACTTTTGTATGTGACGTAGGGGAAGAAGATAAAATGTTCATCATCTCAAGCAAAGCACCGTTTGTTCATTGGTAATGTTCCCAGGAGCTGGGGTGAGGAAGATCTTAGGAAGGTTGTGACAGATATTGGACCTGGAGTTACAGCAGTGGAACTAGTAAAGGTTAGCATGACAGAATCTTCATGCTGTATCTTAACATGACTTCTTTGCTACATCCGTACTATCCTGTTGTTCCACAAATATCTCCCTGAAGACTTTATAAGTTTGTCCACCATAACATGGTTTACAAGTCTAGGATTTGATGTCACTCAATATTTGGTTGCAGGATATGAAGAATACTAGCAATAACAGGGGTTTTGCTTTTATTGATTACTATAATCATGCATGTGCTGAGTACTCAAGGCAGAAGATGATGAACCCCAAATTTAAGCTGGACGATAATGCTCCGACTGTAAGCTGGGCAGACCCTAAAAATGCCGATTCATCTGCTGCTTCACAGGTATTGCCCAATTGCCTTTACATTTCACACATGACTGGTCCATTCCACGTGAATGTTATTTATTTTGTTCCATTGAATAATATTAGTATTAAATGTATTTGATTAAATTTTATATAACTCAGGTTGTTTAATAAATTACGCTTATGGAGTAATTGTAAAATGTTTTTTTTTTATGTAAGATAGTATGCTGTAGCTAATGACGATCTTGTAATTGTTTATGTGAGTAAGAACTATCAAATATATATCGTTCAAGATTTAATTATTTGTGTCAGTTTTTATCTTTGTGCATATAAATTTGTTGACAAATAAAACTTGAATGGTAAAATTGATAATTGAATTGAGTTTGATATCAAGTTTTCTAATCTAACAACTAATTTGTAATTGTAAAAATTAAAATAAGTAATTTCAAATTTTCAATATATCTAGAGTACAATAATATTCTTAACTATTTGTAATCATGCAATCAGTATTTGGTTAACTGCGTAAAAGGACATAAAAGATTGAAAATGTTTGTTCTATCCTCGCATGTGCAACTTGACCTAAAATTTAAATTTATACGATGATAAACATAATGATCAATGTAAAGTTTGTGTGATATGTCTTAACCAATCCTTTGCACCTTATAGTTAATTGATTTTTGTATAGATGGCCTTAGTTGGTTATTGACTGAAGATGGGACATGTTGAGTCTAGTTATATTGATTTCAGACTTTATCTTTGTGTGTTTTTTTCTTTCCAATTATAGTTTTTTGACCATCTTTTTCTGGTCAATACAGGTGAAGGCAGTTTATGTAAAAAATTTACCAAAGAATGTAACACAGGAGCAGTTGAAAAGGCTTTTTGACCATCATGGGAAAATTACAAAAGTGGTTTTGCCTCCTGCAAAATCTGGACAAGAGAAGAATAGAATTGGTTTTGTACATTTTGCGGAGAGGTCCAGTGCTATGAAGGCTTTAAAAAATACTGAAAAATATGAATTGGATGGTGATCATTTCTTCAAAAGCTCTTCTGTTATTTATTTATCCCTTTTACTCACCATCAAATGGGGCTAGTGTCTGATATCTGTTTTTCCACAATTGTATATCCAGGTCAAGTTTTGGAGTGTTCTCTTGCGAAGCCACAGGCAGATCAGAAGTCTGGAGGATCCAATAGCCAAAAGTCAGGATTGCTTCCTAATTATCCACCTCGTGTTGGATATGGCTATGTTGGAGGTGCTTATGGTGGTGCTGTAAATGCAGGATATGGTGCTTCTAGTTTTTCTCAGGTGAGATGTTTGTTCAAAACTCAATTGCTCATGTCTTGATAAGATTAACCTATCCATATCTTTTTGAGTTATCTTTTGTCGGGACAAGTGGCTTTAAGAGTATAGTTATCACTTGTGCTTAGAAGAATTCAAATAGTTTTGTGAATGTTACTTGACGTCAGGATATAATAACATTGGATTTGATTCATCTAGTCCAATGAAAGGAACAATTTGATGTTTTTTAAATTATTCGACCTGAACTTTCTGGGGCTTCTGTGTATTCCATTGGCTTTGAAGCTGACTATTTTTCCTCTTTTAGAGATGAAATAAAGAAACCCTGTGCTGTTGCATTTGCTTTGTCTCTAAACAAAAATTGGGAAAGATACCTCAACCGATATTTGTTCATGTTTATCTTTCGTTCTGTTCAGTATGATGACTGATATCTCAATCACTTTTCCTGGGCTAAAATTAATGTATTGTGCTGTTGCATTTGCTTCTGTGCTTGGATGTACGTTTTGCAGTTCATATTTTTTCTATGAAGTAAAATGTTTTTCTGATTAAATTGCTCCTGAGCTGCAGCCGTTAATATATGGAAGAGGACCAACTCCTGCTGGCATGGCAATGATGCCAATGTTGCTGCCTGATGGACGGATTGGCTATGTCTTGTAAGCTCATACGTCTTCTCTATAATCCATTGAGATAGTACAGACTACAGTTGCAAAATACAATCCATTTCTAGTCTAAATAGATTCTATAGCTTAAGCTAAAAGCTTCTGGATATTTATTTGCAGGCAACAACCAGGGTCACAGATGCTAACTCCTCCTCCACATCCAAGAAGTGGCGGAGGAGGAAGTGGCAGTAAGAATGGTGGCAGTTCTAGTAGGGGTAGACACACACATGACAGTGGGCACGGGCGTAGGTATCGGCCATATTAGTTTCTGCCGTTGAATCTTCTCCGCCATGAACAGAAAGGTTTCTGCTGGAAGTACCTCTTCGTCTAACATTGTGATCATAGATTCTTCTTCGGTATTGATAAAGTGGAGCTAGCTCATTTATTGGCTTTGTAACGTGCTTGTTAGTTTCTACCAATATTATCTAGGTTACAGCTCATATTAATTTATGTGTTTTTCTCTCGGTTTCGTTCTTTTTGCTTCCCACTTTTAGATCAGAATTACGATTTTAGTGATCGAATTCTGTGTGGTAAAAATGGTGATCTTGAACTTGGAGAATTGCATTTTTTACTTCAAATATGAGTATGGCTTACGTGGTTACAAATCCAAGTTCGCCTGATATGCATACAGCTGAAGGTAACAAATGAAGAGTGCTTGGTATCTGTTATCCTTCCTATTTGATTATTTGGCAAGGGTGCGATCAAATTTTATCTGACTGGTATTAATTATCTGATAAAAACTAAAATAATGCCACAATGGTTTATATCGAAATATTGATTCCACCAATTAAATTAATTAATCACTTAATAAACAAACAGTTCAACTTAAACAATTAGAAACAAAAAATAACTAATCACACTAAAGTTTTCTGTATATATTGTGATATTTTGTGGGGTCAATAAGAAAACTAAGAAACAAACATGCATTAGCCCCTGAAACAAAATTTTTGAGGAACCGTTACCTCTCTCACTAATCACCACATTACTAGAAAATTTCCATACCATTCTCGTAAAAAGAAAGAATCGAGAAAGTTTCAAGCACTCTTGTATTACGTGCTCTCTTCGTTAACACTGTAAGTTTTTCTTCATAAATAACTATTTCATTTCGCTAAACCTTATCATTTTAAAATAATACTGAAGAAGCTACTAGAAAATTTCCCAGACCTGCTAAAAAGTGTAGCTGTCGTTTATAATGTACAAGCTAAATTTGTCCGACATAAAAACAATGCTTCCTCGAAGATATGTAGGCCATCATATAAATCAATTTTCTAGTTTGGAAATAAATGGCGTACCAAGTGCAGAAGAACCACATTTCAAATACCTAATAAGTGAAACATAAGGTTTCTCATTCATCACTGGCACCATTCTCTTCTTCATCTTCATCTTCAACTTCATCTTCATCTTCATCGTGATCGTTATCGTTATCGTCATTTCCAACGTCATCTTTGCTTTCATCTTCAACTGTAGGCTCTTCTATCTTCCTCTTCTTTTTTGCTTCTTTTTCCCTGGATGCAGCTGCCTTCTTTCCCGCACTCTTGCGCCTGAATTCTACATTTACCCAAACAATGGTTGCATAATCCATAAATACTTCAATTAGATTTATCTTAATTCAAATACCGGATAAGTTTGAACATTAATTCAGCGACCAACAGATGGAAAATCATAGCCCGTGGAGAAAAAACAACTACTCTTTTTGGATACAATATGATACATCATTTATTTTCCATTAAACTAACCACAATAATCGTTAAGATTTTAAAAGAAATAACTACAATTCTGAATAATAGCTTGTGCTCATATAATGTCCACTAAGAATACAGACATACTGTAGCATGACCAATTGTTCTTTCTGACATAATAACAATCAAGCAAAAATGACAACATAATACCTAATCAAGAGAAAAGAAAGAAAAACTGTCTTCACGCTAAACTTACATGCAGCATTACGAATTCAGAAGTCTTTATACGTAGGCATTAAGCAAAGATCGCATACTTTCTCTCCGTCACATGTCCAACTACAAGTGGAATCACAACTAGCTCTGGTACATTGCAGGATACCACTATTGCCGATTTCAATAAACAAAACCTGGTTATGAACCAGTAAATACAAATTCTTACTCACTTTACCTGCTTTTTGATGTGATCTAAGTATGTACTTCTACTAATAAAACTGGACAACATCGGAAATAAATCCTAACTCTCACTCATTGGATATATAGCAAAGTTTTAAGAACTCATCACCTCAATACCATTTGCAGATACAACTAAACAGAACTAGAATAATAAGTCCCATAGATTCAAAGGCACTTGAATATTTCTTTTTTAGGAGCTTATTCGATCTGATCATGTAATTCTTTAAGAAAATATATTTTGGGTGAGTTATATCAGCTCTAAACTATCTCATTCAAATCGATGGTTACATGAATTTTACTTGTAGAAAGAATTGCGCAGATAAAAAATTTCACCAATATCTCTACTTAATGACTAGGAGACTTCTATCAAACAAATAGACAAAAAATGGGGTGGGGGGTAGCGATGGCAGAGTCATTCATCTTTAGACACCTAGTTTTACAAAGAATCCATTAGATCGAAGTTTAATATCCAACACATGATTTATATATTATTCGTTAACACTGTTCTATCAAGCTTATGATCTAAATTTGAAGTCTGAAAGTCTAGCAATACAAGGCACTGTTGTTCGGCAGCAACTGTCATATTTTTTTTTTATTTTTTTTTTTATAAAAGAAACAATTTCATTGATGTATAAGCCCATAGGTGGGATTACATGAAGCACTTCCAAGAAGGGAAGTTTAGCTACAGTGATGAAGGAAAGGAGAAAATTTACACCAAGATACAACATTGTAAACTATAGCACAACTGTAATACTCATCGAAGAGAACGACTAGATCATGCCTTTAAAGTTGTTTAGCAAGTAGAAATATCAAAAACAGAATTCCCCATTAAGCGTGCAATTCCACGATCCATCAAGAAATACTTTTTTGAAAAAAAGTGTAAACACAGCAGTGGGAAGCTAACGCACCATTGAGGGAGGCTTTGAGAGGCCTAACCAACTCGGGAAATTCCATATCTTCTAGAGCTTTCAATACATCATCCGCCTTTATCGTCTGCCTCTTCGATTCCTTGCATATATCATTCGACCTGCTTAGAGATCTACGAGTTAGTACGAATACAAGAACTAACCAGTACAAAACTTCAATTTCGTTAACCCTAGCGCCATAACAACCAGAAATACATGGCTCTAATCGGTTTCGCGTTCGTATTTTAGGTAAACAGCAGAGAAACAAGGAACCCTAGTTTCTACCATCAGAATCAATAGAATTTCATTCAGAATTGAAAGCATTAGGGCAGGTTGCCGAGCTTACGTAGCGGAGAGGTAGTGAATGAAGATTCGAGCGCTCTCGCAGAAGGCAAGAAGCGAGTCTTTGTTGACGGAAATGTCTTGGTTCCGGGAGCACTGAGAAAGCTTCTCTTTAACCACTCGGCGAACAATGGTCTTGGGAAGCTCTTCGATCTCCGCCGCTACTTTCTTCTCCATCTTTCTCCACAGCCTTAACTCTCTCTCCACTGTTTTCTTCTATGGTTCTTCCCTGAAGAGACTGCTTCTCTCTCCAGTCTTCCATTTTCATCGTTCTCGCATCTCTTTCCCGCCATTAATATCGTTCAGGTAGTTTCTGGTATCGGCCCAGAAGACATTGTGGGCTTCACTTGGTGATGGAAATTTATTGGGCCGGGCCGGGCTTCTCTCGACCTAGTTCGGCTATTTACCAAGAATGGCTATTTCTCGATGATAATTTGGATTCTCTTTGAAAAAAGAAAGGTTTAGATTTTAATAAATATTCTAGCTCATTTTTTTTAAAACTAAAATTAAAAGTAATTTTAAATAATATATAATAATTTACGGTAAATGGCCTATTTACAGTGAGTATTTACTATTTATTGATTTACTGTAATTTTTATTATTACAAATTTAGTCCTTTATGGATATTTTCTCATCAAACTAAATTCAGCCATGATTTAGAATAAATACGCATGGTGATGGAAACTAAGCTAATGTCATAATTATTTTTTTTTTTTTTATAAATTGCATTTTGCTGTAATTAACCATTGTTAAGAGCAGCGGTTATTATTTATTTAGGTTTGAGGAGCAAGAGCTGCTCTGATTTTGCGAACGGTGGCGACGTCCGTTCTAAAAGACAGGGCGAGTGCCGCATCGTCGATACCGGAGCCAAAAACGGCGGACGGAACAGCCACCGTGCCGGCGTCCGCACTTCCAAATCCGGAAACAGCCACAGCCGAATTATCCGCATCGCTATTGAACTGAAAATGCACCAATCCCTTGGGAAACAAGAACGAATCCCCCATCTCAAGCCTCGAACTATAGAGCGTGTTATTGGTATCAACAAATCCGACCTCAAGACGGCCTTTAACGAGGAGCAGAAGCTCCGCCGCGCGGGGGTGGGTGTGCGGCGGGTTGACGGAGCCGGCCGGGAACTGGAGAAGAGCCAGAGAAACGCTCTGCCCAATCTTGGCCGGAAATTGGGCCAGGCTCGCTTTGGTTGCCGTGAAATTTGGAGGGTTTTGGGAGAGGGCTTTGCGAATTCCGTGGAAGGTGAAGTAATTGGCGTCGATTTTGGTGGCGTTGGCGGAGAAGAAGTCCGAGAGGAGAGATGGGTCACTCGCCGCCACCGACACCGCCATGGCAGTTGTTAGGAGAAGCGCTGCTGCAAATTTGGGCGCCATTGATGGATGACTGGGTTTTGGGTATTTGATATTTTGGATTTATAAGAGAGGTTTGTTTCTGAGAATCGACAAAATGAACCATTTTCTTGCTGCGGTACGATGATCTCTAAGCTTTTCTTCTGTTCTGGTTATCTTGTTTACCAGACGACTAGGCCTAATATATTAATCATAAGATATAATTTTTCTTTTTGTTTTACTTGTCGTTTCTCACTTTCTCGTGTTTCTATTCTTAATTCTGTAGAATATCCACATTTTACTCGTTCATCAAACTTTGTTGGTACTCGCACCTATATTATTGGAGCAGAGGGGACTGAGGTACTCTCTACCAAAACTTTCAATTTACACCGACACGTTTTTTAGCACAGTCCTAGCTTTTTTTTTTTTTTTGAGGAAAAAAACCACTGTACAAATAATTCACTGTGTGGTATGATTAAAATCCAAAGTCGTGTGATATTTTTATGGTAGGTGGAATATTTTTCCAACGTGGGACAATTTACCTTCCAATATTTTGTGAAAATCCAACACTATTTAGGTCTTATAATGTTTATTTTACTTTTTAATCTTTTGTCTTTGTATTTTTCTTTTTCGGTTAGTTGTCAATAATTTTTACCGGTCAAAATTTAAGTATTTTATTGGATAAAATTGACACAAATTGTAAGTGAAGCACATGATTTTAAGAGGCACTCAATTTAACGTCCATGTGGCTCCAAGTTAGACATGGAGCTACATTATTGTTTGGACTGTGAGTAACACCACAGTGTTAAGCAACTAATGAGGAATGCAATATTGCAGCATAAGATATAGAGTTGAATGAAGTTTTTACCCAGCACCAGCACATTAGTTTCTGTTGACCAGGATCTAACTCAATTCTCTCATGGATAATACTTGGTTTTTTAACCTTAATTAAGGAATAATCTTATCTTAGCCACCGTTAGATGTTTGATAACTAAAAATTGATTTCTTTCCCCACTGCCAGACTCCTTTTCAAAAGCAAATTTCATTATGTGTAGAAAATAGCGTAGACTTTTCTTCCACCGTACCGAAAGGATAAAATTTTACTCTTCAATAATATAGCACAATTATTAAATATTTGACTGACTCGTGGGTGTATTATTACAAATATCTATCCACCTCTGACTAGGGAGAGTGTTGTGGTTTGCTTCACGGATTGGGTTTGTGGTTCATTGATGGTAGTCTTACACTGACACCAACTACCAAAGAAGCCTTTTGGGACACCCTTCATTAAACACCATAAACCATTCTTGCTTTCRCTCTACAAAAAAAATAAATAAATAAAAGAAACGCCACTAATTTCCTCTGCCTTCAAAAATTACAACATCTTCTTCTTCTCATATGGCTCTTGCAAGTTTTGTTACAGCATTGTCATTTCTGATCCTTCTTCCCACAGTTGAGCTTTCAACCGCTCATTTTCTGAAAGGGAACGTCTCCTGCCTTGACTGCCACGCCTCCTATGATCTCTCAGGTATACAAAACCAACTTCTTCTGGTTTCCTTAAAAATGTTTGTAGAAATTACTGGGCTCGTTTTTTAACCTTTTTGTTTCTGTTTCTTCGTTTTAGAACAAGAATGGTATCAAGAAATAAGAAATTTGTTTACGTTGTTTCTAAAAATTCTC
Organism: Momordica charantia; assembly: GCF_001995035.1. Next base: position 186,190 of record NW_019104583.1, read on the forward strand.
TATGATTTTGAGAATGTTCCTAAAATCTTAAAAACAATAGTTAGTTATAAAATATTTAAATTTTTTAAAAAAATTAGAAACTAACAAGAGCCGTAAAGGGGTGGCACTTGACAGGGACGGTGGTGATGGTGAAGTGCGATAAGGTAGACAAGGTGGTTACAGCAACTACGGGAAAGGATGGGTTTTTCGAGGCGGAGCTGCACCCCAGTTCAGATGGCCGCGACTGCGAGGCCAGGCTCGCCGGAAGGCCCAACCAGATCTACTCCGCCACAAACACCATTGTCGCCGGAATCGTAAGGGGTGACGGCGGCGTCTACGGCATCTCCACTCCGCTGGCGTTCTGCACTGCTTGCCGCTCCATCAGCAGTGAAGCCGTCAAATATTGCAAGGCGGCCGGAAGGAAATTCGGTTCCTCCAAGACCTTCAACCTTCCTCTGCCGCCGGAGTGGGGCCTGGCGCCGTCCAGCTACTATTTCCCTTTCTTCCCCATCATTGGCGTTCCTTAGATATATTCATATTCTACTATACATATATTATATTATATGTATGTATTCGTCTAGGTGTTGTCTCTCAATCTTCTTACTTGCACTATTAAAAATTTGACAGTTACGTTTAAAATAACTGTTAAATTTTTCACAGAGGTAAGTAAGAAAGAYATATAGATGACTGATAAGGTGTGTTAAATTATGTTTAATTTAGTTTGTAATTTGTTTTTTAGGAAAAACAAAAAGAAAACTTAAATTGTGTTCAACTTTTGTATATTATATTTTTGTTTGATTTGCGGACTATTTTTTGTGGAGCTACATATCTTTGAGTTATATGTATCTAGAGTTATACAATTAGAGCAGATAAATACTGGTTTGATTCATAAGATTTGGATTAAAATTTTAATTTGATTTGTCTTAATTTTATAATTCTAAAGGTGGTGTGGACCATGTGGTAATGGTGTTAAAAAATAATTTTACAGATATATTTTATTTGACGAGTATCAGAAACATAGCTTGGGTTGATAATTAATATTTAAATATTTTAGTTGGGTGTTTGACCGAATACTATTAAGTATTTGGATCATTACTATTTATTAATTGTAATTTTTAATTATCGACTTAAACATAAATAAAAAAACGTGAATTTGAATATTCATTTCGATGTACAAAAAAAATAAATAAATAAATTTGGAAGGGTGGAATTAGGGAAGCCAGAATGAATTTCCCAAGCAGTGATTAACCGTCAAACACCTATTGGACTCATACTTTTTTGTTTTTTGTTTTCAGAAAATAAAAAAGTTAAGAGTTCACAAAAGACAGAGTTATTGAACTAATTTAATAATTATAGGTGGCCCAGTCGCCAGTGGATCCACGGAGTCACGGACCACGCCCTCTCAGTCTCCGCGCTTCCTCCGCGATTTCTACGCTTTATTTCCTTTTATTTTATCATTCTTTTTTCGCTTTAATCAAATGTATATATACAAACTTTAAATTAAATTTAACTAACCATCTTAAAATAAACCATAAAAGAAAATCAATTTAACTAATTATTATTAATCATTTAAATTTTAAACTAAATCTTTTTTTWAAAAAATTATTTCATACTTTACRTATATCTATAACTAAAAACTAGATTGAATTATAAATTATCAATAAGATATAATTAAATAAAATTAAAATTTAGTTTATTAATTCAAACGATTTTCATATATGAATATGTGATTTTGTTTCGACGCTTTTATCGAGACCGACATTTCCATAAGTATATTACCTSAKGGTTAAARGTTATTAATTATCAACTAATTAAATTATAATTAAAATCTTATTTACTAATTCAAAAAATTTGTATCAATATTCATAATTTCTGTGATTTTTTCTTAAAATATATGTCRACATTAATATGTCCATCGTAAAATCGAGACCTCGATATTTACCTCGACATTTGGAATAAGACACTTAAAATAAGAAAGAAATTGCACAAATTTTAGTTATTACTGTATTTTTTTTTYCCTGTGCTTTCAAATGGCCTGCCAAATTAAATAAGTCGAATGTTGTTGTTTTCCTTTTATACAAAATACATTTTCCGTTATGAGATTTTAGATTAATATCAATTTGGTCAGATTTAGAAAATGATATTTTTAGTAGTTGAGGTTTGAAAAATGATTCTAGATAGATTTTGAAACTATTTTAACTATCAATTGATTAATTGTAAGATGATGAATTGTGGTAATTGTGTTTCCTCGCTCGTTTAGGTCTCATTTACTTACCAGGAATCAGAATCGGAATCTRAAAGTTATTTCTTCTATACTAAATCGGAATTAGAATTGTTGTTTACTAAAATTGTCTAGAATTGGAATCGGAATAAGATATAYGTCAATTATTATATACCAATTTTTTATTTCTAGCTATTACAAAAATATTATTTTGCTATTTTTTTCATTACAATAATAATAAAATTTTAATTTATTTTATTACTATATTATTGATAGTAAATAGTTTTTATCATAATAATTTATTTAATATTAATAAATAATGACTAAWTAAAATAAAATTAYATTCACTAAAATATTTTTTATTAGAACCAGCATCATTTATTATAAAATATTATAAAACATCTATTTTATAATATTTAATAATAATGTTATTAAAATTTATTACTATACTATTTAATAATTAATGAATTTTATTTTTTTAAAATCTATTGATATTAATTAATAATAATAAATTAAAATTAAAATATTAAATATTAACTATAAATTTTTATTAAGAAAAAAATTATTAGTGGTGTAAATGGAAAAGTATAAAATAATTAAATAAAAAGTTATGGGTCTCATCAATACATAAGAGAAAGAGTAAAAGTAGAAAAGTAATTACAATAAATTAAAAGGGTCAAAAATAAGAAACGTGAATGAAATTGATGAGGGTGTATGAAAGGAATGAGATTGCACTTTTTAAAGAATGAGTTAATTTCTATTCCGTTGAAACGTAGTCTCACTTTTCTCCTACCTCTCACTCGTCAAGTAAACCTCGCACCCGCTGCCTTCATTCTTGCATTTCATATATGGAACATGTTACTCCATTGGAATGCTGACATGCGTTCTATTGGAATGTTGCATCAGATCTAACAAATAGGGAAACGACGACCCAGTTATAAGACAAATATTATTAAATTATAGTATATTTTTTTCACGTCGGCATGTACAGTAAATAATTTAACCATTAATCAACTCATGGTAAAAGAAGTTAAGTGATGATTAGTTAGAACCATTTTTAAACCTTATTGGCTAAAATATATGTTTTTTCAACTTCAGGACCAAATAGATTTTGACTTCGAGTTCATGCATAAAAATGTATTTTGTCTCTTTTTCTTGAAGTAAAATCTGACCCGCATATTGAAATGTTAATTAGTTAATAGTGGGGTTTAATTTTTCTAATTATATTAAATTGGTTAAAATTTTACAATTAAAATTTGTGGGTGCATGATAGCAATTACTTAGATCACGAGTAATTTTATATAATTTATTCAAGTAATAATGAATTATAAGTTAAACTAGAACAATCAATACAAGCTTTTTGATAGTATATTTACTAAAATCAATTTTGAGTTTATTTTTAAAAAATCAATTTTTTGTTGGAACTAAATGATGTGGTTTCCTATTGATTTTGTCAATTGACAAGTGAGAAAGAGAATTAATTTGAATTGAATAATTGAACTCATCACAGAAATATCAATAGAAAAAGTACTTAAAGAATACAAGGAGGCGAGACTTTTAAAATTTGAAACCAGATTCCATTCTCTAATTTTCTCTTCCAAAATCATTTTGACTTGGGAGTTATGACTTTGGTGTGGGAATGAAAGAAAACTTTTTGCTTACATTTACCAGTGTGGATGCAGAAGAATTAGTTTCCATTTCTCGACAAATAAGCCACTTAACTAATTAAACTATATTTAAATTGACAATATTATCATTAAATTTGATTAATTTTTGTTACGATAGAAAATTATTTCGAAAATAACAGTAAAGGTAAGTCTTTGACTTTTTAAATAAACAAGTAATTTAAACTATATATATATATATATATATATATCAAAAAATAACTTGACTCGATTATTATTTTAACCAATTAATCAAGACATAGTTCAATTGGTAAGGTATCCACTGCTTTTCTAAATATCACTTACTTTATTTTTTGCCCGATTGGCATGGACTACAAATTACCAACATTTCTTGTAAACTTACCCAACTCAATAATACATGATCCAGAAAAAAAAACAAAAGGGAGAAGAAATTTGACTTGGTTAATTTGTGGAAACATTTCTCCAAGATTCCGTGTGTATTGTGGGTGGGTAATATTTGAGAATTAAGAAATATAATATTGGGGAAGAGATGCTGAGAGGGAATATTGAACACAATTAACCAGAAAGAGATATATATATATATATATATATATATTATAAATAGGCGAGTTGTTTGGTGGTATATATAGGGGTATAGGCAGATGATAGGTAGAATGATTAATTAATAAAAATAAAATGTTATAATAATGTAAATATAAAGTTCGAATAGTATACACGCGTTGGAAGACCTTGAGGAGTGGGAGATATAATAATTAAGTTAAGTGGAGCCTCAGCCTCGGCTTGGCTGGTGCTGTTGTTTTCCAAAGTAAGCGTGTGAAAAAAGTTTTCCAAACACAGTCGCTGTCGTTGTCCTTGTCCCAGTYCCAGATTTTTCTAATTTTACTCGGCAAAGTTGAAATCCCATCTCTCTATACTTCCTATGTGTATATATATAGAGCATAACAGAGGGGGGTTTGAATTAAATTTAAAAAGAAAAGAAGAAGAGTTTAATTTTTTATTAATAACAATGGATGAGGTGGTCCGGGGAGAAGAAGAGGCGGCGCAGGAGCTTCTACCGGGGTTCCGGTTCTTTCCGACGGAGGAGGAGTTGATTTCGTTCTATTTACACAACCAACTCCAAGGCCGGCGTAGGGAAATCCACCGCGTCATTCCGGTGCTCRACATATACAGCATTGAGCCTTTCAATCTCTCCAGTAAGCCAGCGTAGATAATTAATTAATTAAATTAAATTAAATTTGTTTAATTAATGTAATGGAGTAATGGAGGGTTGTAGGGTATTCGGGGGAGAGGTGCAGGAGGGAGAGGGAGCAGTGGTTTTTCTTCGTGAAGCAGCAGGATAGGGAAGCGAGGGGAGGGAGGCCCAACAGAACGACGTCGTCCGGGTCCGGATATTGGAAGGCCACCGGCTCTCCCGGTTACGTCTACTCCTCCGACAACCGGGTCATCGGACTCAAGAAAACCATGGTGTTTTATAAAGGGAAGGCTCCCACCGGAACGAAGACCAAGTGGAAGATGAACGAGTACAAAGCCATTCAAGATCACCAAACTTCCTCTAGTTCCACTCCCGAGGTCATTTTTCATTTTTCATTTTTCATTTTTCATTTTTTAATTACAATTTAATTTTTATTTTATTTTATCATTATTATTATTATTTTTTAATGTGTTTGTTTTGATTTTGATTAATTCAGTTGCGACATGAGTTCAGTTTGTGCCGAATTTACGTCGTGTCGGGAAGCTTTCGAGCCTTTGATCGGCGCCCATTGGAAGTTTGCAACTGACATACGGCGGCGGAGGGGAGGACGGCACGCTACTGTCTTCTTCTTTCTTTTCTCTATAAGAAATATTTATTATTAATTTTTTGTTTTGAAGTTGCCAAATTTTGTCATTTAGAAAATAAATACCTTCGAGAAGTGTTAAGGCAGGAGATGAATGATTAAATTATACTTTCTAATGCTTGATTTAAGAAGTTGTGAGTTGGAATTTCCACGAATTCYCCCGWYATGTTGTAAAAARGACGGATGAAATGTTYGATTATAAGGAAAATTTGATGAGACCCTAATAAATAATAACACTAGCTCCTCATAAAAATAAAAATAAAAAGTTAACATAATTAATGCTAATGTAGTGTTGTCGGCAATATTACCAATTTAACGACTCATTTGGGTTGACAGGTCAAAAGATAATGTGATGCAATTAGTAAATTATAATGAGAAAATTCACATCAATGTGAAATGAAAATATTGGAACATAGTGTGTAATTTAATAAAGAGAGATTGAGTATATATTTAGTACCTAATATTTTTTTCTCTTCACTTTGGTCTCTAATATGGTAAAAAAGACCTTTAATTTTATTTCTTATGTATTGATTTTTTTGCTCTTTTTTCCAATTATGTATTTGTAACCACYAACTGTTAAAGAATGACCATTTAATGAATTAAAAAATTATATATTTTGCAAAGTTGTTAATAGGTTAATTTTTGCCATTTCAAAATTAAGTAAACTTACTACATGTTAAATCACATCAAATGAGCATTTTTTTCTTAAATTATATAGGCAAGTGGTATGTTGGTTTCATCTAATTAAAAGCATTTCAAGTTTAACTAACAGAGTACTTTGATATTATATAATTACTTTCTCAATTCATTTCAAATTGCAAGACTTTATTGGAAACAAAATTAATACATAGGGATAAATTAAAACTTTTACAAAATTAGGAAATAAATCGTAAAAAACAACTAAAATATATATATATATATATATATTTATAAATATATATATTTAGCCAACATAAGTATAGTTAAATATATATATATATATATATATATATATATATATTCAAATCTCAATCTCCACATTTTGTAAGGTAATATTCAAAATATAGTCTTAATCCATGAGTTTTTGTCAAATTTTGTATTTAGTTCTCGGACTTTTGAATTTGGTACTTTTCATTTTAGTTTTCATATTTCAACTATTAGTTTTATTCCTATGCTATGTACATATGAATGTGAATTTTAATAGACGTTTGATGATCAAAATTCTGAAAAGCAAAACTGAAAAAATTCCAACCATTTAAAATAAAAACCATCTAATATATAAATATTAGGGGCAATGGTAAAAACATTTAATAAAATTAGCAAAATAGCAACTACATTTAGTTTTATCAAATATAGCAATTCTTTTAAGAAAAATAAACGGAGGTCCAATTTTAAAATGATAACTTTATCAAAATGATATATATTTGCAATTTATCTATAATATATCCACAATACTACTTATATGAATGTCTCTACAATATATATATGATATATATTTAATATGCTATTGATATGAGTGGATGATAAATTACTGGTATGAATATATGATATATTACTGATATCAACGTAAATTTGTACTATATTTAAAGGTTTAGGTTTGAAATACATACAAAAAAAATTTGCTACTCACCTTTTAAAAAAATATTATTATTGATGCATTGTATGAGTACGTGAGCGCATTGATCACGAAAACGGGACTTTTCTTTGGGAGAAAAATAATATTTCAAAGCGACAAATAATCGACCAATTGTATGGTGGCCTAAGCCAATGTTCACATTACTTAATCCTTAGCAAAGTCAACTTTGAAGCGCCCGTGTTGGAAAATTCTATCTCCTTATCCTCTTATACTCACATGCTCAAAATACATATTTTTAATTCCTCTTTAATAAGTTAAATAATATAAAAGGGTCCTTCACTATTCTTGTTTCCTTAGAAATGAAACCAACTTAATTTGTATTTATGTATGTAAGCATTGTAATCTCTAATGTATATAGATGCTTTCTCTCGAAAGTAAATTTTGATTCGAAGGTTGTGAGTTTGTTCTCGAAATAAGGAGGTCAGTGCATTTGACTCCTAGCTTATTGAAGAGTCCTTGAAGTATTCGATTATGCATCTTGACAAAGTTTTTAGTTACGTGGTTTGATGAAGTATTTTGTTAGTGACACAACTTATGAAGTCTTTGGCTATACAGTTTGAAAATATTTGTGGATGCTTCTGAATCTTCTGGTATAATTCTCTATTTATACTATTTATAGAGCCTTGGTAGGTTTTATACTAGTGTTCTTCTCGTGAGCTGAGCTTAGGTATATTTGAGCTCAATCTCCATGATATGATCTAATTAGCCAATCCCGTTGGACAATCATAATAAAATATATGAAATAATTTGATTTATCAATTTTAAAATGACATTGTAAATTTGTAATGGGTAATAAATATAATTTTATCATTTATCTATAATAATGACATGATAATGATAATGGGTGGGACTCACGTCAAATCTATCCAAATCAATAGATTTATAACTTTTATTTGTTATTTTGAGTTTAATCTAGTTTTTTTTTTCGGCATAATTCAATTTAGAGGTTAAACAGTACAAAATGACATTGATGAATGAAGCTATATTTTTTATTTTACTCCAGACAATGTTTCAAAAAGTGAGAGATAATTAATGTTTTAAAATATTTTAATTTATTTCCTAAAAAGTTCCTTAGGTTAATTAGAATTCATCTATACGATTAATAATTATAACTTTTAAAACAGTACTATAAAGGATAAAATCAAAACCAACTAAACTATACAAAATAATGTTCATACTATATGTATAGTTGATTCAATTTTGCCTCAGTATTTAAAAGTTTCAAATCTACCACAAACTTTTAAAACGAATGGTAAAATTGAAACCAACAACCTAAACCATGATTTTTCAATAAAAAAAAAACTACCTAAATTATGGACTTTTGTATAACTTAACTTTAATTAATTTATAATTAGCTTTCTTAATAGGTCATAAATTTAAATGCGAAACCTACAAATAATCANGGGATACTCATTTTAGAGTGAGAGGAAGGGGACTAGGGAGATAAAGTTCTGAAACTCTTCTGTTCAAACTCTCGTGGATTTTGAATAGTCTTAAAAAAAAACGTAAAACCTAAATTCAATTGTATGCAAATCAAGCCAAAATTATGACAATAACTAATTATATTTATTATTATTGTTATTATTTTAATTAAGAAATAATTACATTTTTTTATATAAGCGCCAACGTCATGTTTATTCACAATGAAGACAAAAATTTTCGTTTTCATTATTGTCGAAATTGAAAAATTGAATATAATATCCAAAAGGGGAAGAAAAATCCTCTTCAATATTGTTTGGGGAAAGGAATGCCCTGGACACGTGGAGGACCCCTATTGGTGCTCCAAGATGGCTCATGAGTCATGTCCAGCTCGGATAGCCGAGATGGCCGCCACTAACGTCGACAAATGCTAAGTATGAGGGCCGAGGTGAACCTGGCCCAGGTCTGACCTACCGGGGAGCTCGGTAGGGGCCGATGTGAGCAACTGTCTGTGGCGTGATTATCGGGCATAACCGTCGGTCCTGAGATTACCGGGTGTAACCGACGGTTCCGAGATTACCGAATGTAACCGTCGCGAGATTAGCGGGACTACCACCCATAAGTAGAGGACCTCACTCCCCGATCAGGTACGATGATTTCTGGCCTTGAACTAAACTGGGAATCCGACCTATACTAACTTGATCGTCGGAGTGCTCACCTTTTTGTGCAGGTCCGCCCAAGCGTTCAGGTCGGTCCGGAGGCCGAGTTCGAGCTGCAATCTGGAACACACTGTTGTGCACATCTTTGCATAAACAAATATAGTTGTTTTTCTTTTCTTTTTTCTTTTTAAATTCAAATTCTCTCTTTTATACTTTACCCATTATTACTTTTCTTGGGTAGTATATTACTAGAGTTGTAATTTGTATTATTTCTTAGTGAATAAATTGTTATTCTAATTAAAATTTTATTAAATTTTATAATTGACGTGACTTTTGTTATAAACATTACAAACTTCTATCTAATTAGTACATTATTTAAACTTAATTAGTTATTGTTTTGTCAAGGTCAAGTAAATTGTAGAGATAAATTCTGTTACTATGAAGTAAAATAAATTAAAAATCACTATCAATAATAATATTTATAATTCAGCATATTACTAACAATTTTTGGTAAATACGTTTTTAATGGGGTTGGAACAATAGGAATAGGAGAAGGAATGGCTTACAGTAGGGTCATAGATAGAAAGTATATATTTTTCCTTTTTATATTTTTCCAAATTTAAAATGTCACGTATAACTCTTTCGGAAAAAAAAGTTTGGTATAAAATTGTCCGAAAAAGTTCTCTTTTTTTTTCTCTTTTTAAAAGTTTGTATTTATTTATCATGGTAATTTAAAAATATGTTAAATTATAAAGTTTATTTAAAAAGTTTGAGACAAATCTTATTTTTGAAAGATTCTAATTAAATTCTACACATTTTCAAAATGGATCACGTGATTGAGGTGATAGATAATGCAAAAAATTGTCGTACCTAGTATGGTTGACACGAGCTTCTATATTCTATTAATGTCTGGTTTTTATATAATTCTCCACTCCGACCTGAGCGTTGTATAAAAAAAAAAATATTAGTTTCTATATAATTACAAAATAAAAAATCAATAAAAATTTGAAGAAATAAACATGTCCATGATGCACATCGGGAGAAACCAAGGCCCATATGAGATGCTCCATTGGCCCATCACTGAAAACTCACAAAACAAGAAGTAAATTAGCCCTACGTCTGTGTATGTAAATGTTGTGTTCAAGTTCAACGACATAATCCTACCTCAAGTCATTTATTTTAGGTTAAATTATAAATTGAGTCCGAGGAAAAAAATGTTTAGTCTTTGTATTATTAAATTTGTCCTAATAAAAATTTCGACTTTTAGTTTTGTCTAATTATTCTATTATTTTTCAAAAAAAAAAAGATATGATTTATGATGGACCTATTAAATATGAAAGAATAGATGTCAATTACAACCGTGTTAAATTACATATTAGATAAAAGATTAAGGGTGTATTTAGGAGTGATGGTACAATTAGTGATTTTGAAAAAAGAGATTTTATAATTAATTTCTCAAAACCACCCTCCAAGTATCTTAAAAATCAATTTAAAATGAATTTAAATTTTTCTAAAATCAATTTTCTAATTTGTAAGACATAATCAATAAAAAAAATGATTTTGACAACCGCAAAAGTGATTTTGAGTTTATGGACTTATAGAACCAATAATAACTTTTTCTTTTAATACAAAAATATGTGAAGGTGAAGATTCAAATTCACAACTTATTACTCAAACATGAATAGTTTATTCAATTAAGTCAAACATGAATAGTTTATTGAGCTAAGTATAGATTAACAACATATGTTATAACTAAATAATATATAAAAATAGAAATAGTTTTTGTATTTAATGACGGGTAAATATACTATTAATATAATTTTAGGAAAGAATGATTGTGTTTGTAACGTAGTACGAAGTTTCCGTGTCTCTGTGGGTATCTTTATCAGAATGGGCAAACAACTATGCAGTGGACTCGCCGTGCAACCATGGCAATCAATCCCGGACTCAAAGAACTCTCATAATTTTCCACAATTGAGAGCAGGGAGAGAATTTCTCCCTAAATCGAGACCTTGAAGAATTTTGCGTGTTCCTCAGTACTCATACCAGAGGTTGGAACTTGGAAGGCTTCTGAATTTTGCAGGCGCTTGATAAAGCAGAAGGTTCGCTCAGCAGAAAGAGATGGCCATCCTTTATGCGGTGGTGGCAAGAGGTACGGTGATATTGGCCGAGTTCAGTGCGGTGACTGGCAATACCGGCGCTGTCGCGCGGCGGATCCTCGAGAAGCTGCCGAATGAAGCAGATTCTAGGCTCTGCTTCTCTCAGGAACGCTACATCTTTCACATTCTGAGATCTGATGGCTTCACCTTCCTCTGTATGGCCAACGACGCATTTGGCAGTAAGTGTTTTCTCCTTGTTATGTTATCGATTTTCTGCCTTTGCGCCTCTTGTTCTCTACTACGCATTAATCATATTCGGATTAGGTTTTTGAATTGGTGCCTGAGGCAAATAGATAATGTTGATGTTTTTCGTACCTGTGCCCTTCAACTCACAGTGGAATTAGATACTTCGCTTAATTAATTTTGTTCACCTTCAATTAACTAGCAACGGATTCTAAAATAAGGAAGAAAGAGGAAAGTTATTGGTTTCTTAGAAGAGAACTTACTATGTATGAGATTATTAGACTGTCCAGAGGATATGCCTTTTTTTGGCTTTGTCGAGTCACGTTTTATTGAGAGGGAACCAGGTAACGACTATGGTGCAAGAGATGAAGGCCCGAAGGTTGAAACTCCTCTACTCTTTGTTGGTACATCAAAACGATGATTTATTTGTTATTTCTCCCCGTTCCCTTTCTCAGCGTCAAAGAAATTGTCAAACTTGCAACCGATGGAGCAATTTTCACTTTTCACGAACATATTAATCTAGTTATACTTTCCCTATTCTTTCAGGGAGAGTTCCTTTTTCTTACTTGGAGGATATCCATATGAGGTTCATGAAAAATTATGGTCGAGTGGCCCACTATGCCCCTGCATATGCGATGAATGATGAATTTTCAAGAGTGTTACATCAACAAATGGAATTTTTTTCTAGCAATCCTAGTGCTGATACCCTCAACCGTGTTAGAGGTGAAGTAAATGAGGCAAGTATATTTTTTATACTGCATATATGTAGCATCAAGGGACACGTACAATTTATTCAACATTCCATTAGTTCTTGAAGTGGACGGAGTCTTAATCTTTATCTTACGGAATTCTGCTAATACTGTGTGCTTTATCTTCTGGTTAGAAGTTATAACTATATCCATAGCCAATTCAAGAGAGCATTAAATGTAAGCCACGTATTTGTTGTTTTTACTAACTTAAGCAACTACTTTTAAAGGGATGCTTAGAGACGTGTGATCTATCATTAAACAAAGACTTCTCCTTCTCACTTAAATATTTTGTCTTCTTGCTTGAGGTTTCCAGAGCCATGATCAAGCCTGGTAGATGCATCTTCTTCCTCCTAAAGAATTTGCTAGTTCACATGTCATTTTGATACATTATTCATTTCTTTTTTATTCAAAATTTGTAGTGGTAATGTGATAGGATTGTGATAGCATTATTAGGATTATAATATAATACTCATACTCAGAAAGTTTATTAGAGTTGAGTGGTTATGAATTAGTGAGTTGGGGGGGGGGGGGGTTGGGTTGGTAAGATTATCACACTAGTATTCTCTTTTAGCTTTAATACCAATAGTTTCTTAATTTTCCACTTCAATTCATTGTTTGTTAAAGCACAATCATCATTATGAATGGATCCAAAGTTTAGGGAAATTTTGTTGAAAGTGCACAGTAGGCTCTGATATAATGATACAATGAGTGTTTTTGCATTCATCATTGAGCTTCAATATATGGAATGCTATCCTCAATCTTGTTTTCTCATGCTTGATATTCTCTAAGAATGAAAGGCTAAGCCCATAGATAAGCTAAAACAGATTGTGGTGAGCAGGGTCCATGAGGAAATTATTTCTGCAGTTTATAATAGGATTAATTAGCCTCCCATACAATCACGGATGATAGGAGGAATGCATGGGAGAATTAGGCATCTTTTGTAAAAAGGGGTTGTGTTGCCTCATGTAAGGTTGTCAGAGGTATATGATGAGTGTAAGCATGAGACAGGCCAGGGGTGCACCTGGTTGTCCGGGAGAGCATCAAACCTTTCCAAAACTTGTTAAATATGTATTTTCTTTCCATAGTTTTTTTTTTTGGATAAATTCATTGAACAAAGGGAGCAACAAACGACCTAAGGACAGGTGGCAAGAAGACCCCTTCCCAAACCAAAACTAACATAGAAAAGCTCTCCAATTTGCATAATCGTAGAGAGACTGTATTTTCTTTCCGTAGTAATACAACAATGTGATAGCCTCAATTTTATTTATCAATACACAAGCCAAGGGAGATAGAGAGCTCCCCTTCTCTCCCAGTTCTCAACAGAGAAACCAGRAGGAAAAACTATCCGATAAGATACCCCAAAACAACTAATCCCCCTCCTTAAACCCTATGGGCCCACACATAACTAACAAAATTTTCTATGGGCCCCCTTGATACTACATAATACCACCTCTCACACCGACTCCTTCCTCAAGTCACACACATACACTCATACATTCTAGTAATTTGGGGCCTACYACAATGCTTTCGCTTTAGTATTCTGTCAAGTGGCTCATTAGTTTGGCTGAATTTATGGTATCTGTGTCAACTTCACAGACACTGAATTGGAGTTTCACCTTACGTTACCAAGTTTTGCATCATTATGAAAAATGAAGGATCAGTTGCTGATAAAATGGCTTGCCAAAAGGATGGAAACTTTTGGTGCCTGATATGTTGTGATATGGAACAAATTTAAGCCAGGGAATTTCGTGAGTCTGGAACTGCACTTGAAATAGATCTTACTTTTTAGATTTTAATCTTAAACCCTCAAATCTGCTATCATGTCATCCTTGTGTGCTCCTTTGGCTATGATACTTAATTGTCCACTTCAATTTCTGGTCCCTATCATAATGTTAGCATATATTCTTTTTTCTGGTGGTACTTTTCTTCTCTGTCCCTAAAATCTTGTGTTGGAGACATTTTATTAGTAAAAAAAGAGTTCAATAATTAATGGAGAAGATAATATCCTTCCCTTTGGCAAAAGTTTCTAAAATCTCTTAAATTGGTATAAATCCTAAAAGGAGAATAGTTACGAAAAGGTTTATACAAACAAGACCAGCTTTTCCACTAAAATTAATTATCAAGTGTCCTCAGATATTACCACACTTTCATTACATTTTATTCTCTATCGGTATGTGTTTTTCTTCATTGCACCTTTGGCTTTTGCAGATACGAACTGTTATGGTGGACAATATTGAAAAAATACTGGAGAGAGGTGATYGTATTGAACTTCTCGTTGATAAAACTTCAACAATGCAAGACGGTGCATTTCATTTCAAGAAACAGTCCAAGCGACTTCGTCGAGCTCTTTGGATGAAAAATGCCAAACTTTTGTAAGTAATTTGGAGGATGTTTGAATTTTTTTAAAATTGCTTTTAGACTGATTTTTAAATTTAAATATATAATAAACTTAGATGAATTTGTATGGAAAAGCAGTTCAATATTATTTCTATTACCTAGGACATGTTTGGGATAGTCAAAATCACTTTTGTCATTTTCTAAAATTACTAGTATATCATTGTCAAACATTACAATTTTAAATGGATGTGATTTTGGCAATGACAAAAGTAGTTTTGATCATGCTAAGATCACTTTCAAACACTGTTTGATACTGAAATACAAGTAATTTTAGAAAATGGCAAAAGTAATTATGCCAAAATCACTTTCATCGTGTCCTTACTATTCAGGAAAAAAAATTCATCAATTRCATTAATTTTGACTTCAAACTTGGATACGTGTGCAATCTTTACTTTKTTTTAGTACAAAAACATGTGGGGTGGGGGGTTCGAACACATCTAACCAATCGAGCTAGGTTGAGTTTGGCAATCTTTCCTTTTAACTTGAATAAGGGTTGCAATCTTTACCTTTTGATGGACTTTGATTTGAAGAATGGTGAAAGAAACATCAAGTATTTTTAGAAATCTTTTGTCCAACATGGTCTTTGAGTAGCTATTTTTTTGTTTTTAAAAACAAAAAGTTATTTTCAACCAGAACTTCCAAACAGCCCAGGGAGTTCGTAGCATATGACTCTGGTAACAGGGATTGTAGAAGATGATGATTATGGAAGAATCTATATAGATTGAGATATACCGTCTTCAGCTTAGAGAACGTGACTAAGAAGAAAAGGGTGATGAAACACCGTGTCAAATTATTATGTTGCTCACTGTAGATATTTGCGAATAATCATTTTTTGGTTTCACAATTAAAGTGAACCTTACCTGATGATGTTATGAGTTCCTAAGCAGGAACGTAATTGCATCAATGAATAAGTTTGTGTGTTGTTATTTGGTAAAGATTTAAGCCTGTTTGATGTTTTGAGTACTAAGTCTGTTAAAAAAATTTGGTTTTTTGATAGAATCTTATATTTGCATCTTTACAGAGCCCTGTTGACATGCTTGATCGTAGTGTTGCTGTATGCAATAGTTGCCGCTTTCTGTGGGGGAATTACTCTATCTTCCTGCAGATCTTAAATTCCACCACAGGTCTGATTACGATGATGGATWTTAAGCTGYTTCGGGGACTTTCAAAATGGAGGATGGATTAAGCGGCTTTGCACTACAGATTACAGAATCGTAACATATAATAATTTCATGTTCATAAAGCTGTAAACTTGTAGATTTGCCCCTCCTGTAAATTCCTCTCTTTGGTTGCAGTTTGTGCGTAGCAGCTAGCTGCTGCTAATTGCTCATGGAAAGCTTGTTGAGTTATACTTTCGTATCCAACTAGTTTCATTTCGTTTTGTAAATTGCCTGATATTTAGTGTTGTGCTATGTTATTATTTGAAGTATTCTTATATTTCAAAGGACATTGCCACCATTCCTGCCTCCCAGTTTCAATAGATTCTAAATTTCTCATGATCTTAAGTTTTATAAGTTTGAGCTTTTACACAAACAAGAATTCCGACTTCACTTCTTGTAAATCTGCTGCCGTGTTCTGAGATAGAGCTGAAATGAAACTCTTAAACTGTGTCGGGGGAAACCTTTGTTTAATCTTCTTCTTCATCAATTTGCGCACCTCATCACCTGTTTACCTGCTATTAAAGCATTTTATTACCATACAATCATCTTCATCTTACGGTTCTAACACGGTAATCGTATATCTTATTCTTCTTCTGCTAATTCATAGTAGAATTTACATGTTGAAGGCCTGTGATTTTCATTACTTTAGTTTTCGTCATCGCTACAGGGATCTTCTGTCAGGATCCAATTGATAATTTCAATTGGTGGGTGATTAATGTCCCTGTCATTAAAGAATGAATTTCATGGAGAAATTGAAGTGCCAGTAGCTCTCCCATAGACAATAATATTATTATTATGCTCAACTATCAAGACATTGCGACTTTTTGGTATTAGCTATTCAGAAACTGTATAATTTGTGTTGAAAGTTTGTACTAGAGTGCTACTCTATCTTTGTATGTTTAATTTTCTGAGATTACCCCCTTAGCAGTAAAGGTGGCACTTTCTATTTGAGAGATCCTTTCTTGTCTGTGAGCTATGTGTTTGCATGTTTCTTGTTTTATAATACTCTGAATTCCCTTTTGCCGCCATATTT
>NW_019104583.1:210177-234075 GCF_001995035.1 Momordica charantia
TGGAAGGGAAGCATTTGAACGGGAAGGAGAGTTTGGGGATTTTGGGGGAAGCCATGGAAAGGGGGAAGAGAATTAGGGCAAAGAAAGAGGAAGGAAAATTGAGATTCAGAGAATACGAAGAGATGAGGAGGAAGAGGAAGGCGAGGAAGGAGAGGATCGAGAATGCTTTGGATATGGTGTGCATTGCCACTGGAATCTCCATTCTTTTCGCTTTCTCTTCTTTCCTCTTCTTCTCCACATAGCCACCCATTTCTTATTTCTTAATTTAATTACATCACAACACTAAATAACCCATTATTTTTATTATTTTCTTTTAACATTTTTACACCTCTCAATTTCCCAATGTGTAAATATTCTCGTGAGGAAGAGAAAGTAATTGGCAATCCAATTTAATTGATTATTTCCTTTTTTGTTTTAATTTTCTTTACCTTATTCTTATCGGCCAGGTTGTAACTTTTGTGAAGTCGGTCACATCTATTTGTGTAGGGTTTAATTGTATTTATGTCAGGGGTTCCTAATATTATAAAAATTTAATTTGTGCGTTTCTGTTTTTGTACCTGCAAGTTTCATTTTCAAAAATTAATAATTAATAATAAGCGATTGAAAACGATTAAGACTATGAAATTTTTTTATTAATTTGAATAATAGTTGAAGTTACGAGCCAACATGAGCTTAATTTCTTAGTTATTATAAGTTCGAATCTCAAGCTCAATAATCTAGACTCAAGATTTTATAAATTCAAATATCTTCATTTTACCTTATTTATAAATTTGAGTAATAGTTTAACTTACTCAAATTTCTCCATTTTACTTTTTTTTTTATGGATTTGAATAATAGTTTAAGTTCGATCCAACATGAGTACTCACCAATGACCAAGACATTATAAATTCAAACTCAATACCAAAACATTATAAATTTGAATCTAATGATCAATAAGTTTGAATCTCAAGTTCATAATAAAGAGGTTATAAATTTAAATTTCTAGGTCGGTTGGAATCTTTGATTTTGTTTAAGGATAAAATTATGATTTAAAATAAAAAAAAAATTCTTTAAAGAAATAGTATGAAAAGTTTATGGTAGGGTCTTTTGGCAGATGAGATTTTCCATCCTCTGGAATCGCAAAATCTGTCAAATTCAAGTGGGGTAGGGGTATTATCGTATTATTATTATTCACGGATTTCAAAAACAGCCTTTCCGTTCCTAGTTTTTTTTTTCCCCTCACAAATATATGCCCCTTGTTTCGATTTCAAAATAAATTTGAAATTAATTATTAGTATTTTAATATTTTTAGATTCATTTTACTGTTAGTTTCAAATAATTATTACATAATTTGTATATTTTCCTCCAAACTTATAAATTCATAATTTAGTTTGTTAGATTTCGAATGTGTATCCTTTAGTTATAGAGAAATTTATCTAAATAAATTATTGGATTCTATGAAAAAAGTTAGTTTGTAAAAACGATATTTAATATCCGAAGGTTATAAGTCCAGCGCATATAATTATTATAAATATCAATATATGAATTTGAATTTGGAAACAAGAGATTTACTTGATCATCGCCATCATATGTTCTCTCTTTCTTTCATCTCTTCTCTATTGCCATCATATGTTCTATCTCTCTTTCATCTCTTCTCTCTCACCTATCAAAAATTAGTACATACTCACTTTACAAGAAATTATCGTAAACTAATTTATTTTTGGAGTCAACTTTTTTTTTCCTTTTATCCTTTAATGAAAGACATTTAAGAATATGTCTGCGTATATGAAGTTTAGACTATCATATATACACATAATGTTAATTTAATGCAAAACAATTCAATTATACAYGATCACTTATTTATTTATTTTTGACTAATTATACACATTTAAAATCAATCTAATTATGCTAAAATGAGCATAGTTTAAAGATAAATAACGTCTACTTCTTATTTGATGTTAGAGGTTCAAATTCTCGTACCTTGTACTAAAAAAATCAATTTAATTATAGCTATTTGGCGAACTTATTATAAATCTCCCCAAGATGAACATGGATTATTCAGTTACAATGATATAATAAAAGATTAGGAAAGAGGTCTCCATTTTCCTATGGAAAGAATTATTCATATATTCTTGGACTTTATAGTTATTTTAATGATTTTTTTTGAGTAAAAATCAATAAAATTGTTTATTAACGGTGTCATTAAATATGAGTATTGGGAGTCGGTGCCTATTAACATCAATAATAACAAGTGGGCTTCGGCCCACATAATTTTATTATTCGGCGTTCTATCATAATTAAAGACCGTAATTTAACAGGAATTACCAATATTTTATTCCAAACATATCAGTCACGAAAGTCTATTTATGATTAAATGTTCTGTTCGGAGGGACCACGAAACACTCGAAATTGATATTTTCCCACGTTTTTTCCCATTAATTTTATTCCAAATTAGCATATTTTTCTAAGACAAATACGTCTAAAGTGGCACTATCCCAGTATATGTTTTAACAAATTGAATTACGATAAGATTGAATTATTAATACGTATTTTATTTATTTATATATTTTTTTAAGAAGCATTGGTAATGGATTTGAGCTTAGTTTCCTTTTTTTGTAATTTTTAAATTTTCAATTTAACTCATGTGAGGTTAGTTTTTATTTGATTCCATCGTTGGTGTGATTTGACTAAATCATAATAATCTGAAACAAAAATTTTAAAACTATAGAAATAGAGTGCAACTATATCCGAAACTATATAAATTGAAATTTTTAATGGATGAAATTAAACTTGAATTAGAATCATTAGAACAAAATGGTTAATTTAACCTAAATTTTAAAGGGTTAAATTTGTGTCAGGGTATGTAAGAGTGAAATATATGGTGATTTGTAAGAATAGAATGAGATCAAGGTGAGTGTAAAAAGTCGATAGTATTATCATCAAAAAAATCAACAAACAAATAAAAAGAATGTACGATTATCTATTATTTTGTGTTTCTTCTCTTGTGGTATACGTGTTAATTTGTCCCATTGTTTACTTTTTTTTGATCATTTATTTGACCTATCATATAAAATTAGTTGGTGTTTATTTAATAGATATCTCACTTATCATTCTTAAAAAAAAAAAATACAACATTTAATGTCATTATTTAACCAATGGCATTACTAATAAATACTAGATAGAATTATAATTCAAAATTTTGAGACGGTTGAAAATTTTTAAAGTAGAAAAACTAAATAGACATAATTATTAAAATTTAATGCCTAAATTTGTGCCATCATATAGCTCAATTAACGGTAAAGGTATATATTCATGCTTCGTTCAAATTCTCATACTCTTGTACGGACTAAATTTGTAATTTAATAATAATTTTCATATTAGTTTTTTTTTAGTACAAAAAATATGGGGTTTAAATAAATTTAAACATTCAATGTCAAATAAAAGAGTTGTTATCATTTATGGCTAAGTATGCTTATTTCATTTTAGTAGTTAGCTTCTTGTTTTGTTTGCTAATTTTTTTTTCTACATGAATTAGTTGTTGGAATGGATAAATATTTAATGCACAAATCTTGTTTTCTATCTCATTTTCAACCAATTAGCAACCTCATTAAAAGCTTGCAATGCAAAGAGGGAAAATTTTTGTCATAAGATTCTGCTGAATATTTTAAAACTCAGTTATTTTTCTCCATTTAAAGGTAATGACAAAGATTTTTCATTTTTATTTTTTAAAAAGACTCGTTTCTTTTCGTTTGCATATTTATGGTAAATCCAAAGAACAAATATCATTGAAGACTATTGGGCTGGCCCAAATCTGGATTTGGCCCGGAGGAAAAGGAGCCCAAATCAAAGGATCGGGCCGAGGCATGGGTTAAATTGAGAAATTACCTTTATATCCTTTTTTTTAATGTACTCTTGATAGTTTTCAAAGATACCAAATATGCAAGTTTATTAAATTATAATGGAAATATAATTTATTTTTTACTACCCAGGAGTGAGTGCCCCTTTGACCCTATTGTCCCTAATCCCTGTATTCCGCAGGGATCATTGCTTGGTGGAATTGTATTAAAGTTTTATATTGAATTTGAAATTTGCTCTCTTGTAAACTAAGAATAAAAGTTAATTACAAACGTAACATAATAATTAAACGAATATATTGCATTGATGGTAATATATTTTTCAAATTACAAATTAAGGTCAAATATTATATTATTATTTATTAATATACTTCATTTATCAACTTGAGGATAGTTGAAACATATAACTTCTTTACTGTAGGTTACTAAAAAATTATTATTTAAAATCTAGAATGCAATAAATATATCTTAAAGAAGAAGAAGAATGCAATAAATATTATTGAGAATTTTGTTCTTATTTTATTTTATTTTAAATTTGAGTGAAATTTATAAAAATTGTAACAGTTACTATATTGTGATAAAAATTTCATCCTGCTATACGATATGATTTTTAGATGTTACTTTCATCGTTCACATAAAATGAGAAAAAAAAAAAGAAAGAAAATCGTGGAAACACATAATGACCATCCTGCCCACCGCCCAGTTTCTGTTTCCAGACTTTCTTGGTTTTTTTTAGACATTTCGTAAAAGGGAAGAGATAAATATATAATTCAAAAAATAAAATAAAAAGTTAGGTCCCACCGAGATTTGAACTCGGGTTACTGGATTCAGAGTCCAATGTCCTAACCACTAGACCATGGGACCATTTGTGTTTATGAACATTCAAAGTTTAAGTATTAATATTGTATACTATAGAACAATTATTATATTAAATTAGAAAAAAATTTGATTTTTAAAAAAATATATTTATTTAGCACTTTTTTGGTACCCCATCATAAAATAAATCTTACATGCTATAAAGATAAGTGTCATAACAAAATGGTTGAGAAATTTTATTTCTTCTTATCCTTTTAATCTTATCTTATATTCATCATCCAATCAATTGAAAAAAATAAAAACAAAAACAAAGTTGGATGCTTATTCGTAAAGAAGGTTACCACATACAACAACAACTAAAATTAAATATACAACAGATTTGATTTGGATGACGTGATAATAGAATTGACAAGAAAGATGTCTGGTTTGCAAGATTTGAATTTTGAAAGGTCATTTTCAAAATGACAACATTAAATTTGAATTAAAGATAAGCACTAATTATTAAAGGAAGGAGAGAAAGAAAGAAATTAAATTCTTTTGGAACTTAAAAACAGAGGCTTTGGATGTTTGTTTTGTTTGGCACATGGGTTTGTTCAGAAGCCTAACTTTTGGGGGAAAATAGGGTCAAAGGGAGAGGGTTAAAAACTACCTATAATATTATGAGTATAATATAATTTTTTTAAAAAAACAATAATGATAATTTTATTTATTGTATCTAAAAGTCACCAACAAAACAAGTTCCTTTTGTACCTTTTTACCCTTTTATTTTTGTCTTTGCTTGCTAGGTTATTCCTAAGAATATCTGTCTATCCATCAAAATTTTTATTTCCTTCCTTGTTATATGTACTTTGTAAGTGTAACTAAGAATCTTGGGGGGAATAACATAACTTTAGAATGAAAAAAAAAAGATAAAGAAAAATCCTATCTCAAAGATGGAAATGCATCACAGGGAATCTCTCTTTCTTATATGGGAAATCTTTTTCTTATTCATACCCCAACTTTTCTTTTGCTGTTCAAGGTTTTTTGCTTTTTGGATGCAGAAGCAGTTTGAAGAATAACTTTTTTATTTTATTTTTTCTAATAAAAAGTTTTTTCTTACCCCTCTTTTCTTCTTTATTTAATCTTCGGTTCACAAATTAACTTTTATTATTTTTCTACAACATTGGTGGTTGATAAATAAAACACACAGAGTGCAGGAGGACATGAATCACTTTGAAGAGAACGAGATACCTGGATAATCTAATTATTTATGTGTTCTATAGTAAAAAGATGCATAGCAACTAGATATATATTATTTAAAATTGAAATTAGGAAGAAATTGTAGCGTGATAAAAAAAGAAAAAGGCAACTTAAAAGAAATTGGATGAGTGGTTCTTAATTAGTAAATGAGAGACTGATTAAACATGTGGATATATAGAAAGCAATGCATCTGAGCTAAATGATGTGATTATCAAGTGAAAATGGCTCTTATAAGTCTGATTCATTAGACTCAAAGGTATCAGCCGACCAAGTAAATAAACTTTGACCAATTCGATTCAATCAACAGGTAAATTTTTGGAGCCATTTGGTTGGATGATCTGTTTGGTAAATTGCAAAAAAGTTGAGTTTGTATGTAGCTTAGAATTGATAAGTTATTTAGATTTGTTAAATTTATGTTTTAATATATACAACAACGAATTTCAAGAGAGATTTCTATATTTTGGGGTGAATTCACCTTATTTGAATGTGAGTCAAAATTCGTATTTAGATTGGATCAACCTAAAACATAATAACCTAACTTTCGTGAGTCAAAACACTGTTTTTAGCCCTAAGCAAAGAGAGTAAAATTATGATTTTGTTGAAATTATTAGAATTTGAATCTATGATATGGAGCCACTGAATTGTGTGTGTGGTGCTACCAAACATATATAGGGATGGGAAGTGGTTGAAAGGAAAAGATTTTGTTTTTTCTTCTCAACTTTTACACACAACCAATAATGGCGGGCGTGTATGAAAACTGAAAATCAAGAGAAAAAAGAAAGATTGATTTGACATTGGGAAAGATTAATTAAACAAAGAGATTGAGTAGAAAAATGGGGTTGGAATTATCCCATCCGTCCATGCAAGTTGTGACACAATCTCACTGGAACCTCTCAACTTCATCAGGTTTCTATCTGTTTGTTGTGTTCTGAATTTTGCTGCTCACTACCAAATAAACAAAACCAACTCTTTTTTTTTTCCCCCCAACCATTAATTTAATTAATTATGTGAATGATCAATCGAAAACAGCTACAAGGATGTTAAACCGACCATGTGGCATCTTCCAAAACATGTGAATCCTTTATGGGTTCTCTCTTTCAATCAAATTTTATATTTATATCACCTGCTTTCCTAATTTTTACCAACTGTTCTCTCTTCTCTTCTGCTCTACTTGGGTAAAATTAAATGCTTTTCTACTCTTCTCTTTTTATGAAGCCAAGAGAGGATGAAATTGAAGATGCAAAAGGTCGGGTTGAGTTACTGGCTTGGTTTAAAATGGGAGCCTAAAACGAGTGTCCATTATACCTATCATATCTTCATAATTATATGAGATTCGGAAGATTTTCAATTCCAAAATCTTAGAGAAATTACTGAAAGTGACCACCACAATGTAGTTCGTAACTATTTTGTATCATGGCGTCTATATATGATATGATATGTTACTAGGGAGTGGCTACATTACGACGGAAAAAAGCGGTATATTGGATGGATAATGGGGGAGAAACAGTGGGGGTGGTGGTGGAGTGATTGGAAGTGTGGGAGTTAACATGATGTGCTGTGAACTAAGGAACAAAAGAGGGGAAGTGGGGGGAAAGAGGGGCCTCATAGCAAGATTTGGGTGTTTTCTTACGGGGTTTTCTGTCTCAATGTTGAAAATACAGCCATTATATACCAACTCAACTAATGCCTAACATTTGGCCCTTCCCTTGCCCCATACCATACCCCCACTATCTTTCTCTCTCTATCTTTTATATCATAACATTATGGTATATAATAATTTCTTTTAATAATCGAGAGTCGAAATTTTGCTCCTTTATATCTAAGGGTATTTATGTTCGTCTCAAGATCCAAATCAAGAGACCTCAAACGTTTACCATCATTTGGGGCATGGGATAATTATATATTATTCCAAAACAATGTCGTTTAACAATTTTAATTATGTGTTTAGACCTTGGATTATCAGGTAAAAGAATGGTTTCAATGATTGACTGAGGCAATAGTATTATTATCTCATCATTATTCATTAGTAACAGGTATACAGAATTAAGTTATTAATGTTGATAGGTCCTGTTGACTGTTAATGAATTATTAATTATTTCTTCATTTATAAACTATTAGAGAAGCGAAACAATACATTTATGCACCCACATGCCAATGCAATCGCAGTTTCTTTTTATTGCAGAGTTAGGGTGAAGTTGGCAATTTGGGGAATTTTGGGGGCGTTTCCGCAAATATAGGGAAATGCAGGGGTGGTGGAGGGGCAAAAAAAAAAAAAGAACATTCCAGGCGAGCTTAACGGGGAGAAAGGAGACAGGAATGTAAATACACAGAACCCAGTCAAGATTCTAAATCGCTCATTTCCACATGCGAGTCCCTGATTGACTGTTGGCTGCTCACGTGGCTGCCACGTCATCCTTCTCTTTTCCTCTTAAGATTTCTGAAACAAAGCCATCCCGTTCAAACCAAACGCCTCTCTCTCTCTCTCTCTCTCTCTCTCTCTCTCTCTCTCTCTGTTTTTCTTCTGGGTTTTGAGATCTCTTTGATTCAAGACTGCCCAAAAATAGAATCTTTAATAATTTCATTTTTTTTCCTTCGCTGAATTCAAGGCTAACTGTTCGAAACTTGCCTTACTATAAACTGAAAATCAATCATCCCACATGAACTTCGCCTTCACCTCAATCTCTGCCACAGCCACAGCCGCAGCCCAGTAAGTAAACTCTACGATTACACCCTAAAATCATGAGAAATTTCTTCAATGTCTAGTATTTCATGGCAGATTTAGCAAGAGTTGTGTGCGTGTGCGTGTGCGTGTGTGTATTTTGTTATTTTTTTTTTTCTCTCTTTTCATTTGTTTGGAAATTGGGTTTTTGAAGCATAAATAATGTCGTGGGCAGAGCAGCAAACAGAGAAGAGATGTAAAATCAGAAAGCGAAAGGGCCCGTGGTCGTCGTCTTCTTCTTATTCGAGTTTGGTCCGCAAGTACAGATTCAAGAAATCCCCCACGTGGAAAATGAGTACAAAATCCCATTCTTCCGCCGGAAAAGGTGTGAAATTGAAGAACAACAACAATTCAGATGCTGTTGAACTTGAAGATAAGAAGGAGCTGATCAAAACCGGGGAAATGGTTTCTCAGATCTCGCATTCGTGTTTATCAGATCCGGATCCGAATTTCAACAACACCAAATCTGAGGTCAGCTTTTTTTTTTAAACCAATTTTTGCATTTATCGGGAATTGTGTTTGAGTTAATTTTAATTAAATTCGTTCGTGTAGAAAGTCGAGGGTGGCAGTGGGAGAGTACAGAGAAGAAGAAGATCGGCATGTTCTTTGAGGATTGGGATTGGTGAGATTGAAGTGGGTGGTTCCAATTTTCGGGGCAACGATTGTTTAATGGAGGTACCAAATAGAAATACCAAATACCAAAAATCTATTATTTCTGCCTTTCCACAAAATCATAATTTTCCGTTTTTATTTTTTTTCTCGCTGTTTTCTTTCAGTCCCATCAATGGTTTTCTTTGCTGTCATTTCCTACTTGTACTTCTCCACCAACCCTTTTTTCTTCTTTCCTTTTTCATGATACCCGTTTCTTTTCTTTTTTAATTTTTGCTTTCAGGAATTTCATGGTTATAGATTTAGAAACAATCTAAATCAATAATTATACATTTTTCCTCTTAATCAGGAGTAAGTAAGTGAAGGTTTTTTTGTTCTTGGTAAATATATGGTTACCATATATAAACCATAAATAATTACTTTTTTTTTTGTAATTACCTATTTTGTCTGGAGCTTAGGCTTTAATTCTAAATTTGGTTATCATTATTCAAAACTTCTAATTTAGCTTCTATAATTTTGCTAAATCACGTGTCATCTATAAATTGTTCTTTTCCCATCCAAGACTTACCTATTTTCTCCTATATTTTCAACTCTAAACTATAATACAGTGGATTAAATAAGAAATACATGCATTTTAACTTCTTTCCTTTTTTAAAGTAAACTAGAGGCATATTTTCAAAAGTTTTAAATTTTATCAGCTATATCATAAAAGCCAAAGCTAAATTCTCTGAACTATAACTATAAGAACTAAATTGTAATTAAACACAAAATATAAAGATTAAATTAAAACTTAGTTTGCAATTTAATGTTTTTTTTTCCTTTTAGAAAAAAGTTGCGAGGAACAAAAATTTGGGGTTTGAAAACTGAATGTAATAAATGTGGACAGAGGCACTGAATTTGACCACAAAATAAAGCTGTAGCAGTATTAAAACTCCATTATTGGCATGCGCACCATTTCATTATAATAGAAAGAAAAATTCACAATTATAATACACAGCTTTTTCAGTACATTAAAATAAGAATTTAACACTTTCTAGAATTGCAGATCGAAAATCGTAGCGAGGTAAAAACGACACGTCGGAAGAAGAAATTTACGGTGAAAACCCGTTTGAAGGAAGTGAGCAATTGCCTGACGACATCGAAGGAGCTCGTGAGAGTTCTAACCCACGTTTGGGGATCCCACGATGAGAAGCAGCCATCATCGGCGTCATCTCTGATGGCGGCTCTGAAATCGGAGCTGGACCGGGCCAAGACCCGAGTGGAGCATTTGATGAGAGACGAGCAGAGGTTGTTCCACGGCGACGAAATTGAGGCTCTGAGGAAGCGGTTTGCGGAGGAGAAAGCTGCGTGGAAGTACAAGGAGAGAGCGAGAGTTGGGAGTGCGATTAGTTCAATGGCGGAGGAAGTGGCGGTGGAGAGGAAGCTGAGGAGGCAAGCAGAGAGGCTGAACAAGAGGATCGGGAAAGAGCTTGGGGAGGCCAGAGTTGCGGTGGCGAAGGCGATGAAGGATGTGGACAGGGAAAAGCGAGCGAAGGAGATATTGGAGGAGATTTGCGAGGAGTTGGCCAAAGGGATTGGAGAGGACAGAGCGGAATTCGAGGAGCTGAGGAAGGAGTCGGAAAAAGTTAGAGAGGAAGTGGAGAAAGAGAGGGAGATGCTTCAATTGGCCGACGTTTTACGCGAGGAGAGAGTTCAGATGAAGCTGTCGGAGGCGAAGTACCAATTTGAAGAGAAAAACGCTGCGGTGGAGCGCCTCAAGGACCAGCTCGAGGCCTATTTCGTTGAAAACAGAGATCATTCTCAAGATTCGTTCAATAACAAACTCGACAAAATCAAGGAGCTGGAGGCGTATTTGAAGAAGATTAATTTCGGGTCGTACAACAAGAACAAGGAAGAAGAGGATTGTAATTGGGATGAGGAGAGCGATCTGCACTCGATTGAGCTCAACATGGACAACAACAACAAGAGCTACAGGTGGAGTTTCGTGCATGGCTCACACAACGCCTCCAAAAGGAACTCATTCGAGAAGGAAAGGAAGTCGCTTTCGGAGAAAATCCAGTGGGGGAGCATTTGCTTCAACAGTAGTAGTAAAAATGGAGAATTTGAGGGGGACGGGGAGCGGGACGGTGAAATTCAAATTACCCACAAGCAGAAATCTGGTGGTGTGAGGTGCCTTCGGGACATTCTATTTCCAGTTTCAGGAGTCGAAGAAAATAAAGTGGAGAAGACAGAGGATGCCATGCCTCTCCAAATTGATGAACCTTGTTCGGTGGTGGTGATGAAGGGATGAACAAACAAAAACTATTCTTCTTAATTTATTGTTCTTGGATTGGGAACTACTTTGCTTTAAGAATTTTTCTTCCCAACGGCTGATTTTGGCTAAGAATGTAAATAGAGTTAGTTGTATACAGCCAGAATGCGGGCGTCCAATATATTATCTATACCATTACATCTTAATTTCCCTTTTTTCCTTTAATTTCATTTCAATCTAATAATAATGCTTCTTTTAGATTTGTTACTCTTCGGAAATTTTAGAATTTCGCTCAATTTCATGGATTGTTACAGTTTTCTTTTTAATAATTAAATAACCTTGTTCGGTGGTGGTGATGAAGGAAAGAAAAAAGAAACTGCCATTTAACCAATAGAATGCGTAGTAAAGCATTGTTAAAAAGAATTAGAATTAAATAAATGCATTTCGAATTTTGACTGTTTCAAAATTGATGCCAAAGCAAAGCGATGGCGATGTTAGGTCCCTTGCCCTTGAGTTGGATTTAGTCCACGTGGTAACTACGTGGCAGTAAGAATCCCAGGCGGCGTTGGCCACGTCTCCGTCGAGTTGGAGCGGAAGCGTAGCTAATGTGAATGCGATCTCCGGCGGGCGGAGAGGCGCCGGCCACGTACCCCTAGGGAAGTGTAGAACGTGAGGTTTAGGCTGAGCGGAATCCGAATACTGGAGCAAGAAGTTTTCTTTCCTGCTTCCGAAGCCTTAAAGAAACGAATTCTAATGTAAATACACTTTGTCCCATCTAAAGCAGTTTTGTGTTCACGGTTCAACCAACACAACAGAACAGAAAGAAAAGAGAAAAAAAATGGGAGGAGTTTCGAAGGAGGCAGAGATGTCAATGGCGGCTCTTTCGATGTTTCCGGGCTTCAGATTTTCCCCCAAAGACGAAGAGTTGATCTTATTTTACCTTAAGAAGAAGCTGGAAGGCTCCGACAACAGCGTCGATGTCATTTCCGAGATCGAGATCTGTAAATTCGAGCCATGGGACTTGCCCGGTTGCTTCTAAGTCCTAATTACTCGTTTCTAAGTTAAATATTTTAGTGTCTAGATTGAAATTCAAATTTTAATTAGTGGATGGGGTTGAATTTGAAAACAGAGAAATCGAGAATCCCTTCAGAAAACGAGTGGTTCTTCTTCTCTCCGAGGGGGAGAAAGTACCCAAACGGAACGCAAAACAAGAGGGCCACTGAATTGGGGTACTGGAAAGCCACCGGAAAAGAGCGAAACGTGAAGTCTGGCGGTGAAATTATCGGTACCAAGAGAACTCTGGTGTTCCATTTAGGGCGTGCTCCAACAGGGGAGAGAACAGAGTGGATTATGCACGAATATTGCTTAAATGACAAATCTCAGGTCAATTTCTAATTCTTCTTAATTCTCTTCTTCTGGGTACACCCATTACGGTTTAAAACTGCACGCAATTGCAGGATTCTATGGTGGTTTGCCGGCTCCGGAAGAACAACGATTTTCGCCGTAGCAACACAGATCAGAAGGCCAGTTCGAGTAGACGGCAGGTCTCCGGCGACGGCGACGACCAGAAGGTGGGGGCCGGGGCCGGGGTTGAAAGTGACAGGTTTTCCAAGAACTGCAGCAGCAGCTTCGATTCTCACTCGCTGGAACAATTTGATTCTGCCATCGAATCCAATCAGAAACAGACCTCCGATCCGGCGCTTCAAGAATCCCTCAGTCGTGATGAGGTGAGTTTTAAAATTGTTTTAATAAATTGGTAAGTAAAGTAAAGTAAAGTAATGGGGGTGGATTGTGATTGTGAATAAAATTATGTGAAGGATTA
Source organism: Momordica charantia (assembly GCF_001995035.1). The sequence goes on from NW_019104583.1 coordinate 223,467, forward strand.
TGGTGGAACTGGAGAGGAAGAGTTGTATGCGGATCTCTTGAATGACGACATAGTTACATTGGATGATAGTTTACTGTGTAAAACAAAAACTCATAATCCAAGCCCCGTAATTATGAACTTCTCCCAATCGGAGACCTACGCCCGCCCGCGCCCACCCACACAAACCGCCGTGCCGGAGGTGGAGGCGCTGCCATGTCAAGGCAGAAGAATGAAAGTGAAGAAGCAAGAGCAGATTGACATTGGGGTTGTAATCTTTGTTGTCATAATATTTGTGATCTGTCTACATGTTATATCTTGGTGGTGGTAGGGTAGCTCTCCAGACTCTCGATCGGATTGGGATCCATTGAATTGTAAATTGCTAAATTCTAATTAATAATTACCATCACTCATACTTACAATGGATTTATCTGATTGTAAGTTGATTCTCGATTTCCATTCCGATCCATGGAATGCTAAATCCCCACAAATCCATAGAAAAAGGTAAAGGAAGGTCATCTATACACTACAGAATCCTACTATTCGTTATGCAAGATTGTTTCAAATTTACTACTTCCAGTAGGCTAAATTTATGCATCTGACATATTTCATTCTTCTAATCTCCATCTTTGATTTAGAAGTCAAAAACTATTTTCATATTTCTTAGAGGTCGGAGGTTTAATTCTATCTCCACCGTTTAATCATATTCATATTTTCATATTGTCAAAAAAATCAACTTTTTTTTCCTTCATGAGACAACCGTTTAATCATAATATATTTGATTACCAAGAAAACATATAGAAAATACATAAGAAATTAATTATCATGTAGGTGACCATCATAGGATTAGAACTTATTCTCTTTTGATTTACTTTGGCTCCTTTGAACTAATAAGTCAAAGGATGATATTTTTAACAATAGAGACTAAATTGAAAAAACAATCCAAATATTAAAGTTTAAAACATATAAGTATAAATATTGTTTTGGTTCATAAATGTTCGTCTTCGGTTCATTTGAGTGTTTGTAGTTTCAAAAAGTCTATTTCTCATCATATATTTTAAATTTTTGTTCATTTAGTCTTAATTTGTATAATTTTAACACAAAAATTACACACAACGGAAACTTTCAATGCAAGTTTATCGCTAAATTTCAAAAAACTTATCAAGTGAAATGTTATGCTAAAATTATATAAAAAAAACAGATTAGAAAGAACGTAAATGGATAGTCGTTTAGTAAAAGTGAATCAAATTGAATGTTTTTTTTTAATACGACATGTTGGGGAGGGGATTCGAACTTACACTCTCTCGATTAGAGATATATGTTAATTATCACTCATGCTTGCTTTGGTAAATTGAATGTTTTAAAAGTAGATAAACTAAAAGGTACCAAATATAGAAAAATCCTTCTAAGACAAAACTAAAAATACATAGGCAAATTGCAAAATAGTATTTAAACCACCTAAAAGTCAAAGCTTAATAATATTATTATAAAACGTAAAACCAGTGGGCAGTGATTGTCACGCGAGCGTGTGTAGAAATGTGCACCAGAAGCGCGTCGAATTCGGAGAGTATGTATTTTGTCGGCGACCTTCTTCGTAAATCGTAATTCGTAAATACGAGTGCTGTACCTCTGAAGTCTGAAGTAACAAATAAACTGTTTAGCATTTTCGCAAAAGCTCTGCCTCTGGTAAATTACAGTAGACGGGTGCGTATCTTCCTCCGCTTCCTTAATCATCAAACAATCCACATTCCCTTCTAAATCTTCGAGAGCGATTTCGGATTTTTCATCATCGAGAGCCGAGTTTCCATGAAGCAACCACGAATTCGCCGCCAATTTTGATCATGAACTTAGGGCTTTATCAATTCTCATACGTCTTTCGATATGTAAGTTCCTCTTTTCTTCATTTTCGATCCTCCTGTTGATTTCCTTCATTTTTAAGCCAATTCCATCGTTTTCAACTCCACCAAACCCCTAATCGGAACGATCGGTTTAGGTTTATTTTGTTACTGTAGTTTTTATATTTTCGGACTTGCTTTCGCCGAGCCTTTCATATTTTTGTCCGGTTGTTGTAGGTGGTAATTGAATGGATGAACTTCTCTGCCATGTGTTTTATGTCTTCGTGGAATGCAACGCAATGTGTGGGCTCTGATATTTGTTTCTCTTTATCTTAATTATGCGCAGGTACAGTGACAGCCTATTGGAAAGATGTCCAGATCCATGTTGCTTGTCTTTTTGTTCGTTATTCTAATTATCACTTCTCAGTTCGAGTGGAGGCAACAACTGGTACCTGAGGTTGAGACTGCGGAGAACTCCCAGAAGCAGCAACAAATATCAAAGAGGGAAGAAGCAGTGAAGGAGCAGGTGATAAGTCCTCTACTGCATCATCAACTCTATCTTTCCTTTATATGGACTTGTACTTGCACTTTATAAGGGTCTAAATTGAAATGGTGTTCAATATCCCTATGTAATTTGAGAAGACTCATTGATTAGTTCAGGCGCATAGGGGTGTGGAGTATGGATTGCTTGTCGTGTCCATCATGCTACGTACACGCATGGCATGCTCAATAGTGTCTGGTCCAGATAGGAACTTTGTAGAGCTGTAGAAGAGGGATGAACTATCAATAAATTTAACTAAACATTTTGAGGAGTTTTAGGACTAGTGAGCCAACTTCTTCCAATCACCTGCCAATTCGATGACTAGTAAAAAAACAATGATATCTTATTGTCAGTTTTCTTCTTGGATCTTTTATATGATCCAAAAATGCATGATTCCAGTTCCCATTGATGCACTGTATTCTTTTTTAAAGTAATCCTAGTGCCAGAAATGTTTACTTTCCACACAAAGTAAAATTCATCCATTGGCTTTTCTATGAGATGCACTTCAAATAAAATATGAATTAGCTGATACCCTGGGTATGGTTTGACCGATAAACGTTTTAACGATTTAGTGCATACATGACAATAGATTTAACTTTAATAAAAGAGGCTTGCAGTGAAATATAAAATTGGGTTTGAAGTAGGATAGGATCATAGGAATGGTGTCTATTTCTAAAAGTTACGGAGAATATACTAGCTATCAGAATTTTTTAGTCTTTATTTTTAATTGTTATATTTTGATTATTGGTCAGCAATTATTTGAGCTCATGTCTGAAGAAAATGTCTCTGTTGAGTAGGAGGTAGAGACACACTGTAAATTAGAGTTTGTTCGTTCTAAATTATCAATTTATTGATATCTAAGTCATTTCTTAAAGTACTTTATGTTTCAGATGTTACCTTAATTTTATAACATTAAAAGCTTGCTTGTCCTTATAGGGAAATGAAGAAGGCATAGGTCCTAGGTATATTGTTGGATTTCTTATTCAAGTAATAACCAGATAGACAAATCTTTGGAGGTCCTGATTAGGAAAGAGATGCTCCACATAGTTGTTTGAAAAGTATCCAAATCCTCTATCAGATTGACCATAATTAACACGATTTTTGCTTTATTTAATGTTTTCTGTCTGAGGTTAGACTTTAAGTAACACTAACGATATCTATGTACTGAAAATTTTAAAACCAAAACAAGCTAACTAAAATAAGTATAAAGAATGAGGATAAGTAGTATGAGTATCAACCCCTCGAAAACCAGTTAAAGCCTAAAAGGCACTGAATTCTAAAGCCAGTTAAAGCGTAAAGGCACAAAAGTTTCAACCAGGTTAGAGAATCATTATCATTGTCATCATTTTTAGGAGTGTTGTTTGTGAGCAAATTTTTTCTATCTGCTTCCCAATTAGATGACTAGTCAAAACAAGAATTATTAATGACAAGTTGATTTTTAAATCTCTTGCATGATCCAAAAAAAGTTGTTATCCGAGTTCCATTGACGAGCTGCTTTCTTTTTTCTTCTGAATTAATTTTCATGTTCAAAACAAGGGAAAAAAAGAACAAGGCAAGTCTAGAATTTGAAACAAACTCCCAATGAGATGTCATGCTAACAATCTGTTTCATTTTTCCAAATATCTGTCCTTAAACTTATATAAATTTCAAAAATTTCCTTCCTTTTTTTATTGTTTAAAAATTGCCCTTTGAGCATACCTTTAAAGAAATTAACAGAACCAAAAAATGTGTGTATGTTACAATTTTGCCTTTGAACTATATATCAGGTTGTAATTTTTTCCATGAATTATATCTTTGTTTCCAAGTTTGTTTCTAAGTACATATCTCTGTTTCATGGAGTTAATTAATTGGTGATTTTGATATAATATAAAAGTTAGAAGATATACTTAAAACTTTGGAAGTTTAGGGGTAGAATTGAAAAATGGAGTTTAGGGTTGAAACAGGTATCTGACCTTAAGTCCATATTAAGCATTGTTTTCATATTCTTGTTACATACTCAAGAGCAGATTACCAGATTTGGCTTTCTTTAAGATGCCCTTGAAATAAAATTTTAATTTAGCTGCTACTTGGCAAAGGTTTGACCAATAATCATTTTAGTGGTTCCAGTGTTGGCATGACCCTTGATCTGATAATGCAATGTCAGAACGTTGGTTGAAACACTAATTGTTACTATTCCAAATTGAAGTTCATCTTTTACTGTGACCAATGGCAATGGCTATTAGGTATGGAGAATAGACTAGGTACCAGAATGTTACAGGTCTATACTTCAACTGTTATATTGGTGTGTTTCCAGTCAATTCTGTTAGAGACTTGAGGTAGAGAAGCACAGTAGGATACAGTTGCCATTTGATTCTAAATGATTGATTTAGTGACATCCCAAGGTTGTTCTTTAAATACTAGTTGTTAATGGTTTATTGCTACTTTGACTTTATGACAATTGATAAAAGCTTTCTTTTCTTAATATGGTGTAATCGAAAAAAGGCATAGATCCTGGCAAGGTTGTTGCAATAGCTCCTGATTAGAAAAGCATGTCTCTAAATCCTGTAAGATTGACAGGTTTCGGTATCGTAAATGTAATGAATTGTTGGTGTAGATCATATTGTCACAAGAAAGGAACATCCAGAGGCTGAATGAAGTTGTGCGAAGCCTCCGGGAGGAGTTGCAGCAGTGCAAAGGCAGTAACAAAAACATTACAAATGGGACAACTCTGATGAGTTCACATATTCTTGAGCTCCAACGCCTTCGTGTATGAGACGACTGATACTGATGCAACCACTCCATGGCCAAGGTCAACCTCATCTTTCACCATACCTATGTTTGTTTATAACTGCTGATCTTTTTTTTTCTCTTTTTTGAGAAAATGTTTATAATTGTTTATCATGTTTTTATTGTTCGTTTTCGTGGTTTAAAATATTTGCGCTCACCATGAAATTTAATTATCCTCCCAGCCTAGCTCTTTCTGCTCCTGGGAGATGAGGGGTATGAACTAATCAAAATTTAATCGAAATCATGGTTTATCACAAGTTTCTATTACTACTAATTATCTACCCTAGTTTTAATTATTATTACTATTTGTTTGAGAAAGTACCATAGTTTTAATTAGGCTAAATATATAAATTATAATGAATAAGTAACATTAATAATTAATTAGCATCGGTTTACATTTAATTACCAGACATTCATTCTTCTGCTGTGCCTGCCTAAATATATATTGGACATTTTAGATATTTAATATTTGATATGATATATATATCCATGCCATCTCAATAGACCATAGCCCCCTTTACCTCTTCCAAGTTCTACCTAAATAGTTGTCAAAGAAATCCTATGTGTTGTTGCATAAATTACTTGACAACCGCTTTTTACAAGGCATCAACATTTTTGCATACAAGTTTGAGCTATTTTTTGAGTTCAATAACGGTCGGGTTGGGGATCGAATCATCGACTTTTAAAATGATAATAGATATTTTATCTATTGGGCTACGTTCAAATAAAATTGAACTAAATAAAAGAGGCTTGCCAGAATTATTCAATGAACGAGAAGGTCGACGACTTGATAGTGTAGTCAATTTTTCAAAAGTTAGATGTTTAAACTTTCATCATGCTCGAATTGTAATATTAAGAAAATTGATAAGTATGCTACTCTTCTTCATTGTCAACCACGTCACAGCATCGTGAAGTATTTGAAAAATTTTCCTTCGAGTGCTTCTTCATTTTATCATGCATCTCTATCTCTTTCTCGTAGCATTTTTACTCCTCCACAGTCCTTTAAAAGGCAATCGTTTATGATTTTTTACAGAGTATATTGGGTAAGAAGTGCATTGTTGCCAGTTTACTATGTCTATTTCTCGGATTCCTGAGCTCATGGGGCAACTGCATTACCATGTTTTTCCACACAATTCTTTACAATGTCATTTCATAGTGTCCTTTGAAAGGTAATTAAATAGTTTATTGGCTTGGATTAGCAATTGTTCCTCGTTAAAAGCAGGAAAAAAAAGGAATAGAAGAATACTTTTATTCCATGAGCTCATGGGATCAAGTGTATTACCATGTTTCTTCCTCCCAATCTTCTAAAAGGTAATTTAATAGTGCCCTTAAAAGAATTATTAAGTAAAAAAAAAAGAAAAAGAAAATAAAAGTTTCTAAATTTTATATACAATTTTCGGAAAACATTCCTTAGACAACAAACTTGAAAAAAAAAAAAAAAACTTGATAGAGTTACCCACCCAACACATACGTACCTTCATTTTCTAAGAGTGAAAAGAAGAAACAGAAATATTATTAAAAAGAAATGATTTAATAGTTACTGATTTTTACTTTTTCTTTATTACTTCTGTAGATTTTAGAATCTACTGCTATACAATTTTTGTAAATCCATTTTTTTTGTAGTCGACTTTTTATTTTTTAAAAATAATAAAAAAATTCTTTTTTTATTTCCTGAACTTTTTGAAAATAATAATTAATATCTATGACACATTTTACTATGAAAGGGTTTGTTTTGTTGATTTTTTTTTTTAAATTTAGTACAACAAGTGAGTGGGAGATTCGAACTCATAAACTCTTGTCATATACATATGTCAATTATCGCTGAGCTAAATTCATATTCGCTCGTTTTGTTACTTCATCCGGGTCTTCATTTATTTTACCTTTTTTTTAATTTTTAACCTTTTTATATTGATTTATTATTATTTATTTTAAGTTCCTTAATTCAGTTGACCTATTTTAGGGTGACAAAAAAAAGTAGCATGAAACCCACACCAAGGAATTTAGTTTTCTTCTTTCAAAGTTTAGGGTCTAAAAGCATCCTATGTAACCTTTCATAGGCTTTTAAGTACCTCTATCTACATATCTCCATTCAAAATAAAATAATGCTGCCAATTTCTTGGTGAGACATTCATTTCAATAGCATTTTGTCAAACTAAAATTATTGTATCCACCTCTTTTACTATACTAGCCTTGTGTTCATTCTTTTTAGTATTTTTGTTTCATTTTCTTTTATTACATCTTTAATTGTTTGAAAATTTTAATTTCATTATTCATGTATTAATTTTTTTTTTCTTATATTCAATTGTAAGGTGAGGTATAATACAAAAGAAAAGAAAAAACAATCGTAAACTCATAATGATACGATATTGTCCCGCTTTAAGTATAACCTTCACGACTTTACTTTTGATTTCACGCAAAAGATTTCATATCAATGAAGATGTTATCGATCACATATATACGGATACTCTTCTTCTCTCTTGGCCAATCTAAGACTTTGTTTGTACTCTTTACAAGTTCAATGGATGGAACCTTCAATTTTAAAGAAATTCTAAGTGTACGCGGAGTCATTAAGTTATTCAAGTCAACGACACATAGAAATGAGAATTAATTGGAGATTTTAATGGAAATGGAAGAGCACATGCAAATGGGTAATTTACATATTAGGAGCATAGAAGAGTTTTAGTTTATATGGAGGAGCATGAGTGATGAGATAATTAATATTTTGGGAAATACAAATTTGGTGGGTTTTTCAGTCGAATCGACACAACCTGACTTTCCCATCACTTCATTCATTCAACGTTTCCTCTTCTTAAACAAAGTATGGCAGTGGGGGCCTTTTCAAAACCACTCCTTACAATTTTTAATTGTCATATTAATTATTACCAACAAAAACAAAGTTACGTTTTACTGTGGCTCCACTGCCTATTAATATTTATTCTAAAAACTTTCGATTAAATTTGATATTTCTTTCAGTACAATAAGTTGGATAGAGGGATTGAATCTTTATTGTTTAGATATCCGTGAGTGTCGAGACCCGTTTGTGCGCACCTCAACTAATCTTATGGGACGAGAAACCATAGAATTAATTCCTAAGGTAGGTGCCAATCATGAAGGTTTTGAATCCATTCACATTCAATTTACCTTAGCCCATTTGAATCAATGAGTCATGGTTGAGAGTTTGAATCTTCAACTTCTATAGAAGAAGTAGATGTCATTTATCGCTGACCTAAATTTATGTTGACTCGTCGAATTAGATGTTAGTTTCGAATAAATGTAGCAATTTTTATATTAATCATCGCTAATTTACCCAATGGTTTTAACAAAAAATTAAAAATAAAAATTTCTAATAAAAACTTATTGACTGGAATAAAAACCAACTTTGCACGAAATTAAGTTTTATCAATGCACAAAATCAATAGTTGAATAACTCTGTCAAAACTCACAAATTTCAACTCTGATATCGTTGTTCTCTAAAATCCTATCAAAGTTCATATCACGTATGTTTTATAGTTCATTGAACATATATATGATAATGCTTTTACTAACAATTATTAGAATAAAAACGAATCATAACGTAAGAAATAATGCGACACTTATTCAAATTTAAGACAAAAAAAAAATGTAACATTTTATTCAAGTTAAGGGTAATAAAGTTGATTTTTCTTCTATAATTCAATACTATATTTGAATGATCGCATGACATTGGTAATTGAACAATGTCGGTTGATTTGGCAATTGCACGATAAATTTTGAATTTATAATTTAATGATAAATACGACATATGCTAATTGAAGAAAATTAATTGACGAAATTTTTTTAATTAACAATAGTGTGGAAGATTTTTCATTGTATTGACAGCCAAGTAAGAAGCATTTTGAAATAATGTATAGTCCATGAAATAGGCAGAATAGGCAATACAACTATATATATTTTTATAAACTTCTCTATATCTATGTATATTTTCGTTGTACTCGACCAAATACGTTCCGAAGTTTAGGCTAGTACTCAAATCGATAGAGCAAAGTAGTGAGCTAGAAATTAGGTACAAGATATTGCGTACCTAAAGTTTGACCCTCCTTATACGAAAGGAACATTTGGGGGATCGAGCTTAAGTGGTCATGATCCATACTTGTCAACAAAGATGATTTCGTACTGGTGTTAAGATATTCTGATAGCATAATCGTCCTTCCATTAAATGTCAGCTAATTTTCAGTTAGACGAACTCTGCCCTAGAAATGAATTAAAATAACTTGCTTATCGTGCGAAGTGCACCTTTCTTCCTTAGCTCGGTGGACTAGCTCCAGTCCAAGTCCACGTGTCGATCTTATACTTTACCCATAACAATATTTAAAACCTATAGGTTGAGCTAACATGAAAATATAAGTCTAGTTTGTTTATATTCAAAATATAGAAAAATTTGCAAAAATTAAACCACTTCTACGTTATAGGGTTGGACGACCCTCAAAATTTAAATTTAGTCGATCACCCTCCTAAATTTACTATGTCACTACAATTAAATCCTTAAATACTCCAACATTTACAAACAATCCATAAACTTTGAGTACGTATATTGTTATCATCAAACCAATTTTTTTACATCAATTTTTTATTTCCATAATCTAGACATTTACTCAACATCAATGTGAATATAAAATTTTTTCTATGGTTAATATTATAATATTCAAATTTTATAGAATGAAATAATAACTTAAAAGATAAATGGTAACAATAGCATCTATGATTGTTTGTGCATTTTAAGTTCAATTGTAATAATTTTGTAAGAAGGAATATTTATTTTTAAACATTTTGTTGGTACGGGTTCAAAGACCTTTTAATGAAAAATATATGCATTAAAAAATTGAATCATACTCAATTTGACTCATTTTCTAAACATTTATTCTATAGTCCGAGTACATTTAAATCCCTACCTTTCTACTTCACTATTTACCAAATTAATATAATATCATGTTTAACCATAAATAGAAAAGGACATTAAAAGCAAAAAAAGGGGAAATTATTCGCAATAAACCTAGAATCGAATTCTTGATTGTTTTCGGGTAATAAAACTCCCTTAAAAATGTAGGAAATTTCATCTTGATTGGTGTACAGTGTACTCTATTTTTTTTTTTTTACAAATGAATTATTATATATTATTTTTCAAGTTTTAAACTGCTTCAAAAAAAAAGAAAAAAAAGTGTTCATTAATTTGGTTATAGAGTTGACGTGGCATTAATTTAGTGGAAGCACGTCGGCACCGACATTAAACAGAGTACTGTAGAATCCATTACGGAGCGATACAGGCTTCTTTTATTAAATGTCTCTCTTGCCCCCCACCTCACCTCCCTTCGTACTCATCAAATTAACATCTTTCTTTATTAGTTCAGGTAGATACAAACTTTAATATTTTATTTATTATGCTATTTTCTTAATTAATTTTTTCTTTCTTTTTTTTCTATTTATTTTTAAACTCATTCGTCTAATTCACACTTTT
>NW_019104583.1:252395-272495 GCF_001995035.1 Momordica charantia
GGCCGGTTCTGATAGCCTGCTGACCTGGCATGCCTTTCAGAAAATGAGGTATGTGTATTTTGTAAAGGATGGGCCGGAGAAGCACGCCGGCGTCTTGTATGGATTAGAGCCACTGGTGTATTAAACAAATATATACTTTTTTTTTTATCAAAATTCAATTTATTATTATTAACAAATGTTTTTATATTTCAATTTATTCTTTAATGAACAACAAGACAAGAACACCCAAATTAGAAAGACAAATTTAGGATTTTGAGTTGATTGTTCAGATTTGATTTGACTGTGGAAAACATAAGTTTGACCTTTGAATTCTAATGCAATTAGTATTTAGTAGCTCCCATATAAAGTGAACGACCATTTCTTCCTCTTTTTCTTTTAAATAAATAGCAAAAGTTTAGATATTTTCTAAAAAATAGAAATAAGATATATAAATTGTTGCTACAAAAATTATTTTTAAAAATAAAAATTAACAAAGACATATACCCTAAATTATTATAAAGATTCGAAAAATTAAAAAATCGTTACTCTACAAAATAAATATATAAAATACACACTTTTTATTTGGTTTTGGGCTTTGAAGCATTTGACATCTAGAGGGCCGTGACAATAGTTCTAGTCCATCCACTTCTTACTGGGCTTTCTGGAAGCCCATCATAATTCATGGACCACGAAAACAAATCAGAAACAGCTGAAGGTTGGATCGGTCCATTAAGTACGGGAAAGATATTATTTATGGGCTTCTAAGTAGGGAGTTGAACTTTGAGCTTTGGGCCGAGGCCTGTAGTCCATCGCCACTAGAAATTCTTTTACATTTTCCATTTTATTACATATGTATGGAGTATTTTTAATCAAGTTATTATTCTTAATAACCATTAAAAAAGGATGACTTGGAAAATAAAATTTTATTTTCCGTTATCCTCCAAAAAAAAATAAAAAAAATTCCGGAAATGTTACCTGTTAGCCAATATAATAGCACCTTTTGGATGGGTCATTTTTTACCATAGTCAGATAAATTATTATAGTTTTAAGTCAAACCCCGATAGTTAAAATACTTATTGTCTTACCTTAAAATTTAAGTGTATTGTACTTCTAACAAAAAGAAAGTGTATCCTACCCAATAAAAAATTGAAGTCTATTTAGTAATTTTAAATTGAAGATAAAAAAAAATGAACGAAATATGCTTTTTTTAAGATAGATCATATATAATTAACTCACTGACATAATTTAGCTAACTTGAACTTAGCTCATGTGGTTTAAGACACCTATCTCRGACCAATAGATCGTGAGATTCTCATATGTGTGTTGTATTGAAAAAAAAACCCTCATTAACATAATTTGGTCAAAGTTTTTTTTTTTACCAAATAATTCGGTCAATTTAAACTTAACTCAAGTGGCTAAGGTATTTATCTCCATCCAAAAAGTTATGAGTTTTAATTCCCATGTCCGTTGAATTAAAAAAAAAAACTCACCAATACAGTTTAGCTAAAAAAATATTATCAGGTTTATTGTGATTTTTTTTTTAAGTTAAAGCAAACATTATGGATACAAAATTTATCTAGTAAAAAATAGTTGAGAGTAAGTTAACTCATGTAGTAATATTTTTGTTTAAATCCCTTTTTTTGTCCCAAAATTTTCAGGTATGTTTCATTCTCATTCCTAACTTTATAAAAATAGTCAATTATTCAGTTTCAAACTTTTAAACTGTGAAGAACTTGGAAGAATCTCGAAACTGGTGACGACAGACGATTAAGCTTGAAGAGAATATCTGGCCTCTAACGTTCCGGATAAAATTCTCTCTCTCTTTGATTTTGTGGGATTCTCATTCTGGTTTCCTACCGCCCAAATTCATAGGGCATGTCTCATCCAATAGATACCACCCTCTGATTTCCTGATAATGGCCTCTCTAATTTGCTTTTCGTCTTGTTTCATTTCCTCTCCTGCTTCCTTTGCTGATGGAAATTTCAGATTTCACTTGAAATCTCCCAATCGATCTCCAAAATTCAATTCGGAACGATTCAGATTTAGGGTGAAAGCCCTTAAAGAGAAAACGGGCGAAATCGAACGCCCATCTCCAGATGAAGTTACCAAGAAGTACGGACTCGAAGCTGGTCTCTGGAAGGTACCTTTCTCCTGTCATTGCTGCTTCGTTTTCCTCTCCATCTTTCTGCTATCAAGTTTATTACAACTTAGAAGAGATTCCTATTCCTTGTTATATGGTGGCATAGGTTTCAAGTACATTGGTTTGATACCATCCATTTTCTCTATGAAGGCAGCAAAAATTTCCTTCCATTTATGAAACCATAATATATGCTGCTCAACTGTTCATTTTTTCTTTCAGAATTCCCAATGCTCTGTTATGGCTTCAAATTGTATCACGATCTGAATTTCAGTGTAGAGAATCGAATTGGGTTAAAAATAGTTTACAATAATTATGTATTCACGATTAGTATCTCTTCACAATCTGATATTAGCAAACAAGAAAGCAAATTAAACCCAATCAAAGGATCTTTCATTTAACTTGGAGGGTGAGAGGTTTCTTTATCCTTGGCTCATTACATGGGGATAGGAAAGATACTTATTTTCTTCCTACCTGGAGATATGCCTTGTTTGATGTTATGAAAAACATGCTGTTCATCCTTTTCTGGTTACAGCAAATGAAAATTTCTTGTTTGTGCTGCAGATATTTAGCTCAAAGGAGGAGGGAGAGGGCGATGTTGGGAAAGGCAAATCAAAGGGTGAGCAGGCAAAAGAGCTGCTTGCAAAATATGGAGGTGCATATTTAGCCACCTCCATAACTCTCTCCCTCATCTCCTTCTCTCTGTGCTATGCACTCATCAGTGCCGGTATCGATGTTCAAGCTCTTCTGCAGAAGGTAATAACATTCACGAATAGGCGAATCACTTTGTTCTTGATCAAATATGTTCACAATGGAGATTTGAAAAAATTTTCAGGTAGGAATTTCGGCTAATGAGACTGGAGAGAAAGTTGGGACGTTTGCTTTGGCATACGCAGCGCATAAAGCAGCTTCTCCAATAAGGTTTCCTCCAACAGTAGCCCTCACTCCAATTGTTGCAAGTTGGATAGGGAAAAAGGTTGAGAAACAGGAATAGCATAATGGAGAGTTCTGAACATTGGTTCGGTTCAAATTATCTGCTAGAATTTTGTTTCAAATCATCTGATAATGGATATTGGTCTAAATCCCATACAGATTACACATTAATGAATTATAAAGTATCCATCATTTCTACTCTTGGCTAATAGGTTTATAAATGGAGCACTTGACGTGTCTAATCAACTTCTCATTCCGCCTGTCACTCTGAATATATATTGTTTTCAACCATTAAATTGAACCATTTTGCAAACTTCGGAAATGAAATGATCAGTCTACCTAAATCTTAGAAACCAAAAAATCACCACAAAAAGGAGGGGGTCCAGCTTAAACTCAGGCTCAAATGAATGTCCTGCTATTCATTTTATGAAACAAAGAATTGTACAATGCAGAAATGACTATCTTATTTACTACACATTTTTGTACTACAACTGTACACGGGCGCCCTTCCCACCAGTTTCCTCTCTATCCTTTTGGGTAGAGGCGCTTCTCTATGAACTTTCATGGAGGACAGTCTCGACCTGAGATCATCGGTTCCAGTCCTTGGGGCTAATTACGGATCACCAGGATCATACATCATACACATTCTTGCACAATTGTAGCATCGATCATCAGATTTATCAGAACAGATTCCTTTTCAGTTTCAGCTACTAGTAGGATTAATAGAAGGCATATCAGTTGTGTTATTCGGGGGATTCTGGGTTTGGGGTGTGCTGACATTGGCAATGCTGTAATCTTCATGAAATGTACCCAGTTCATTCCACTCAACGCCAGCTACATAGATGGGTCAAGGACAAGGTAGGCAATGCAGGATCACTTTATACAATGATAAGGTAAAAAGTTTAAACAATTAAGAAGGCGGATAGATTTATATCGAGAGGATACGTTCAGATCTCCAAATGTCTGTGATACTAACATCAGCATCAGACAAGAGCCAGTAATCAGCATCACTCTGAATAAGAAACGAAGATATTAGATGCTTGAAGACATTATTACTCTGTTCTTAATAAAATATATTACATCTTAAATTTAAATAAACCATACGATGAACTCGAAACATTCTACCTCTCCGAAGAATAATAGGTGATAATTGACAACAAAAACTCTCTAACTATTCAATTCAAGTAGTTACGGGTTTCATAACTAAACTATCCTTTCCCCATTTGAAATGCTTCATTTCATAATTTCATCCTCGGACAATATTACGGAAAAACTAACTTGTTGCTAGTGCTGTTAATTTCTATTTCGATCAATTAATTCCTTCTCTTTTTTTTTTTTTTCCATAGAGATTGCATTTTCTAACAGCTTCCAAAATAATTCTATAAATTAGACTCACTTCACAGGGGGAACAATTTTCATGCTGCCATGCACGAGGTCCCCAGATGGAACCAGCCGATTCTTGAAAGAAACTAACTTGTTGCTTGTGCTTTTATTTTCTCCCTATCCCAGTCAACCGATGGTTGTTTATAGGTATAGCATCTTTCTTGTATTAGCCCGCCTCCCCTCCCTCCCCCCCAAAGTTTATTTTGAAAAATTAGACTTACATCTACAACCGAGGGAACAATTTTCATAATTCCACCCACGAAGTCCTGGGAAGCATTTAGATCGCAGCACATTCTGTGTACATCTTGCTCTCGCGTTTCAATTTCCTTCCCCCTGCTATCATCTGTTATCATCGTTGTTGCGGGTGTTTCATTAAACCCTGAACTTGACGGCAAGCTTGGGGGCACTTCAACGCCATTTATCTCCTCAAACTTCTCTTCAAACTGACTGCAAAATGGAATCATAATTTTAGGTATAGCATGAAAAGGAGGATATGTGAATACATACTTGATACTGGGCCGTTCCAATTCCTAGTACTGTTTTCATCATTATGCCCATAGATAGTGGTATATGGTTCTGTACACAATCCAACATTCCTCAACAACAGGAAGAAATGTTACCTGACAAGGTAAACATCAATGGGGCCCATGGTGCTTCTGAGGACTATCCTGTACCTCCTTTGGGGGTAGTCAACGGCCTGGTAGATGATAGGAAATGTGATTGGAAGATAAAATACAAGAATGTGTACTTTTCTCATCAAGCTTCTACGATTAATTACCTCATCGGGATCTGGGACTTCTAAAGTGGTTCCATGGGGAGCTTTAATAGCTATGAGAGTTTCATTCTGGTAGATGCAAAATATAGACGGAACAATTAGAAACGGAGCAGCATTCTATATTCATAAATCCAAATTAATTGCCAATCATTTCCTTGTGTGATAAACTAACCTGGAAACAAGGCAAACCCTTGATGTCTTCCTCGGTTACAAAAAGCCACCTAACAATTAAATAAGGAATACAACTTTAAAATTTTCAAGAAAAAATGAAAAACATTAAGAAGGTGAATCTTGGTGAATATAATAATATTGCCTTTGGTTGTTATCATCTTCACTGAGGTCCCTTAATCTTTCCTGCATCTCTCTGCAATTATAAGAAGTCTTGGAATGATAACAGGGGCACAAATTTTCCATTCAATGACTGAATTAAGGACTCGTTTAACAACCTTATTTGTTCATCTAATCCACGCTCCTCCATGGAAAGGTTCTCTACTTCTGCCTGCATATGTGCAAGTATCAGCTGGGAAACAAATATTTTCACCAAGAGAAACTTCCCAACGTGAAGAATGAGATTGAGATAGAATGTGGTCATCATGTTAATGAAAAGTGATATAGCTGATAAATAAGCACAGCCCCACTTGAAGCTGAAAGATTAATGAGTGGACAACCAATGACATTAGCATGTAGATGAAGTAAAGTTACTTGCTTTCTAGCAAATTTCATGCTAGCATTCCATCCAACAACCACAATTTTGTTCTTTTTGATAAAATAAAATCTTATTTCACATTAAGATCAAATAGCAGCAGTAGACTTAGTCACCAACACCTCCAAAGTAAACTGAGAAAGACAGTCAAAATTTCCTGTTTTTGAATACCTGTAGACCAGCATAATTGTCATCAACGTCCCCTGGCCTTGAGACATCAAGCCCCCTAATCAATCAATTATTCCAGAATAAGTAGATTCACAGGAAATATAGTTCTATTTAATAATAAGCTGAGAAACTCAAAAGAATGTATGAGATAATACATACTTCCACTGAATTCTGTTCTTAAGCTTCTTTTCTATGAGACCAATTCCTTCGAGGACATTTGTTATATCATATATTCGTCTTTTTTGTACCTATTAGTATTAGAGCACACAAAAGTGTCAACTAATTGAGCTTCATAATAGAAGCCTATAATGGTCTAGAAGCAAAGTAACCTCCAATGTGTCGGCTGCTTTATTTAGATCAAGAATACCATCTTCTGCTTGTTTGATCAGATTAATAAACTTTTTTGTTAAGAGACCTAAATGAAAATGAATAAAATTATGAACATATGCTAATAGAAAATATAAGACAGTTACAACAAAGTCACCAGGAGTAACAATAAGTTACCAAGAGAACTATCATAACGGCATGGGCCAGCTGGTGTAAGATTGTTTGCAGAAGGTGAACCTGAAACTTAAACATTTGCTCATTAATCTATTATCCTTGTGAATGAAAGAAAGAAAGAAGTTGAAAGATCTTCTAACAAACTAATAATACAATCTCTCTATGCAAAAGAGGTTCATTTTCCTCACTCGGAAAATGAGAATGGGAGGAGGGCACATGTATACATTGCAATTTTAACTTAAAACGGACGGTACAGGCTCCAGAGACAAAAAAAAACATCTATGATATACTACTTACCAACATTTGACATCGGAGTCTGTGGCCCTGATCTACTGCATTTGGTTAGCCTTGATTTGTTCCCCTTTCCACCTTTCACAGATACAGGTGTTTGATGGGGACTACTAACTACCTCAGTAAATCTAGGACCGGCTGCTCTATCAGTGGACTCGGCTTCATAATCTGCTACCTCACTCTTCCGCTTTAATTGCTGACAGACAGGATCCAAGATTTCAAACATAGCAACATATGCAACTAAGTAATTGCATTGATACATAAATTAAGGTGACTCATTTCAAACAAGAAAATGATTACTCTCCAAGAGGTGTAATAATGGAGGAAATATAGTGCCTTTTATACAGGGGGAAAGAAAATTATTTGGTTAATTACTTTACAAACCAAAAAGACAAAAATACAAAAATACAGCACCTACCACAAAGACTATAGGTCTAGAAAATTTGATAGGATTGCTATTAGGATAGATTAGGGATATTATTAGAGTACTGAGGGTACCCTAGTAATTAGGGAATTTGTTAGGTAAAGTTGTTATAAATACAGGGAAGGTGTAAGAATGGAGGTAGGCAATTGGTAGTATGATTTAGGCTTGAGTAGGAATACTCAAGAGAGGGGAGAGTCCAAGTACCTCGAATTACTTGGGTAATATTGTAGTTATTCTATCTTTTATATTTCAATACATTGTTGGTGTTCGGATTCTATCAAAATTTTAATCTTTATCTATCTTATCTATATCAAATAGAGGATACAAGATGAAGGGGGAGATGAGGAAAAAACATGAGAATAATAAATAGAGGATAAAAGATGAAACAAAAATGTCATGAAGATTTTTCAGAAATTAGTAGGAAGCGTTTTAGTTTTACTGTTTTGTTCTCCCAGACCCGTTAACCGCTATGTTCTCATTAGCTCAACTTTTCTTTGATTTTGATAGTTTTTTTTTTTTTTAAGAAAAAAAGGATCATCTTTTCATCTAGAATTATGGCAGAGTTTTCTTGAAATCTTGAAAATCTCCATTTTCATGTGTTCCCCAGGTATGGAAACTCAAAATTTTCTAGTAAAACTTGAATTAATAATAAAAAACCCAAATAGGTAGCTAATAGGGATAAAAACTCTGAAACCACCTAGCCAAGTCCAAGACCTGCTCAAGCACTAGAGGTCACAGTCCACACATTCTCTCATCCATATCACAGTTGCCTCCTTGTTCGCTTATGATTCTTAAAAGCATATCATTTCAATGAAGGACGTGAGTAACGTCATCAGTATTTAAAGTTTTAAGGAAATAGGAAAAATATATACATGCGCACACATTCATGTGCAACAGTATAATCTCTATCACATGTTTAAAAGCTACTGAGCAATTTATGCTGAAAATGTTCATTCATTTCCTGGCAAACTCTTTTAGTATAGTCATGAGCCATAACCTCTAAGATTTGCCCTGATTTCTTTTCTTTATGGATGTCTATGTCTTGGCAGAAATCCCTCAAGTTTTCACTTTTCATTTGCTAACATGTCGTATGTGGGAGGATGTGCCAAAGACAAAAAGGTTTAGTTATCTGAAAAGAAAATTGTAACTGGACATGGAGGGTGGTTCCTTTTTGTTCATATATCAGCATAAGTTACACTTCAGAGATTTTAGAAATATGATGAATGTGAAGTAAAGGTTGCAGAAACAAATTGTTTACAGGGTACAGAAATTCATGGACCTCAAGATGAGATCGTTCGAAAAAAGACAAAGAACCTCAAATGAAAAGCCCTAGTTTAGTGAGAAAAAACTCAAATAAATAAACTACCATTCTTCCTTTCTTTATTGGAGGGTACTAGTTTGAGATATCCAGCTATCCAAACGATACACATCCTTTGATATTGAAATCAAGATAACATGCATGGAAAACTTTGTCCAAAGAATATGGAATGTTGACCACAAGGCAATGACCTAACGTCAAGAATCTGAGTTGTTCAAACCATGCATAACAGCATAAGTACTAAACTTAACTAACTTCTCAGAATAATCATACATCACAATGACAGAAACCTTCGCTTGATGAAAGTAGCCTATTAGAGATGCAGCTCATTAGAGAATTGAACGAGCACCTACAACCAAGAGGAACGGAATGTTGACCACCAGGCGAAACTTTCTTACTGACCTATTTGACCACTTGACAACAACTATTTTGGTGATGTCCTAAGACTGAATAGATCATCACACAATAACACAACTCAATTAGATCAAGTCAGCTAAAATTGTTATCCCTCAAGGTAGTTTCCTTCCGGTATCAATTGTTTCTATCAGGCACGGGCAATGTACTATAATTATAATTGAGAACTTACTATTGAACAAACACATCCTTTGCCAATGCCAAGAATTTAGCATATTTTCTCGAGCAAAGTAATGAGAAACTAATTTCACATGTATCATCTACCAGGATCAATATTCTAAGTTTGTGACTATCAACTCATTGCTGGCACGGTGTCGACCAGCTTGGCGGCCATTAGATTTTGTTGACAACAATAATCTTTCAAGCGCATAAAGACTGAACTGAAAAACAGTACATCATCTACTATTCTAGATTGAGGATGTAAACAATCTATTACTGTTGCATTGCACCTGTGCAACGTACCAATTACCAAAAGAACCAGGTGCAATGCAGTGAAAATAGGCTTGCTCGGTGAGAATTAAGAAGCTCTGAGAGAGAACAAGTATAGTGATCCACGAATACTCGGGTTGAGAATGCAAGGAGACCGAGATACTCAATACACTTTTCTAGGTACAGAAGAAAGACACGAATTGAAGGTGATAACCGCCTAATTCACCTAATCCAGTCACGCAAAATACCCTAGAAAAAGAAAGCAACCGAAATTGAGCTGAAATTCAAGGTCTTCTCAGTGCAGTATTCAAAAGGCACAGTCTCAATCTCATCATAACCAAATCACCGAAACTAATTACTCTCACTAATCTCAGTCTCAGCTACTTCGATTATAGAGATCTGGTAAAAACCTACTAACCACGCAGAGTTCGATTATAGACTAAAACCACAAACATAAAGCTCACTAAAACAGGAGAGTGATACAGAAGTAATTTACGTAAATATGAATGTAAAAGAAGAGGAAAATAAACTGACCGGAGATTTGACTACGATGGCGTCCGGTTCGTGATCGGAGAGTCGAGGCTCGGAGGCGAAGCGGTGATAGTCCCCAGGAGATGCAAATGGTGGTTTCATAGAAGAGAAGGGGAGGTGGCGCTTGAGAGAGTGCATGATCTGGTCAGAGGGGAGTCCAGAGGAGTTGGGAGCTCGAGAACCCGACATGGAGCAGCGTTGGAGGAGAGGGTGAGCAAAGATCGAGTGACCTCGCTGTTGTTGAGGATTTGGGTTTGAAGGTCAGAGAAAGAGAGGGAAAATGGAGGGAGTTTGGGGTTTTACTTTTAGGTGCAATTGGGGAAAATTGGTAGAAATTCAACAGAACCCGAATTCGGAGAAGAAGAAGAAGAAGAAGAAGAAGGAGATGGAGGAGATCTGGGTATTCGGATGTTCAGAAACTGGAGAAAACCCAGAGAGAGAATCAAGAGAGAGAGAGAGAGAGAAGAGCAGAAAACGAGGGAAGGTTGAAACGAAGGAGGGAACTTGGTTCGGATATAGATGTGGAGGGAAGCGCTTATTAGAAAAATAAATAAATAATAAAAATTAGTTAAAAGAATAAAAATACGCAACCCAACAAGAAAAATAACAGGAAAAAAATACGCCGCCCTTCTTTAAGATATCCGTAAGCATTTGATAAATGCAAACATAACTAAGACCAAAAGGGTAATTTACCCAAGTTTAGTGATATTTATCGCGTTTATTTTAAAATTTTAATCTCTAATTTCAATTAATGAGGAGTAGGAGTGCTTTCCATGAAAACTAAACTATGATATTTGGTTGACTAATTACAGATAAATGTAGTGGAGTAAAAAGAAATTAGAATTAAAAAGGGGATTAATTAAGCTAAACAGAGGGGGCATTAGCATTTACGGCATATGGCCGATGGAATAAAGGGGAGAGATATAAAGAGCGGCAGCGGCTTTCCATGTCCACGTCAAACTTCAAGTAAAAAGAGAAACGTTCGAATCGGCGATGCGCGCCTTTTGTTGGCCAAATTGAGTGGCGATTATTTGGCGCCTAACACGTCCCCATCACCCAATAAACTCGTTGCTTTGGATGACGGGCCTTTAACATCTTGTTGGACAGTCCATTCCCAAGCCCAAATTTCAGATGGGCTTTCCGCTCTACTAACTGACCCATTATCGAGTCCATGTAGCAGTAACAGTAGCAGAGGGAAAAAATAATTTTAAGATCTCAATCAAATTTCAAAAACAGAGTTTTGATAGTTGCTTAGAAATTATTATACTTGGTAAATATGCATACGATACCAGAGTGACGTGACAATGACATTTTATGTACTACACAATTTTATTCCATAAATCCACTTTATCAGTAGTTTCAAATGGACAGAATTACCTTCAAAGTACAGAAGAGTCTTTTAACAACCACTACCAGACGATAGAGGATATACTTCATTCTCCTACACTTTCAATTAGCGTCAGATCAATCACTATTTGAATAAATGTGCGAGATCTGGGTCATCTAAACTCACATCCAACCATCCATTCAAGCGCATGAACTCTATATAGTGATCTGGAGGCTTCACGGCGCGGGGATTTCTTGGAGTGAAGCCATGAATCCTCTCGAGATCCCGAGCAAGCCACCTAACATAGGCTTGGTCCAAAGGAGGCACTATCTTCAAGAAGATTTCTTCCCTTTGTACTTCTTGTTGCTTCACCGGTTTGTTTCCCATGTGAGAAGCTGGAAACAGAAGAACCATTTGAAGGCAAATCACGTTAACTTTAAGGAAGTAATAGAGAAGCAAAAACATCAGCCTATAATAAAGAGATTAAATTCTAGACAACAGTTTTTAACATGTTCGTATGATAACAATACTCAATATTTCAACCAGGTACGCACAATAATGAACTTGACCCTACTATATTTAGTTGCCAAAGATACTAATAGGATGTTAAATCCAGGATGGAAGGTCACTGTTTGAGCCCATTTCTTCTAACCCCTCTACTTTTTTCATTGACCCACTATGCTAAACCCACACCCACAAACTAATAATGCTTATATTAAAATAACTAAGAAAGAATGACTGTAAGGATCTGACCAAGCATAAAAATTCAAAGTTCCAGATACATATCGGTTTCAATATGTTGGCACAGAGAAACATTTAAAACAAGACAGTTGAAACTCACTTGTCAGTCATGATGATAAGCAACCGTGCGACAAAGACAAAATAACATGGAAGGCCTGCAAGTGTGTGTAAATAGGAAATCCACAGCAGCTTAGATATGCATAACACTTGACAGTGTGATCGTTATTAAACGTCCCGACTGCAGAGGTTCATGCTTTTGGTAGCAAAACCAATGCATGTGCAAGATATCAAATGTACACAAAAACTGTACTAAAAGTTCAAATAAAGTCTTTGCCTATCAGGTAACATGAAAAGCAAAGACAACCATAAACATCAGGGTAAAGAAAGGAAACAAACTCTTGAACGAATTAGTGCAGAGACAAGTACGAGATGGTCAGATGGATAACAGCCAATTATCAAGAAAAAGACAATGTCTGCATTATATTTCAACAATCGTCAAACAAGCATGTCAATAATCAAAAAAGGAGGTCTTTGGTCTAGCTTGCCTTCCAGTGCTTAACTCCCCATGTATATTAACCACATTCAAGGCAGAGTCAGAATATAAATTAATCTACAGAAAAGTGTAAGTTGGGTGTGAGTGATTGGGCAAGGGAGAAACCAAATAGCCTCTTGCTAACCCTAATTTCAAATCGGCAATTAACTTGAATTCATACAGGCATAAACCATAGACGCAATATCCACAGCACAACACCTCAATTCAAAGCAAAATGAAAGAAATGACAATTTATCTCAAATCCAACCAACAACAATGGGATTTCCCAGTGTTGCAACCAACCGAACTTCCAAAAACCCTAACCCGATTCTGAATCGCAACAACTACAAACCATAATTGGCACAATATTCTGAATCTAAGAATGTCAAATTCCCCTCAAAGCCAATCAATTGGATTCACAACTCGATTTCCGGAATAGAAGAAACGAAGCATGAGAGTAAAGTTGTGTTTGAGAGCTAGATTCTGTCTGAAAAGAGAAAGGAAACAGAACCCACAAAGAAAATGCTACTAAAAAATTGAATATTCAGTTACTCGCAAATAGCCATAGGGATAGATTCTTTTCTTGTTGGGCAACAAGAAAAGAGAGAAAAGAATCTGAGTGCTGGAGCACACCCAAAAACCAAAGACCAGGCGGAGGAGAGGAGGCCGGAGCCGGAGGGAGGACGACGACTCACCTTAGCCGCACCCCGATAGGCGGTAGAAACAGTGACGTGAACGGACGTTGCACGGTCGCAATTTTCACTCTACTTTTTTCTCCGTTCAAATTAAAAGACAAACGGAAAGAGTGAAAAGACTACTCCGTCCTTCTTCCTTATGTCATTTTATTCCCTTCTTAAAAACATCACAATGCTATTTTTTTCGTTTGACAATTAAGAAAATAAAATACATTAAAAAGAGAGAAAAATTAAATAATATTTATAAGTGTTTTAATAGTGGCCTACTTATTGATAAGCACCTGCATAGAAGAAGAAATTTATGTTGTCTTTAAAAATAATTTTTTGTCTTTTGATGAAATAGTATTTTAGTTCAATGTAATAAATTATCTGACAAGATCTTGAAAAGAAGTCTTACGAAGATCCTTTAAAAAGCAGAAGTCTTCAAATTCTAAAGAATGAAAAAATACAACAGAATTTGTTAATTCTTGTATATTTAAAAGGATCAACATTCAATCATCAAAGTTAAGCCCATCTAAAGTCCAAAAAAACAATATTCTTTTTTACCGCCGTGAACGTTAAGAATCATACTCATGTTTAAAAGGATGAAGATATATCGTAAAATCAACGTGTTTCTCTAATATTTTCTTTATGTTGATTTATTATAAATAGTGAAAGTTAAAGTAATAGGATATGTTTCCGTCATAGTATAACTCAATAAGTTAGACATTTATCTTGACGTATTTAATTAAAAAGTATTTTGTAAATTTGGGATATATTTAAGTATATTTCTCTCCTTACTAATTATTTACTCTTATGATTTGGCTAAATTCTTTCCCACCTTTGTCTAAAAAAAATATAATAAATAAAAAAAGAAACTTTCCCACCCTGGAAATGGTAAATTCAGTTAGTTCATCTACCCTAGCTATCTCTCTTTTGGTGGGACGAGAAGCTTGCGTTTGCAATCAACCACTTCTGAAATTTTGTTATTTGAATAACTTTAAACCCTGTTTGATTATTGTTTTGTTAGAGTTTATATTCTAAGTTTGAACTAATTTATTAATAATATGTTTCTTAGTTTCATGTCATTAGAAATATAATAATGCTTTGAAATGTGTGTTTAACCCACACCATCGATCATATATATATCGTAAATCAATTAATTCTTTAATAGCTAGTCAAAATTATAAAATGATTAGCTCAGGTTTAGTGCTGGAGTTCACTATTAAAACCTAACCCCATGAAATGAAATGTCATGCCATGGTTTTGCACAGGACATGAACCAAAATATCTGCTGCTCACATAATTAAATTAATAAACAAAACCACTCTTTATTCCCATGTCAATGTGTATTTCTTTAATTATTCCTTTCGCTTTTTCTTGTTTAACATGAAAAACACGTGAAATGAAAGAAAAAACAAACAAACAATTTACAATGTATTTAACAAAACGTCTAGTCCCTTTGAGGGAAATTTCTGACATATAGTCCAAGATTTACTTATAATTATGCTCATTATTTAAAGAAAATATCTATATTTTGTATTTATCTTTCAAAGTTGTTAAACAATCTAACGGTGGAGAAGACAATATTATCGATATATTAGAGAATTAAATAATAAATTACTTCGGAAACTTTTTAAGGTTGTGGTGTTGAAACTTTGTTTTGTCGTATTAAATCGATGTACCAACTCTCCAAGATTTCCATTTTCACTTATTAAATACGCACGAGCTGAAGAATTCGAGATTCGATCACACAAAATAAGAAATTGGGTGATTTTGATCAATTAATATAGTAATTGGAGTTGGAGGTGGAGAGCTAATTCCTCTCTCCGAAACTCTGAGAAAAGACATTAAAATTATAATATAGTAGGTAAAATAAAAGTACCGGTAATAAAACGTTAGACTTCGACATTGCAGGTCTGCACAATCTGGAACTTCGTGGCCGTACCAACGGCGACGGCGTTACCGGGCTTCCCGTACCTTATTAACGCCGGGCAGTTAACGATCAAATGGTACCTGCCCGAAATCCAGGAGCCGACCTTCCACTTGACCCGGCCGTCGATCTTGACGTTGAAGAGCAGGGCCCCGACGTTGCGGTCCTGCTGCAGGGAGAGAGCGACGTCGGGGGCGACGGGGACGGCGTCGCCACTCAGAAAGGGGGACCAAACGACGACGTCCCTGTGGCCCTGGTAGGTGGAGGGGAGGAGCGTGGGGAGCGTGACCTGCTGGCCCCTGTACGCGCCGTACACGTCCATGCTCGTGTAGTACACGCCAATGCGGTCGTTGGGATTGCGCGACGAGATGGTGACTTGCATGCTCAGGGACAGCAGGTTGGCCGGAGAGGACGTGGCGTTCAGCCCGAAAACGGTGACGTCTTGGAGCATGAAGTTGGGCTTCGAGGGGTGAAGCACGGCCCATACGATCAGCACCACCAGGCCCACGATCACGATCAGGCCCAGGACCAAGATGGCCAGCCGCCGGAGGAATTGGCTGTAGTCGTCGTCGTCGTGGTGGCCGCAGTCCTTGTCCTTGGCGCTCATTTTGTTGGGATTTGGATATCGAGTCACGTTATGTTAAGAAATAACAGTGTAGAATGCAAAAACTCAAAACTCAAAACGGAGTTATTTATAACAATATGTGGGAGTTTTCATTTTTTCTTGGGGGAATTTGGAATAATAAAAGGAAATAAAATGGTATATTCAGTATTCTGTGGGGGGTGGATGTGTGAGTATATGCGTGTTGATGGGTGCAAAATGCGAAACTTTATCTTGGAGTTGGGAGGGAAGATGCCAAAGGGTCCCACCTAATTCAATATATATATAAGGATATCCACAACCATAATATATATAAATAATAATGTTACTGTGTTTTGTGTCTTGTGGTTATGACAATCAAGGATTTTTCCATATGGAAGCATGTTTTTTAGTGGTAAATTAGAAAGTTATCAACCATGTTGGGTGGGAAAGGAATTCAAACATACTTTTAATAACATAATATGATATTCGGAATGGCTCAATCTAACCTCTCTCAATTTGCTGATAACGACAAATGTGATGACAGAAAGACGATGTGATATTTATATGTCAAGAACGATTTGGACCGACATTGGTCCATTGAGCTTTTTTTTCTCCTGCCAGTGCACTCTTCCCCTTCTTACTTTTCAAAATTTAATATAAGAAAAAGAAAACGATGGTTTCTAATGTAAAAAGAAGTATTAGTTGAAAAAAAAAAGACAGTGATTTGGATTGGATTGTAGCATTAAAGTGAAGAGGAACATGGTTGGCAGTTGCGCCTTGTTTGTTTGGAGGTGAAAATGGAATACTTTTTTTATTTTTCCATTTTTGTGGAGTTTCTCTTTAGTGGGGAGACTAACGATTGGAGAATCATAAATAAGAGAAGACCAAGACAATAAGTGGAATAAAGTGTACCAAAAGAATGAGAACTCTTCACCGCCAAACAGATTCCAAAGCTAGAATTTCCCCAACTGAAAATAAAGCAAAAAACGACACCCAGTATATATTAATTAAGGGGAAAAAAAGGCCAAGAAAAGAATCTAATTATTTTCTTAGGTTCCCACGAAAAAAAAAAAAAAAGACCTTGGTCTTCCATAAACTAAAATGGTATTTAAAAAAAATATATATATATATATGTATACACGAGTCTTCAAGTCAATTTGAACATACATCGACTAAAGATTTTAGTCTTATTCCGTGTCCCATGCTAGGAATTATTACTCCTCTTTTAATTCCAAATTCAAGAATACGACCGATACGATCGATTGGTCTATATGTCTCTCTTAATATTTTTTTGTATCTCCCCATGGTTACAATTCGATCCTCACTTAATTTTTAAAATTACTAAGATTATGAACTTAAAAGTGAAACACTCTGGTAAATACTTTTTGAAATGATCACTACTTAAATGCTCTATACTTTATAATGCTTAGTGTTTTAAAATTTTAAAAATTGGTTTTTACTATAACCAAACATCATAACAAATTCGAAAAATACTTCTTATTAGGTAAATACATTTATTTCCCATTTAAAAATTCAAAAACGTCTACATGAAAATTTGGAGAAAAGAAACTTTAAAACACTACCCACTTCTTCAACTTACAAACAGAAAGACAGTTTTTTGCTCTTTTCAAACCATAACATTCTTTAATTTCATAATCGAACATATTTGAGATTTTGAAAACACAAAAACTCATAAAAAGCTAAATACACTTCAAGACGTACCACAGGCCTTTTTAAAGCTTCAAGGACATCAAATTCTCACATGGGTTGTCGTCTAAAGAAGTAAATTTAATAGCAAATCACTAAGATTCAAATGGTGAAACAAATATAAGCATAAATCTTTGTATAGTACAGAGAGTTGTCCATTTCCTGCGGCGAGAAGCAACCTGCCATAGCATAGCACTCATTCCAAGGCCACCCAAGTGTCCAATCAGACAGTACATATGGTTCCAGTAAACAAATAGCTTCCTATTTAGCAATTTCGAATTAACAAAACATCACCATCATTAAATCCTCCAATTGGGGTTATACAAACCACTGATATGATGATTTGTAAACCTGATCCAAAACTTAGGCAGCAATGTAATGGATTCTAGATGGACTAGAATTATCATTTAATTCTATACAAGTCATGTCACTATATTGCTTGCCACCAGTGGCAAACACCACCATCCCTAAATTCTAACCCAAACTCGTGGGTTGTTGGAACAATCTATCACATCCTTAACCAACAACAACAAAAAAAGTGTGTACTATGCAACAAAGTTATAAGGAATAAAAGTTTGGACATAAGAATTGGAATTCTGGGAGATGCTGGTATTTGGTCTCTGCTATGGATTATCAGGAAGCATAAAGATTTAAGGGGAGAGCTTGGTATGAAATTCTACAGTCAAGAAAGCAAAGTCAATATGTGTGTTTCTTGTTGCTAGCAACTTAATGAAACCAATATCAACCACCAAATCACCAACATATCACAGATAAACCACACTTCAAAGAAATCAGGTCAGATTTCTGCATAGAATTTTCCACCAGAGGAAAATTTGTTCAGAGAGCTAATCAAAGACTGACGTAACATATATCTCTGGGTTCTCTCCTACATTTGTGGCATAGAAACAGTTGGTGTCAGGAGCCAAGAGGATGCAGAGGAGAAGACTGAGAAGAGAAATAAACGTGTATCTCAATCATCACCCAATACACCTTCCGTTCCCTAAAGATGTCTTGCTTGATTAGAAGGCAACACATTCCAAATGAGGTGGATGGCAAGAAATTGGGGGGAAATGAGATTTATGAAAAACCGACTAAACCATCCCCAAACAGTTCAGTTGATGAACTTTGAGAGCTGGCTTTTAGAAATATATGCTCCATACCTGATAAACCGACCAACCAACGACCAACTTTATTTACCAAAAATAACCACCCTCCCTTATCTACCTCCTTTTTGGAGATTCCCCAGCCTCCCCCCTCCCCCATCTTCCCCTTCCATCTAATCAGTTACTTTGTTGCTCCAGCAGAAAACAATGGTTAAGTCAATTGGTTGCCCCCACTGACTGAAACTGTCGGTTTTGACTTTCATCCAAACCAAAGGCTCATTTCAGCCTCAGATCTATGCTCTTAGGCTGGTAATGACCAACCTTCAGGCCTTACATTGGAGAATATTATTCATGCAAGAGAAGAATGAGCTGGGAGAATTTTGATTTCAGTTGGAAATACTGTCCTGCTACTCTGAAAATATCTTCATCGGTAAAATTTTGGTTTTAAGCAAACAAAAAAAGAAAAGGGGTTCACCGGGTCAAAGGAAAACATTGTGTAAAGTTTATTACTAGTGAATGGAACTAGTTCAAATAGATAAACCTTTGAATATTTGAAACTCCTCCAAATTTTCTGGTTAGTAACTCAAATAAGGTGGGGGAAAAAGCAATCCATGCCTATCCTGACCAGCTATACGTTCTAAAAATCTAACAAGGATGGCAATTTCTGTAGCAGAAACTGTCAACAGAGCACAAAAGCAATGGCAGAGAATTGCTCCGGATATCTCTCTACACTTGTAAGATTCAACCCACCAAAAGAAGCAACAGAATTAAGTTTTATGTAAACACTGAAAAACAGGTAAAAGTGTATAACTATCAATCCAATGTCTTCAGAAACAATAAATTTGGCTGTGAACTAAAAGTAAAAATATTACTAGATTAATAACCACAGTATGAACTGAATTGCAGTAAGCTAATTCTAATACCATCAAGTGAAGAGACTACAAATGTTCTTCATCCCCTGCTGCCACACACCAATAGAAATTCTTCATTTCTCAACAGTTCCCTCAGCTAAGGATCCAATATCAATCCCATTTCAATACAAAAGATAAACAAAAGAGAGAAGAAGTCAATTACCCTATTCCCTAAAGGAGAAGATATGAAATCAACATCATGATCGGATAGCAAAAATTGCATTATAGACTATACATCATCGAATCGACTTACAGAAAACTACTCATTTATAACCTAAAAAATCCATGTACATTTACGCCTACATGAATTCCTCTTTTTTATAGAACCAAATCCCTTTTAAACATGGGGTTAAGTCGCATTAATGCAAGTACCGAGAATGGCAGCAGAAATTACTCATATGCCGACTTTGCAGGGCCTTGATCCACCCATCAGCTTACCGGAAACGCTGCTATTCGAGGACGGCAACCCGACCGACAGTTCCTCGCACAGAACCCTAAGCAAGCGTCTCCTCGTCCTCCACCAACCCGCTCGGAACCCGACCCGCGCCAAGATGACGAAATTGAAATCGACGGCCCCTCGCCGGCGGTCGTCGTTAATTTCAT
>NW_019104583.1:275805-291590 GCF_001995035.1 Momordica charantia
GAGGTAACATGTTACCACGGCCATTAATCACACAACCACGGCCGTGGTCCTAAACACCCCGGTCACGAATCGACAAAATGGACCATGGTCGTGAGGCGATCAAGGTTATCTGTATGCAATCGACCTAAAACCACGACCGTTAATCATAAAACCATTGACCATGGCCATTAAACGAATAAACACGGCCATGAATCATTGACTTACGTAACTTCTTTTACCCACAAAAATACTGATAAAAATTCAGAAATTCCATTTACTCCAACTAAATACATCATATTCTAGACGAATCGAAAACAATATTATGAACCAATAAAAAACTAACCTCGTTCAAGGTGTCAGAGATGAAAAATTGGCTTCCTTGTGAAAAATGTTGGAAAAGGTATGGAAGTTCTTCAAAACCACGTGAAAGATGTGCTTCTGGACAATACGGATGGAAACATACTTTTATTCTCTACACTCGGTAGAGAATATGTGGGTATATAATAAATGATAGTACAAAAATTTGGTGGGGAATTATTAAGTTGGTGGTACTTTAATAAATTCATGACCATAAATCAAGTGGAACTCGCCCATGGTTTTAATTACACCAACCTAGGTGATTCTATGCTAGATTTGTTGTAGTTCAATTCATTTTGGGGTATATTCGTAATTACAGACTCTCTGAAATGTCAGAAAAGTTAAAATTGGGTCAGTTGAGTCAATTTTTATAATTTAGATCATTTGAACAAAATAGAAACTTTTTCAAGTCACGAGTCAATTTCCCACGTTGTTTGCTATAGCATCCACAGAAAATTCCAACTCCACCGTCCCATTCCTGCTCTTCTCAGCCGCGAAATCGCCGGCGACCCGCTGCCACAACGCCGCTCCGGCGGACATATTTACACGGATCATTATCTCTTCCTCATCCTCCAAATGAAACGGCTCCATCACTTTTTCCCAGATCCGTTCTTCTCTGTACACCACCGAAGCTCTGCCCAGCTCCACCCACAGGTGTTTGTATGACCCCTCGTTCTTCTTTACAGATAAAACGGCGTCACATACGGTGGTGGACGACTTGTTCGCCGGAGACACCGTGAAGGAGTGCAGTTTGGAGGACATTTCGGGAGAGGTCCCCAGTAAGGGGGCAGTCGTGGCTACTACCATAGCTACAATTATAAGTAGATGAACAACCACTACCTTTGCCAAATTTCCACTTTTGTTACCGGCGGTGATGGTCGTTGTCGTGGGCGGCGGCGGTGCCGCTGCTGCTGCCGGTAACAGTGGATGATTTGTTCCTCTGCCACCTTGTTTTTTCGCAAAACCAGTTATACTACACTTTATCTCTGCAGGGCAGCCGTGTTCTTGTGGTTCTTTTGGCTTTTTGTCCATCTAAACCAAGAAGATGAAAATTGCATAAAGAATGGGAGAGAGAGAGAAGATGAGAAGAACTCTGGATTTGGTTCAGGGATTTAAGAGGGAAAGTCGAAAACTGAATCCCCAATAAAATTGGGATCTTACGCCAACTGAATACCCTCTGTTTGACAATCTTCCTTGAGGGAAGGCATGGAGAAAATGCAACCTGTCAAGAACCAAAATGGTTATTCTTCAAAAATAAATATTTTTGATTTGGGTCTGTACATACGAATATGAAGAAACATAAAAAAACAGAGGAAAGAAAACGTTCCCAAACGGGAGGGACAAGCCCTTAATTTGAAAAGAATTTCAGTTTTTTTATTGATCTGTATTGTCTGTCACTATGTACAACATGAGATGCATTAAAGGAACTACTGAATCAGGCAAAAAAAAAAAAAAAAGTGACAGTGGTCTACAGTACAAATAGCAGTCCCTCATGTGCAGAAGCAGATTACAACCAGATTAATAATTAGGCTTGAGACCAGAAAAACCTGACTGCAGATTCAAGAACTCCGGGAGTTGTCTTCGATCATCATTCCTTTCAGACTCTTTGCTAGCCAGATCGCTGTCTCTCTTGGAGAAACTTTATCTTTCCCGAAAGGCTTCAGGACAACTGCTAGTTCCTCCAATCTATTGTGTTGCAGCAACTCTGCAGATAATTCTAGTAGCCCTTCGAGTGCCTCGGCCCTCTGCCTAAAAGATTTCACATCCAAAGTTTCTTTTGCAGTTGCAGGCACTTCCTCGTCAACCACAGGAGTGATGGGCTTTGTAGTATGCTCAGAAGAATCAGAGTTTGTTTTTGGGACTGAAGGAGGGTTTCCTATGCTGGTTTCTTTGATGCTCGAGTGATCAGAAGTATTTGACTTCAAACAAACGGCATCAGAGTAACCACTGGACTTGAGAGTCAAAGGTGTGGTGGTGGTTCCATTCTTCAACTCCAGTTCATCTTTTACAACGGTAACTAACTTGCCCACATCGACATTCTGAACCCCCACCTCCAAGTTCTCGGTCACTGGCTGTTCACTTCCAACTCGGAAACTACTATGCCGTATAACATGTATCACGTCGTCAAAAGCTGCAGGAAGATGGCTACTGGCCAGCTTTTCGGCCGAGGGATTGTGCAAAGTGGTTACTTTATCTGGCAGCAAGCACTTGTGGGTTGATGTACTTGGAGAAGCTACCAAAGCTGTAGATTCTGCAACTGATGATAGAAGTTCCCTTACGGTAAATTTGTCGTCACCGAAGGAAGAAGTTATATTCGTCTCTGTTACCATATTAGGCCTATTATTGCTTGGCATGTTTATGGGTATATCATCTTTAAAGATGAATCTTTCTTCAGATCCCAAAGGAAGATCGAGTTCCGCACTAGGACTCTCTTTCTTCACCCCAGCTTCAGTATTATGAAGATTAACATTATCACTGGAGATTTCAAAGGAGCGTTCTGTTGGTTTGGCATCAACCCCATGGTTTCCCTTGTCCCTCAATAGTTTATGTTCAGACATCTCGGACTGCAAATAAGGTGAGCAGCTGGGAGGATGTGTTTCTTCAATTTCATCATGTTCAACAATTTGATGATCAAAAAGTGGCTCTGTTATATCAGAAAATGGAGTTGCTGCATCATCACAAATTTCAAATCCTTGAATTGACACCGAAGATGAAACAGAATTACTACTATCTGTTTGCATTCCTTTAGAACAATGTTCTGAAGTGTTATGTTGGGTCTCTTTTGATAACTCCATGGACACAACATGATCTTCGTGACTACTGTGCACTTGATTTGAAGTCCTCCCTTCCTCAGATGTCTCCTTCTGACGGATATTTTCCATGGAACTTACTGCATCTGGAACATCGAGCCCAACTTGCCTCGTCCTTGCTGGAAATGATGGTCGTCTAAGCAAATTAGGAGGGGTTCTTTGCCTTGACTTTGCAGAAAGTCCATCTTCTACTTGTTTTACAGGATAAAGAGGGGGAGAACTATCATGTCTCGGTTTAGTCTTCGGAGTCGGATCAACCACAGGTAGCTATGAGAACAAAACAACAAATATTGATAATTGATAAACTATAGATAATGAACTGAGACAAATGAAGCTTAATTATACCTGATGCTTTGAAGTAGCTACAACCTGGATTCTTCTTGAGGATTCAATATTTGCCTTTGCTGGCACAGTTATAGGCGTATCTGCATTAGACTTGGAACCAGGCACTGCCACTGGAGGTTTGATGACTTTAGGTGGCACTTCAGCATGTGCTTTTTGGTTCGATGCTACTCCAGACTTTATACGGTTACCTCGAATTGGTGAATAGTTTTCCCTGACTTTTCCTTCTTTTAAAGCTATCATGATATTTCTAATGGTCTTTGGTCGTCTTGATTCGGTATTAGATTGATGGTCTTCTTGAGAGGGTTTGGTAAGCATCGGATCATTCACTTTGAGAGAGCATATGTTATGAGTTTGTTCTTCACAAGGAAGGAGCGGCTCCRATCCATCGTGATCGTCAACAGACGCCATATCACTTTCAGTGACTTTATCATCACAGTTTGACACTGTGGCAGGAGTATTTTTCTCGCTCGAAACCATACTGTCTTTGTCACTGTTTGAACTGTTACTGTTTTGACTCTCTGCCATACTTCTCCGGGAATCCCGAGCAGATCTAGGCTTCTCTGGTGTGAAGTCCACGGTAGGAGAAATGGAAGGCCGGTATTGTTCAATGAAAGGTTGCAAATACGGGTGCTTCAAAAGCTCAGAAGCCTGCACAATTGAGGAATAAAAATAAATGACATCAAATCCTGCCGGTAGAAAACTCTTAAATGTTGGTAAAGTTGATATGGGGAAAAGCTAACATTTGGTCTGTGCTCCGGGTTCTTTCTTAGCATGCCCTTAATAAGTGTTTTCCTGAATGTAGAAGAGAATAAGAGTTTCAGTATTCAACTTTGTACAATAATACAAGAATAAGTCGTCTCAGTTTACAAAGTTAGTTAGCTTTCCAAACATATTTATGGTAAATTTGTGAATCGAGAATACGTATGCTAACTACCTAAAACAACAAACCATATCTACTTGTTAATAAAATTTGTACACAATTCTGACAACAAGAAACCAAAAGGGGACATGATTAACGGAACAAGTTCCTAAAATACTTAAAAAAGGAAAACAAAAGATAAGAGAGTAAAAAGTACTCGATCCATACTTCCTCAGACCAATGAGATATTTTAATTTATTTTTTTAAATCAGAATTTCAATTTCAACGCTGAATCAGAACTCAGTGAACTCTTAAATAACTGAACTTAGCAAAAATAATCTTTAATGGTCAAAATTCTCTAGAAACGTTTCCTTTAATCTTCCAATGATTTTGGACAAGATCAAACCCAGAAAGCAGTAAACTTTATGAAACTGTAGTTTTCAACTTACAAGGATGGTGAGTAGCAGGAGGGCAAGGGACCAATGGATGAACGATTAATCTTGCTAATGAGTCCTGCCATGTCCTGAAAACAGTTATGTAGTCTCAAATTAATTCATTTATTAAGATAATCAAGTGTAGTTTAAGCATCATATGCAGAAAAAACAACTATTTTATAGCATGCAGCAAATTAAGTCTAGATATTATTGAAAGAAAACAACATTTGAATGATGAATAAGGGCGAAAAAATCCCCGAGAGAATTCAAAGCCAGACAATCGAAAATTTCAATATTAGCATAAATAGAACTGCACTAAATCTTACAAAAGCTTTAAAAGCCGGGCGATGAGCAGCCATCTCATACATACAACAACCTGGTAAAGAAAGAACAACTTAGTAATGGAAAATTGAAGCAATAAGTATTGGAGTGTGATTGCAGAATGCATACCAAGAGACCAAATATCAGATTTGAAGCCATAAGGAATATCAGCTAGAAGTTCAGGACACATATAATTGGGAGTTCCAACCACCTAAGCACGAGCGAACAAAACACAACCATTATCTTCACAGTCCACACAGGAACCTCTTTACCACTCTTTAATTTGATTGATAAATAGAAACAAAGAGTCCTATAATCTCTATGCTCTGTAATAAAATTTGTTAGCATAAAAGAGATTACAGATATTGCATCCTCAATATTGGAAAAAATATATATTTTAGTGAATAAAGACCTATATATCTTCGTATCTAGAAATGGAGGCTAGCCACTTGGCAAACCTTCACTCTAATCTGATGGATAAAGATTTAATCAACGAGTCATATGTAGTATTGACCGAGTAATTGGAAAAGGAGTAATGACAAGAAACAGCAAACATAGTATTCCCAACTTCTATCATCCAGCTATTAGTTTCTTTGAAGTGAGTAATCAATAAAAAGTTTCTAGTCTTACAACTAGAAAATAATCTCCAAGTAATAAGGATTAATTATAAACAAAAAAAAAATATCAGCTAATGTATTACTCTTATTAGTATTCGCCAACCATTAGATACTTAAAAGAAACCAAAAGAGATAGTGATGAAAGCATCATGAGCGAAATTAATTTGCAGGAAAAAATACACCATAGCCAATATATGGTAATGGTTACTACCCTAAACTATTAGCTGCTCTAAAGTAACACCAAATAAAAGAATTTTGTGAAAATTAAACACTCTCATTGGGAATATTATGTGTAACCTTCGATGTCAAAAATATGAATCATAATACAAAGCAATTCAAGTATATGGGCCATACCGAAGAAGCCAAGTCATCCGCTTTTAATGTCTTGGCAAGTCCAAAATCTCCTACATTGAAGAAATGCAACAACAAACAAAGTCACCACAACAATTCAAAAGCTTATCCTAAATATCACCGTAATTAGCACTTGACAAAGTTGTACACAAACCCACCAAGACGGACATCCTGATCCTTAGTGAGAAAGATGTTGGAACACTGCCAAGAAAGGTTAACGTGAGTCTAAAAGTAACTAAAATTAATACAAGAAATATACTATTATGACTTATCCGAACAGTCACCCATACTTTAAGGTCGCGATGCAGGACAAAATTTGAATGCAGGTACTCAACCGCCAATAAGAGCTGTGTAAACCACTTGCAAAGTTTCTGTTCACAATCATCAATAAAACACAAGCACCCAGCTACCGGCTTTTAATATTTGCATCTAGTATAAGAAATCGAATACGGAAAAAGAAAAAAGAAAAAGGAAGAGAGAATAAGAACAGAGGAAGATAAAAATACCTCTTCAGGAAAATGCATCCCATTTGACTTTTTCATTAGCTCTGCCCTGTTGTATAGAATAAATGATCAATAAAATGATTCAAACTTCATTTTCTAATTCACAATGATTGATTATGCAAATCTCTAGAGAAAAATTGACTCACATATCTCCACCTTCACAGTATCCGGTAACAATGCAAACGTAGCAGCCCTGCGTTTACAGATTAAAAACTATCAACGAGCTTCAAGAAAGCATAGCACTGTGGAGTAAAGAAGATTGAAGAAACGGATAATAACCTTCTCAACCCAAGCTTCTTTAAACTCAACTATGTAAGGGTGTTGAACTCGGGCTATCAGCGCCATCTGCCATATCCCGGGAATGGGGAAAAGGAACACTAACTCCTTAACTAGTTATTCAAACTGGAAAACGCAATGAGATGAAGTACAATAAGAAGCAGAAGAAATGTAATCAGACCTCTTGATGAGCAGATCTCCGACATCGCTCGGTCTGCCGCGCGAGCCTGATCTTCTTCAATACGTACCTGAAGATCCCAAAGGAATGAATCAGTCGGTGCAAAATCAAACATCAATGGAATGAAAAGTAAAGAAGAAGGGGGGTGCACTTTTTCTTCTCGGATTTGTGATTGACGAGAATGGCGGCTCCAAAAGCCCCGCGGCCGATCTGCTCCATGATCTCGTACTGATCCATACGAGATTCCATCTCTTTCGATCTCCTCGATTCCGCTAATTACAACTTCCAACTAAAATCCCACCCGAAATCAATGGAAAACCAAGTCCGTCACTAGAATAGAACAAGTTCATTCCCCTACTCCCACTCCATTGTCGAAGACTGAAACAGAAAGAGGAGACTGCAGTATTCAGATCTCCAATGCCTCCTCTGGAGCCTAAACCATTAAGTGAATCAGTCCAATACCGAGATTTCACAAATCAAAGAGCAATCTCCAAAAAAGAGAAAAAATCATTCGGCGATTAAACATTCTGGGATCTTGCTTTCCCCGCCAAATGCCATTTCTGTATGACAGCTCCCTTTTTCCCAGTTGAAAACACCCGATCCAGCTCGCAATCGCATCGCCACCAAAAGTTGTAAATTCTTCATAGACCCAAAAAAGAAAAAGAAAAATTGAAGAAAAATACAGAATCCGCTCTTGTACTTTTCTCTTCCAGTTATTAGTCCAAGTGAGCCACGCTTATTTTCCTTTTTTTTTTCTTTTAAATAATTTAGGTCGCAGCTCAGTCCCCACATGAACGCTCCTTCTTCAGTAAATAAAATAAACATTATAAAAATTTAAAATGAAAACAAACAAAAAAAGAAACAGTCGGGAGAAATTAGAATCACCCAGAAATGAAAAAGGAAACACATAAAATAGAAAGAAAAAAGGTTGAATCTTTGAAATTGGTTGTTTGAACTGTTAAGTGGATATTTAACTACAACGGTCTCGGATAATGCATCTTACTTTGCCGACACTAATTTTCTCACATTACCAAATAAATATGAATAATGTTCCTTCAAAAAATATATATATGGATACTGTTATTTTTATTTTAAGTTAAATTATATATTTTTTCTTTTCTTTTATGTTTTAAAATTTCCAATTTAATATTCAAAATATATATCTTGCTGTTTTTCATCATTAAGTGACAATATTAAATGTAACAAAAAAATAATAATGTAACATTGATATACAAATAGTATTTTTAACATTAATGCACTGGGACTGTTTATGAATATAGTTAGATAAGAACATTTCTTACGATGTCAAATTTGTTTTATTAAAAAAGAGCGGTTTAAATTAATAAATTAAAATATATGACTAGTTTTAATATTCTAATAATTTAAAAACATAATTGACGTAGAAAAACATGTGCACGAAATGTTTAAATTGTCGGGTTATTTTTTTTATTGTACTCTTTTGGATCAGCCTTTTTATTTTTTTGGTTCTGACGCATTTATTGTTTATTAACTTATTTTTTTTCGAATAATATGTAATTATTTATTTTTTTATATTAAAAGAAAGAGAGGGAGAAAATTGCAGTCCAACCACTGGAAACATTTTGATTGTTTTTAAAGCTATGAGCTGAAATTTCGACTTCACGAGTAATTTCTCGTAGCATTAATTTTAGACAATGCATAATGGAATATTATCGTGCGGTAAAATCAAACATTTTTATTGTATTTTTGTAATTAAGGTCATCCAATTGTTGAAATATGGTTGGTTCCGTGAATATTTTGGTTAGCTTGCACCAACTTCGACCAACTTTACAGGACAATCGACCCTACTTGTTAAGAAAATTCATAGAATATTAAAACCTATTTTGTAGTATCTGTGTAATTTTTGTTGAGTTGTTTCCGCAGATAATCTTATTTATCTTTTTTTTAAAAATGATTGTATTTTCAAGTAATTAATAAAAAAGTATTTTAAAGTTTAAAACCTCTCTTTTGTAGCATACACGTCAAGTTTAATAAACCAAGAGATGATTATTTTTAAAAAATAAATAAAACTGTACTTTAGGTAAAGGGGTAAATGATATAATAGTGGTAACTGGTAACAACAAAAACAGCAGGCCAACAGCTTACCAAAACACACATGAATAATTTAATTTAATATTATTGGAGTAATAATGTTTAAATTTTAAATAAGGTCTGTTTCAAAATAATAATAATAATGTTTAAATAAGGGCAACGCAGGTTGGGGAAAGCACGTGGCTTGTAGCTACCAATGCGCTGCCAAGTTGCGGCCTTTGCCGGCTGGATTGTGGATTTTTTTTTNAAATGTATCATTCAAACTTGTGATTATTTACTTTCAAAATCAAATTTGATTATAATAACTCTTTTAAAAAAATACAATTTAGAATATAATTTGCCATGCCTGAACTGAATCTTTTTATTTCCC
The DNA here is from genome assembly GCF_001995035.1 of Momordica charantia. The sequence continues at coordinate 285,276 of NW_019104583.1, forward strand.
TAATGGCTTACTAGTTACTTTAATGATTGTATCAATTTATTCTAAACTTATTTTGTTAAAATTATAGATACGCCCATCAAATAAATTTAGGATGGTATAAAAAAAAAATTCCTATTTAATATAGTTAAATTACAAGTTTAGTTTCTAAACACCCAAAGTAGTATAATACATCTTTATAATTTAGAAAATATATAGCAACTCTAACCTTTTGATTTTATTGTTTAATAGATAGCTTAGATACTTTTCAAATTTCATTTATGAACCTAACACAAAATTGATTTTGCAAATGTCTAGGGGTGAAGTACGTCTAGAGAAAAATACTAGAAGCTCACGTGACATGCTAAGTGAAGAGCACTGAGCACACCATACGAACGACAAATACGATTAACAAACCTGGCACTTAGGCACATAGAGCGACTGGTGACATGTTAAGTGGTTGTCCTTGATGGAGTCGCGCCACTTTGAAAAGTCAGAGGGGGTCCCACATCCTCTCCATCCCTCCCTCTCCCCATATAAAAGTGATGCTTAAACCTTAATTAAGGTAGGCAAAATTTCACTATCTAAAAGGCGGGTGCTACATACTTGTTTGTTCTTACCCGTAGGCATTGAAGTACAATCGACATAATACCACACAAATATTAGGTCTTTATGCTCAGATAAATCTCTATGTATGTGGCAACTACATAAAACTTGTTCAAAAATCAGCATTAGCATCAAATATTGTATCTAGTAAGTTTCCAACCTTTTTAATTTTGTGTCTATAAATTTTTTAATTTTATAAAATATTTGATAAATCAAAATTTATTATATACAAAAACTAAAAATTACATGGCTTATTAAACACTTAAATTTTAGAAAAAATTAAAATGAATTCACTAGAATTGTAAATTTGTTATTGCTTGTGTTGGTGAATTGCAATGTAGGGCGGGGAAGTAATTGAGGGAGTGGGGGCGTGTCAGTTAATACGGCCGAGGGAACATCCCTGGCGGCTGGCTCGGAGCGAACAAGCCGCAATCATACAACCAAAACCCACATGCCAATTCCCTGCATCCGCTGTCTGCTGCTGCCCCGCTGGCGTTGCACCATGGCACCCACCTCTGCTAACATGCGCACATGTGCCCTCTTTCCACCCCTTCTACCACTACACCACGCCTCCATCTCACGTGCCCCGGCCCTCGGGTTCGGTGGAATGAGTGATTTAAAGAAAAGCCAAGTTAAAGTATAATTGATTTTTTAAAATCACCATCCAAGTGATAATTTAAAAATCAATTTACCTTCACTAAAAATAAACATAATTAATGAAAAAGGAAGTAATTTCAATAACGGTAAGTTAAAATCACTCTCAAACACACTATAACGCCCCAGGCCCAGAATTTCACTTCCAATATGATGTGGTTCAGGAACGAATCAAGGTGGAAGTTAATGGTTATGTGACGTCCGAGTAGAGAGAAATGATAAATTGATACCACATCCGAATAAGAAGAATCTTGAGACTATAAAAGCATGGTTAAGAAAAATTGATAGTTACCCTATATACTATAAGCTCTAAAATAGTGAGAACAAAGTAGGTTGAAAAAATTCATATTGGCATGTAGCAAGGAAAATATATATTTTTTGAAAAACCAAAGAACCATTACATTTTTAGATACAGTCAGCATTTCAAAGCAAGATAGATGGAAAATCAAAAGAAGCAACCATTTTGATTTTGCGATTTATATAATTTAAAAATAAGTGGTGAGTGTCAACCGTAGGGCGGGAACTAGGAAGCAAGGGCAGCAAGCAAGCATGTTAGAATGGCGGAAGGGAGAAGATGCAGATTTGGCGCGATACTTAACAACGTGGAGGCCCACAATTGGTGGCCTGCCACCTGGATGCGCACATGGCTTTCCATTATTATTTATCCGCCTCTATAGTCTTAACATTCAAACTTTGCACAGCTGGCCTAATTTTTGTTTTAGTTTTAGGGTTACTTACATTTGTCTTGTTGACTATGTTTGCTCTAGATTTGTTTTGTTACCAATATTATCTAAAAAAAAAAAAAATAGAACTAAAGATTAAAAGAGAGCACCACCAAATAAGAGAAAATTATTATTGGGTAATTAAGTAAACTCATTATCGATACCATGGTTGTTTTGTTTTCAACTAAAATTATGCAAACAAAAGATTATATAGATGAAACAACTCACTTAATATTAACTAAAAGAGAGGTGTCATTAATTTTTCACAAATCTTAGAGCTAAGTTTAATTGTTGTTCATAGTTGTATTCATGGTTGATATTTAACAAATGAGATAGTAGCTTTTATTTATAATATAAATTATTGCTTCGAGGCTATATCATTCCAAATTTTTTCTTATGTGTGTGTTTTTTTTTTTTGCAGTGAATTATTTGATTTAATTTTTGTTGGCTATATTATTGGCCCAATAATACTTGAATACGACAAATATCATAAGTTCCATAATGGTAAATATACGCTTCCAAGTGGGTCCATTCCACTTAATTTCCAACTAAATTGAACACGAACTTCATTAAAATTTGATTTGATCATTAAATCGATCATCAAGAGAAAATGACGAATTTTGACTGAAAAAAAAGGACCAAACTAAACCAATTAATGGGCTAACATAAAAATCACATGATTGAGTTTAGTTACCAATCATGTTTCAAACCAATAATTAATTCTCGCTAAAATTACTAATTTCAATATAATCATCAACAAAATCCTTAAAGCTTAGAAACTTCGTAGAGGTTTCCAGATAGCATAGGGTAAAATTATGATTGCGTTGGAAAGTAAGCTGACATGGATTTAAAGGATAATCCCTCATTTGCAGGTTGAGGAAACCCACATTAATTTCTCATTCGTTTTCAGCCCTAACAAATATTTATAATTAAGTTCTTTGGATGTTTGGAGTTAATTTATAAATGCTAAACAAGTTTTATTTATTTTGAAACTAATTCTTAATTAATGGATATGAAGGCAATAATTAAATTATTTCTTTTTATATAATAAATATATATGGACTGAAAAGTTATTGGACGTTGATTTATGAGGTAGGCTATGAGTGTAATTACAGTTATACCCTATGTTTAAATTTAAAGTCTGTCCGATTTTTTTAGTACAATAATAGAGTGGAGATTGTGAAAGTGAGCATATCTTAACTGTAATTGTCATGTATACGTCTAATTGAAAGGTGTAGGTTCTCATCGATCCCACATATTGTACTAAAAAATGGGGTGAATTATTATCGGAGGTATGCATCTTAAGGAACTAGCTAAACTCATGCTAAAACTATTTGATTTGAGCTAATCAGATTTTGATTAAAATTTAAATAATAGATATAAAGAAATTCAGGTGAGGAATAAGGTTGCAAAGTCAAATTAAATTTAATGACAAGACCACACAACTATTGGATGCGAACCCACAACAGAACAGCAACAGTACCATCACCATGCCCTGGCTAAGGTTTTATTATTTTTTATCTATAATTATCCAAACTTATTCTATTTTTATTTTTGGATTTTTTAGTTTTTATAACTAGTATTTCAGTACAACCTATATCTGATACCATTAGTTTGAGATATATTTTCATATAATTTGAAGCTAATTGGAGTATAATTTAGTCAATAAAGAATCAATTTATATTTATTGGAGCTGAATATTAGATACTCGATCTGTTTTCACATTCGTTGAATTGAAAAAAAAACATCAAAGTTGATTTTAAAATGAAAAAAAAAATCTATCAAAGGGGAAAAATATGAGCTAATTAAGAATTTTTCTTTTTATCAATACGAACGTAGTTCGATGGTCAATGCATCTTGTTCTTTTATAATGATTAGAAGTTCAATATGGATCCTCACATTTGTTGTCAACTTGAATTTAGCTAGATCAATCAAGACATTATAGATATTTGCAACAGGTAAAAAGTTTGAATTTTTATCTTGTTTGAACTTAAAAAATTATATATTTTTTATCATGTACAACTTATAGTATACAATACAAATATATTATTATTATTTGGTAACTTGAAATCATAGCTCTTTAGCTTTGATCCTTATAATTGGGACACCTCGCCCAACATAATTAATATATATATATATATATATATATATATATATAACTTAAAATGACTTCGATATTTACTTTTAATAATTAATTCAGTAAAAATATAATATTTTATAATTAAAAGATTCACTGAAAAAGAAAAAGTTATCAACTACAGTTCTATTTATATTTTTAATACAAGATTGGGGAAGAACATATAATTATTTAATATAGAAACAACAAATAAAATACGAGGCAACAAGAAGACAGAGCACTAAATAAACAAATCCCAAAAACTTTTACCTTTTTTTTTTTTCTTTTTAAGTTTTGGTTGAAATTATTTGATACTGTTTTCATATTTTTACGCTTCCTCCACGTGGAATACTTTTGAAATTCAAAGTTAATTAAACAAATTAAGATACTTTTCATTCTCAGCAATTTAATTTAGTCATTTCTGATAATTTATACAATATTTTCAAAACATATGGATCGATCGAGGCCCAATAAACCGGTAATAAACTAGTTGGGCCTCTGCATACCTGAGCATGTGAGGGATTGGGCTTCAGTCGGCCCAATAGAAGGAAGTCGGCTTCCGCAGAAGGCGATTCCAGTTCCCCAAACCAAAACAACGGCCGAAAGAAAGAGGGAGGGCGGGGAGAATCTGCACGTTTCGTTTTGGGAGGCTGAAAGAAAAAAGAAAAAAGAAAGGCAAAACATTAAACATGTTTTAGGAATAAGATAATAAAATAAAAAGAAAAAGGAAATTAACGTTGTATTGTACAGTTTGTTTATATGGTGGAGTTGTGTGTTGACAAAATGGTTTGTCGAGACTTTTAGGAGCACATTAAGCTTTCCCTCGCTATTATTCAAAACATGTTAGGCAAGCCTCAAGTTTATATAATTAATTTGGTTTTGGCACTGTCCTTTTTTAATTTCTTTTTCTTCTCTAATTAACTCATCAATACAATACAGATCCAGGTTCATGCACTTACTTTCTTTGTTTCAAATCATTCATCCACCACAACTCTTTGGATTTATTCCCATGTTATTCATCCCACTAATTCTACTTTTTCCAATCGTAATCATTTTGGATAATATATGTTACCCGGCGCACACAAARATTAAAATTAAAATTTCCTTTTTAACCCCGGGTGTTTATTCAAATTTGATTTAATCTTAAAAAATTCTCACCTGGTTTCTGTTTTCAAATTGRGTTTAGATTTGGACCAAGATTCAGAATCCGATTTAGATACTTTATTGTCTCGATATTCTTATTATCTCTTGCGACCTAACTACACCACTGTCTTTATTTGAGTTACTTGGAAAAGCGAAGATTGTTCCTAAAGACTAACACGAGATTCTTTAGCATGCTTTATTGTCATTCACATGCTTACTACTAAATCGACTATAAGGGACTAGAACCATTAAGAAAGGAGGGTACACCTTGTTACCTAGAACATGATTTCATGCTATCCTATATATTTGTATTTGGAATATGGAATTTAAGAGTTTGGATTAGGATAAGTTTGGCTTAACATGCCGACTTCCAACCTCGTTGAGTTGTCAAAGTTTGAGATTTATTGGACAAACTCATGAGTTTCAACGATACCCCAAATTTACTCTCTTCAAATCCATTTCCGCTATGTTTTTCTTAAATACACAAGTTTCTATCTTAAATTCATCTAATTTAATTGAATTGGGGGATTGCCGTGGTGATACTTTTCTGAGATAATTTTAAAAAATTTCACTTTCAGAGACTTTTTTAGGTATCTTTCTCTAGGGTCTCGACTTGACAAAGAGAGGGGCTATTATATGGGAGAAAAAAGAGGCGACACTAAATCCGACGGTGCTACTTTATTTGTTTGGGTAATTTGAGTGATTAAAGAAAAGCAATAAACTTTATTTAAAATTTCAAATCGTCTGTAATAAAGTGAATTTGTATGCTTATGATCAAGTCTAAAGCTCTAATGAAGGGGTTAAACTATCGTTTTCTGATAGTGACACGACTAATTAGGGTGGAAACCTGATCGTGCCACGTGGACTAATAGTTACTTGACAAGATGCTGGTGGCCCCCGCCCCCCCCAAAATTTAGGAATTTATCTAAAACCACAGCATTTTAATGGTATTTACAAATCCCCACCCCGGAAGGGAGCAATAATTAATTTTCCCACTCAAAACTTCAAATTGGCTTTTTTCCCCAACTCGTGGGCCCCGCGGTGGGCGAAGACCCGTTTGATTAGGGGGTCGGGGATGGTGGGCCCCGCAGCATCGAC
>NW_019104583.1:301429-312588 GCF_001995035.1 Momordica charantia
AAACTTTTCATCATTTCTAGTTTTCCCATATTCATAACATAAAAAGTTATTCAAATTTTGTTCTTCGATTTCAGGAAAAAAAAAACAGAGTTCTTTGTAACCCATTCAATTGATTGATTTTAATTTCCATGAACTAATTGCAGTATTTTGAGTTTAGCCATGCATGTATAGAGGAGAACTGAATAAATAAATTGCCATGTCCAATAATGCATCTCCAATTCTCCGGTTGATGAACAAAAGAAACCAAATTTAAAAATATCTGGTTCTGTGGCGTTTGGAACTTATCCAATTGATTTACTTTGTGGAGTAATTAATTAGTTAATTAAATTTGATTTATGTAAAATAATTAATTTATATAATGAGTGAGAATTTGGGTGAATAATTAAGGTGGAGCAGAAGTACAGAGAGTACGAGCAACAAATGCAGGGAGTGGTTCGGTCGTTCGAGCAGGCGGCAGGGCTGGGGTCGGCCAAGTCGTACGCCTCGCTCGCGCTACAGACAATCTCTAAGCAATTCCGGTGCCTCAAAGATGCAATATGTTCCCAAATAAGAGCCACCGGGAAGAGCCTTGGGGAGGAGGACTGGCTCGGGGCCAAGATCCAAGGGTCCAGATTGCGATACGTGGACCATCATCTACGGCAGCAGAGAGCCCTACAGCAGTTGGGAATGATTCAGCATAATACTTGGAGGCCGCAGAGGGGATTGCCTGAACGTGCCGTTTCTGTTCTTCGTGCTTGGCTTTTTGAGCATTTCCTTCACCCGTAAGTACAAACAACAACAACAATCAAATTTTGAATTTTTCTTTTTTCCTTTTTCTTTTTGGTGAAAAGTTAACAATTTTGGCAACCATTTTTTTAGATATCCCAAGGATTCAGACAAGATTATTCTCGCCAAGCAAACGGGACTCACAAGGAGCCAAGTATGTATGTCCATTGTTTTTATTTGTTTCGGTTTTTGTCATGCTTTTGAAGACTGAGGAGAGAAATGGGTTTTTTTTCTTTTTTTTTTTAATAAAATAATAATTTGTTGCTTTTTTCATTTTATGAACTTGATCAAACTCGGTTTGTTAATTGTTGAAAGATAACCTATAACCTCAACCCTTTTAATTACCAACAAAGTTTTAAGCTTAGTGACAATTGCTGAGGTGAGGGAAAAAAAAGTGTAAAAGCAGCACTAATGAATATTGCATTTTGGTAAATATGGTAATCTCATCTACCTTAATATATTTCTATTAAGATAACTTATAAACCTAAGTTTTTGAGACTTTTTTTAGAGGATGATTCCTGTGTTCAAACCCCTTTTTTCTCCCACAAAGACTATTAATTTTGATAGCTACTTGTTGAAGTTTTTGCTAATCTTCAAGAGACAATACTCCTACTTATTAGGTAGCAAGAAATTTCTTGTTATCTACTCCTAAACTTTTATTGTAGCTATTTATTTCATTTGAAAAAAAAAAAAAACTCTTATTTCTCTCCATCTCTACATTTCTCTATCCCAGTGAGGGAGCTTAGAGAGTCTTAATAAGCTAATATATACAATTAAGCTTTTAATCATAGTGGTGATTTAACAGTGATACGATTGACAGGTTTCGAACTGGTTTATAAATGCGAGAGTTCGCCTATGGAAGCCAATGGTTGAGGAAATGTACTTGGAGGAAATCAAAGATCAAGAACAAAATGGAGAATCCCAAGACATGAACAGAAACAACAAGAACGAACACAACAAGATGCAACATGGAGGAGGAGGAGGAGATCATCAGAATCATAACAATGCAGAAGCAGCAAACTTTAAATTGATGAACGACCCACAATCCAAGACAGAAAATTTCATCAACAATCATTCTCTCACGGATCATCACATGTCCAATAACAACTCATCATCATCCTCAATGTTGGGATCATTCAGCCTGATCCGACCATCCTCCTCCGACATTCTGGGAAGTCCCAAGAAGCCAAGAACAAACAACAACAACAACCTTGATTTTGAATCAGCTCCCTCCACAAAAACCATGCTTTTAAGAGACCAAATTAACGACACCAAACACCTTCTCCACACTAGCTCCGGCCATGCCCCTGGATTTGGCGCCTACCCAATTGCCGAAATTGGATCAAGGTTCAATCCTGAGATGTTGACCCCAAGATTTCATGGCAATGGCGTCTCTCTCACTCTTGGCCTCCCACATTCACATTCCGATAACCTCTCTCTTTCAGCAACCCAACACAACTACCTCTCCAACCCAAACCTAAGGCCGGTAGAATTGGGAAATAGTGTCGGAGCCGACTTCACCGACATCCCGCCGCCTCCACCCTCCACCGCCTACGACGGCGTCGAAATGCAAACCACCAAAAGGTTCGCCGCCCAATTATTGCCTGATTTTGTTGCCTGATGCTGCAGATTGAAACAAGAGCCATCCGAGGAAAATGTGGCTCGCTCCAAACTCCAACTATAAACAAATACAATGTCAGTATAGGAACATATAAATCTGTATTTATGTATACTTTAATTGCTTACTTGATATTTATATGGAACTTAATTTGTATTATGTATAAATCTTCACACACCACATCTCCAGAAATAAGCGTAGGATTGGGAAGAACAATTAGTGTGCCAAATCATTTAGTGAATTTGTATCTTTTCTTCTCGTTTTTTTTTAATTATCGACTTATTTTGTGGTGCTTATAAAGAAAAGAAGTTATACAGGAAAAAATAAATAAATAAATAATCTAGAGTATCTGACATGCATATATTATATATGATATGGAACCATGCACGTGTCCATGCTAAAAGCAACACTCTCATATGATCATCATTATGAAATCATACGGGTTATCACTTTAATGAAAAATGTGAGGTTTTTTTGTTTAGCTTTTTTAATTGAATTATTAACAAGTAATTTGAATTTCATCTTACTTAGATGTTAATGATGACCATTATAAAGGTGCTGCACGGTAATTTAATAAAATATTGCACAAATATGTGTGTAGCATTTAACTTGTTGAAGCTAATTTTAGGGTTCAAGCCACACAATAATTATCATATGTGAAAAGTTGTTGTTAAGTTAGATTTGAACCAGCAATTTAGAAAGTTAAGTAAATTTGATACATATGAAGTCTGGTATCACTATTTATAATATTTTTATAGATGATGTACAGTTAACTATATAGTTTGTGGCCAAAGCGAGCATAATTAAAGGTAATTAGTATATATCTCCAGTTAAGTGGGTGAGAGTTCAATCTCCCACTTCTACATATATATTATAATTGTGAAATTTTTTTAGTATAACATGTGGGGGTGGAAATGCTCGCTTGAGTATATGTCAATTACTTTCGAACTTGATCGACGATTTAAAGAGTTATTATTAATTATCAAGGTGGAAAAAAATGATATCAACGATAATTTATACAATTAATTCATATTTCAAATAATACACTCTTAGTCTTAACAATATTTTTCACCACCACCATTTTGAGGGTATCAACATTTTCAGACAACTCAAATATCATTTGCCAAGACAACATGCCATATGGCAGACCACCACACAATAGAATTAAAGTGGGCCATCCTCCATTCACTTTCTCCTTTTGATATTTTTAGCAAATATGAAAATATGATTTTAAAAGAATGATATTGAATAGGACTTATCTTTAGAATTTCGTATTTCTTAAATAAAAATAAGTCTTAAAAATTGGGCATTGAACTGGAATTGAAGTGAGAATTCGCTCCCACCTCATCAATAAATTAGCTCTTTAGTCTTATCTTAGTATAATCCACTTTAGGTCTAAATAATTAACAATAAAATCAATATCATCTTTACTCATGTGACTTTGATATCACTCTTAGCAACAAATTATAAACATAACAGAAATAAATACAGCATGATAAATTTTAGGACAATTATTTGTTAAGGTGTATTGGTAAAAAGATTAAATTTACTATAATTTAATATGGTATCGGAACAGAAAGTCTTGTGTTTCCTGCGACTAATGATACTTGATAATATCTCATTAAAACGAGAGGTTGGTAGGCCTATGGGGTAGGAGTTTTGGCGAGAGGAAGACCGATAGAGAGTATTATTAGTAGGGAATAGGGGGTGGGGGTGTTATTGTTAATAATGAATTAAAGGGATAATAATGTAATTATGGAGTGATAATACGTTGGAACAGATCTAATAATAATGAAGCGCCAAAGAGAGAGAAAAATGAAAAGGGGTTATTGGGCATTGGGTGTGAAGTCGAGTCGAGGGTTGAATTTGCTGAGGTGACGGATTGGCATTGGCATTGGAACAAATTCATTGAATAATTTGGCCATCTTTGTTTTTCTTTGCCATCTTACTCTTCTACATCCTCACATGGAGGGACCTTCTTTTCCCTTCTTCCTAACATAAACTATGCCACTCTAACGTAATTCATATCTCAACCAAAACCAAACACAAACTTCTAACAAATGTGAGGTGGAAGATCGAATCATTTCCGAAGACAAAAGATATTTTAATCAGGTTGATTAAAGTATAGCTTAATAGATAAGAGATTAATATCTTTTTAAAATTTGTAGATTTGTGAAAAAGCAAGCCTCTAATATTATTTAAATTAAATATTTTTTTTGAAATAGAAAATGTAAATGGATGGTTCTTTGTTTTTTTTTTCTTTTTGAGTTCAACAAATGAGTTGAGCAATGATTCGAACTTATGACTCTTAACACATTTGTTTATACTTTTTTTTTCAACAAAATTGGTGATAAAGAGATTGAACCACAAACCTCCTAGAAAAGAAGAAAAATACCTTAAATTAATCTATCCTCCTAATGAGAAGTTTGGTTTCAAAACTATGTTCGAATAGGATAAGTACATCATGCTAATGTGCCTTCTACATGGCTCTATATATCTGTTGACATGTCTGATATTTCCAGCGACATATCTATGTTTTCATGGGTTCGACATCGACATATGAGAGACAAATCGACATTTCCATCATAGTGCAAGAAAATCGACAAAATATGAACAATATATACATAATGTTAATATTAATATTAATTATTTTTTACTAATTTAGAAATAGAAAAATAATTATTTATTAATTTAAATATTTTTTACAATTTTTTTTTATTTTTCTAACTTTTACAGAAATATTCATCGACATAGACATTTTATCGATATTTCCATGAAATTGAGACCTCGACAAGATCCACATCTTTGGGCCGAGCTATGCTCGTATTAAAAGTTAATTAATATCTAGTTAATGATATAAATAAATGTTTGTTACACGACTGAAAAATTATTTATTACTATCAAAATCAATCAATATTAAATTGTTGTCAATATAAACATACTTCTAACTCTCGTGTTCAAATCAATGATAAATTGTTTTCTATAATGTTGTATTAATAATTACTTTTCGGTATTAAATGCCAAATTAATTTGCTTCTCTATTTTTTTCCTTAGAATTTTATTTTTCTTTGTCCCGAGTACACTTCTTTGAAGTTCCAACACACGAACGTCCTTTCGGTATTAAATGGGCTTATTCTAGACAAATTGGATCCGTACTTTCTTCGTTGATTTAAAGCTGGGCTGCTATATTGGGCTTGGTGGGCTCGTGTTAAAAGTCGCGGAGGCCCGACAACAGACTTGGCTCAGTTGTCCAAATTGGGCCATGGCCATTTTTTACAAAAGTGACTGCCTTTGGGGTACATGATTCAATTATAATTGGACGTAAATTTGGCAATGTTGACTGTCGAATTGTAAATTTTTTTTTTTATTTTGTCATTTTAACGTTTGTTTTTTTTTTCCACTTTATGATTATATAATTAAATTGGTAATCAAAATTGTCAACATAAATATAGTTGAATGATAAAAGTATATAATTCATTGATGATAGAGATTTAAATCTCCGCCCTATTTTATCTTAGTGGTGGGAGAACTGAAACCAGGCTTTCAAAGTTTAAATGAATATCGTTTCTTTTCTCTTTTTTTTTTTTATGAAATAATAAACTAAAGTTGGCTACTAGGTTGCGCTTGGCTAATAAAACGATGCATAGAGTGGGGTGATATTGGGCTATTATAGCCTTACGAGTGATATGTAATTGGGCTTGGGCCTCAATTCGGTTCTTTATTTTATTTTTTTTAAACTAGAAACCGCTTTCGGTTTCGTAATTTATGGAATCGAGAGGTCCAATTTTTTAAAATAATGGTTTGGTTCAGTTTGGTTCAATTCTTTGGTTTGATCGGTTTTTTTGTAACCTCTATTTGTTGTTCTAGTGAATACGAGCTTAAATTTTACCAAATTGAAATAATCTTTGTTAGATTGTGTGTGAACCAATGAACTCAATGTTATATATACCTTTCAAAAAAATGCTCAATATAATGCTGTGATAATTGAATATGTGTGTTGTTTTATTTATTTATATTAGATTGATAAGAAGTAACCTAAAAAAAATTAATAAAAGGAGTTACTAAGTGAGAGAATACAAACTAAAATATTTTTAGCCACAAGCAAATTATATATTTTAGTTCAATGAATGAATTAAAGAAAGTTGAATGTAACCAAAATTTATCTTGAAAGTCAAACATTAACCCAAAATCGTATACCAATTCTTCTCAATAGCCAAATATTTTGAATACAATTACCTATCTCAATTGCAAGCAAATTTTGCTCGAAATTAATCACATCTATATTTCAAATTTTCTACATGTAAGAAACAAAAAATGTAGCAAATTAAAAATAATGAAGAACCGTCACGAGGATGGATAAGCAGACAACAAATGAGGAGGAATACAAGAAGAGTTACTCCAAACCCTAAAATGCAGTTTAAGTATATCTCTCGCCTTCTCCCTTGTCTTCAAACTACAATCCATTTGCAACACCAAACACAGCTTCGCCACCACCCCAACCTCCAACATCTCTTGAACCACCTTCCCCGTTCCCGAAAACCGACATATCGACGACAATATCCTCACCGCTCTGTTGCTTGCCAATGTCGAAACCCTAAGTATCTTCTTCGACACGACCGCCACCCCAGCCCCGTGCCCCAACAACTTCTCCCTCCCCTCCGCGCGCCCGCATAGCTGATCCAAAACCACCAACCCTAGCTCTGACCACCGCCGCTCAGTCGAGTTAAGAAGCAACTCCACTAGCACCCCAACCGCGTCACAGTCCACGGCCTTGATTCGGTTCCGCCCCCACGGACACACCTCCGCCAAAAGCTTCAACGCGGATTTAGTGGCTTGGCGAGATATCTGATCTTGTATTACACGCACAATCTCCTTGAAAACCTCTCTATCGATACTCATCAAATGAATTGGATGGGCAAGTTGGGAGGTTGATTGGAGCAACATTACAGCGTAGGCTCTAGATTGGTAGTTCCCACGTTGGAGGACGTGGAGTAGAGAATTCATGAAGCTACCGTCGCCGTTCACTAGATTCTTGAGATGGGTTTCGGAGGATTTGAGGTGGAAAAGAATCTCAACGGCTAATTCGACGGAATCAATGTTGTGATTGGCACCACCTGTGACGACGGCGGCGAGAAAGTCAAACACTCCATCGGATTCCGCCACAAGGTTGCGGTTTCTTTGGCTCTCCAAGGCGGTGGCTTTGAGGGTAATGAGGCATTTATGGAGTGAATCGGGGGAGAAATTTTGGGCCTGTTTGAGGATTTTGGCGATGTGGGTTTTGTCAATTGGAGTCTTGGGAGTTGGAATTCGTTCGACTCCATGAGAGGCGTGGAGGGTGCACCAAGCTTGGATCAATCGGCGAAGGGTGTGATTTGGGGTTAAATCGGAGGTGGACAATGGCTGTTTGGTGATGGGGCAAGTTTGTTTGTTGCATGAAAATAGCCATTTTTCAATGGCGGATCGGTCGTAGGTGATGCCTGTGGAGATTGTAACTGGATCTCTCATTAGTTGGAGAGAAATTGGGCACAGAAAATAGGAGGGAACTTCAACTTCAAAGCCCTCGTCTTGCATTCTCATTCTTGAAACGAAGAGGGAAATTGAGATATGTGTAATGTCTAATGTTTAGTTTTGAAATTGGGTGAAATTGAAGGCGTTGTTGGGATTGGAATTGAGAGTGGGTTTTTAAATGAGGAGAGAAGGTCGCAAATTGCGATGCCAAGTTGATGATAACGATAAAAAAAGCCAACACACGCAAATTGGAGAAAGAGAGAGAGAGAGATTTAAAGTCAAAACACGGAAATTTGAGAGGGGACAGCTTTGGTACACAGAAAGCAACTGGCAAAACTCAAAAGCCAATAAAATATAATGAAATTTAATACACTCGCACACAAATTTGAAACAACACCCTTACTTTTCCCGATATGTTGGAACAAGCAAAACTAATTAACCTAAGCCAATCCAAGTTCACTCAATTTCTTGTCTCTTACAACTTGGCTGGTAAATGCAGACAAAATCTCACCGATTAGGATGGAAAGTGATTTATGATATAAAGAAGATGATAATTGTCTTCATTGGTATAAAACAAACCAAAAACAAAGTGCGGGTAATATCATACAATTACAGAGAGATACTTACGATACATAATATAGCGCTAGTAACTTTTTAATGTATGTTCACAATTAAATAGATTTAATATAGTATTGGGATTGTAAGGAACATAAACAAAATCCCACGCTAAGTAAGGGAATGATCTGTGGTATATAAAATATGACAATTATCTCTATTTTAGTATGAAGTTTTTTGTTGCCGCAAAGGTTATGCCCCAAAATGAACAATGTCATACAATCGTTATCTTTAACAATCAGTTTAAAAATTTAAAAGTAGCTTTTCAAGGAGGTGAGCTAAGTACATATGCAAAACTCTAAAAGTTGTTAATCACAGTTATAATTTAAAATTAATGGTAAAATATTAATCTGAGTTAACTAAATAAAGTATATTATCCAAGTTTTCATAGAGAATAGAAGCTTTGGTAGATGAGCTGAAGTAGGGCTGTCATTGGAGGAATCGTCTGAGATTGAAGTTGGGAAGAAGTTGGCCTTTCTTGACAAATGATAATTTAAATATATTTAATTTATTTTCTGAATGAATTAAAATAAATAAATAAAAGTGAGAGCTGCATGGCTGGCGCCGACTGCCTCTGATGGGGCTATAATCCACCCACGCATTTCATGGCTGATGCAATTAATTCCATGTGTCTGACATTTTTCTAATTCAAAATATTCCATAAATTTTGCATTTATTAGGTCAATTAAAGTGGCTGGGATACCAATTTTTCTACAAATTAACATTTTTTTTTTTGTATTACTTTATAATTTCATTTCCTGTTTATTAGACAATTACTATGTGGGTAATGCTAAAATATTCAACCCATCTTAAACTAATCTACACTTATATTTTATTGGTTCAGATTTCAAATAAAGTCACACCCTTCTATGGGTTCGGTTCCTTTTAAAGAAAAAAAAATGTTGTTTTTGTGTCGTTGAATGAATTGTGAAAGACGACGTTAGTTTAATTTGTTCATTGTAAAAATATTTTTTATAGTCATGATAAAAGTTATTTATTCATATTGCCTTTTAATTTACAGAGAATGATTTTCTCAGGTCTTTAAAATGTTTTTTTTTAAATAAAATTATAAAATATGACCCTCAGTCTCAACTACTCTTTTTAATTCTAGTGAAAGAATTTGTAAAAAAAAAAGTATATATAATAAGTATGTATTTCTAAATAATATAGAAAGTTTGAAATTTTACAAAAGCTTCGTAATTCACATTGAAAAAAAAAAGTCAATATCTAAAAAAGAAAAGCTATGAAAATTATGCTATTTTAAATGTTTCTATAGGGTAAAATTTTTTATCTTAATTTAATGTGTAAAAGAAATGAATATATATTTTTTAGGGTGCAAGATCATTAACCAATTGAGCTTCAAATTCACATCTAGGTAAAGAGATATAAGAAAGGTTAAAGTTTCACTAATTTCACTCTCTTTCAATAAGTTTTCAAATCAATTAACCCTCACAACAGCTCAAATAAATTCAATTTGTATAATATTACTTTATTACATAGTTTATTGAGTCTGTCATTTAAATAATATGATTAAACATTATCATTTAGGGTTTGACAATAGTATTTAAAAATCACTTAATCCAATACAACTCGTAAAAACTCGAATAGAGATGACACTTTTTATTGTCATATTATTCAAAATCACATTCTCCCATTATTATTAACTTTAGGAAATTAAAATACATTTTGAGAGTTACTGCATACCTCAATTCAGAAATAGTTGCTGTCTCAATTGGTTAAAGGTCATGAATTAGAATCTCTACCCTATGTTGTATTAAAAAAAAAAACTTCAAAATAACCCCTTGATCTTGAAAATAAAAATTATAATTTTTTATTTTTACATCTACCAGGAAACTTCACAACTTGAAACAAAATATTTTTAATTAATAAAAATATTTAACACTATTCTAAAATTTATAACATCAATCCTTAGCGATAGTGTATAACCATTTTGTTTTTTTGTTTTTGAATATTAAATTTGTAAAACTTTAATCCATCACTATTTTTTAGTTTTGCAATGTATACCTTTTAAAAGCGTTTTCAAAATCTAACCCACATCTTGAAAACTAAAAAATATATATTGTTTTCAAAAACTCATTTTTGTTTTAAAAACTTTGTTAGGAATTCAAATGCGTGTTTAAAAAAATATGTGAAAACATAGGAAGAAAAATGGTTGATTTTTATTAATTAATAATCAGGAACATATTCAACTGGTTTAGGTACCTGTCTCCAATTAAAAGATTGTTAATTTGAATATCTATTCTCACCTATTATACTCTACAAATATACAAATAGAAAAATAATAAAAATTAATCATCGATGGATCAATTTTAATATAATTAAATAAATAAGATACCTATTATTATTCTAAAAGTCGATGTCCTGATTGTCTAACGAAAAGAAAAGCTTAAGAATCAAGGAGAGTGGAGTCATGAATCACATTAAAACGATTTTTTTTTCTTTCTTTTTTCTTTTCTTTGGGTTTGAAGAGTAGAAAGTAAACGATTTATTAAAAGTTAATGAGGTAGAGCGTAAGCAGTTAACGGAGTAGTCTGCACTGTCTACGTGGAGGGTCCACAGCCATTTTCTCAACTTTACAAGGTATTGACTTTCAATTTTTAAATTAAGAAATTAACTGAGGTCCCGGTTGTCG
>NW_019104583.1:321936-337730 GCF_001995035.1 Momordica charantia
CTTTCGTTACCACTCCGGTTGTAGAGGAAGAAGACGAGTTCGAACAATTACTCGCTCGGGAGTTGGAGGAAGTGAAAGATTCGGAAATTGCCGAGGAAAAAGACGAGGGGAACGATTTGGAAACAGAGGAATTGGAATTGGAAATCCCGAGACTGTCGAGTTCTGTGATGAATTTCCACCGATTAGCGCTAATGATGAAGAAGAAGCCAAATGGATTGGTCAATCGGAATCCGCCATGGCCGAAGGAGAAAGATACATCGGAGCCGCTAACTCCACTCTCACAGTCACTCCCACCGCGCCCGCCGTCGCCTCTCGCTACGGCGGCGACTTCTCTGAATGCCTACGAGTACTACTGGCGGTCAAAACCCACCGGAAAATCTGCCGGAATTCAAAATTCGATCGGGCAACAACAGCCGCAGCCGATCAAGAGCGTGACCCGGAAACTTATTTCTTCAGATAATCAAATGGCCAATGAGAAACAGCAAGTTTTGGTACTGAGAGGGAACAGAGGAGACTACTTGGTTCCATTGTCGAACGGCTGTAAATTGCCCAGAAGGTCTCTTCTTCTCCGGGAGCCCTGCTGCATTGCCACCACCTAAACCGCCGCCGTTCGCCGGGAAAATCCACACCGAAATCTCCATACCCATTACATATTTAATTTTAATTGTTAAATGTCTGCCCATTTCTTCCTATTAACCCTTAAAAGCAATAACAGAGAGACTATCGAAGAAGACGATAGAAAAACTATCTCAAATTAGCATTTAGAAATTAGAAAATCAAAGGGGGGAAAAAGAAAATGAAAATTACCAGAAAAGGAAGTGTACATTATGATTTCATTTGAAGAGTCTGTGATCTCTCAAAGCTGAAACAAAATCATAGCTGATCTTTGACCCACTGGACTGTCTTGTCTAAAGCCTAAGCATTTTGATGGTTTTTTTTTTCCTCCTTTTTTTTATGATTATTTTTTGAATTTTGCCTTGGTTATTTTCTAACCAATGGGGTTTCAATACGGGTCTTGTCTGTTTAAATTAGTCTTCCATTTTTGCAACATCATAATCGAACACTGATTTGGGGTTGCTTTTCTTTTTGGATTCTTGGTGTTGAGTGTTCTAACAGTTACATATTTATTATGATTATGCAAATAAATATTTAAAAGTTTCGATCCTATTTTCATCTTTTCTTCCCTACTAAGGATTTCTTCTTCAATTCATTCATGATTCAAGGATCTTATATAATTACATGTTATGTTCTATTCCGAATTAGATGGTTAAAGCGGTTAAGGATCCTATATTAAAAAAAAAATAGATCTTTTATAATAGATTTGGACTACTCTTCTCATTGTCAATACACTCAAAAAAAATATTTAAAAATTTTTAAGGTAAAAAAAAATATGAAAGTTTGAATCAAATTTTCAAAATAAGTTTTAATCGCTCGCTTCATTATCACTTGAACAAGAAAAGATATAGGGGTCAGGCACCCCAAATTTGAAAATGTTAAGAGAAAGCACAACAAAGTCAAATTTGATTCAACTTTTTTCAAATAAAATTCCTGCATTGTTTAATCTTAGTTCCTTAAGTCAAATTTTTTTATTAAAAAAAAAATTGGAGTCTTTTTCAGTGCAAAGGTTGTCTAATCATCACAATGAAAGTTGGAAAACGTACATATGACCAAATAAAAT
Organism: Momordica charantia; assembly: GCF_001995035.1. The sequence continues at coordinate 323,615 of NW_019104583.1, forward strand.
AGTCGACGAACTCAAATTATTATTGACGTATTTAATAAGATATTATATGAAAGTAAAATCAGTATAATGGTTAATTTATAAAATTAGCTCATGAAAAAATTTTATTTATTTGAAAGAGAGAATTTTAAAAATGATCGAGTATTTTCATTTTTCGTCAAATTACTTTTGTAAAAAAATTAGTGCTAGCGAAGGAATATGCAATCTCCACAAAAGAAACATTTTGGAATCAAAGATAATAACCACTTTGAATTTTTTAATTAAATACATGAACAAATACTTAAAATCTCATTCGGTAAATAAAAATGTAGTTATGAAAAAAATTTACTCATTAGTCTTTTCAATAATATATATAGAGAGAATTATTCTGTAGCTACGCTAGAAAAAATTAAATTGATTAGATTAAAGGTGATTATACAAGAAAAAGCTAATATGAACACAGTTCAATTATGGCACTTGTAACTGACCGTTTTTAAAATTGATGATTGGATCCTCACCCTGGCCATCGAACTAGAAGGAAAAAAAAAAAACTAAAACTAAAAAAAGGAAAGAAACTAGAATGGCATTCACTAATCAAAAATTGGTATCTCTTGACATGACAAATTGGCAAGTTTGGTTATCTCCACACAATTACATTGTACAAAGAAACAAAGCAACAACCTCTATGATACAAAGGACAATCACAAAGACGTTTACTACCAAATCACACCCCACCACCATATATCTCAAGTTAAATTCGGTCCTCTAAAAATGGGGAAAAATAATAGACAGCAATTTTTTTAAAAAAATGTAAGACTACCATTGGTATCACCTATAGGAACAAAAAGCCAAGACCATCTACCACCTGCTTGTGACCCGAGATATCGGGTGGTACGACGGTCCACACTACATCTTGTAGCGCATCAAACATTTTAAACACTGCTGCCACCATCAACCCGGCTCTCGAAGCTATACAATCCGTTTCACGGCTCATTGAAGGTGTGTGAATATCTGACTCAAACCTTTGTATACCCATTAGAACGATGATCGCGAGTTCTGGCACTTGGAGACGGGCGTGTGTTCTATACATAACACCAGAACTGCCACAGTGGTAGTAACATGAAGCAAGACTTGAGATTAATTAATAGATGCAATGTGCTAGATCCATGCAAGGGAACCCCGGTCGTTGGTTACTTGAGGGCGGCCTCGGGTTGGTGTTGGAGGTCTGTTGGCATTCAGCTCCTAATCTCATAGAATACCAATATAATGGAATTAATATTGACACTGAACATAGGGGAGGAAGAAAAAATCAATGTGAATGTACATATCAGCAGCACCTGCATCCATGTATCTTCTAAATGCCGTTCTGGTGACGCCTCTGGGGAAGTCATTGCCGGTGGTAAAGGGTGAATTAGCTTTGGAACTACAACAAGATCTCGACCCAATACTAAAATAGCTCCAGCATTATTTGCAGTGCCTGTTATGCAAGAACCGAACTTGTAACGGCGAAATATCCACAGATCCAGATCTGTCGCAAGATAAGTAAAAAGCAAGAAGCATACCGCAGTAATTTGTGGCCGAGAAAAGTGTAATCAGATGCCCTTGAGCAAAACGTTCAAAACCATCCATAACACATTCATGGGCACGAACTATCAGCTGAAGATCGTTATTGTTGCAGAACTCCATGACACGATCAGGCTGCAGTAACAACAATTCCATATGAGCATTTTAGATTGTAAACAAAAGAGTTCAGAACTATAGTGAAATAGATGCTTTGATCAGATTATGTTTTGAAAATCTTATTTGCTGGCAATGGACATTAAGAAGCTATTCTGAATGACTTTAAAGCAGCCAAAAAAGAAGGCGTTATTGACAATGGTCAATAAACATTGTGCCTACTCATTGTGGCTACTCATGAGCAAAATCTAATTTGCTGGCAATAGACATTTGCTGGCAATAAACAAAAGAGTTCAAAAAAGGCGTTATTGACAATGGTAAATCATTGTGGCTACTCATGAGCAATTATACCAAAGACGTTATTGACATATTTTAATCATTTTCCAAACATTTCACAATTAGATTTAATTACTATACCTTGCAATACCAATTATAAAAGAAGAAGCCACAAATTTCGCAATTTCATCTGATGATAACATGATATCGAAATCTTACGTTCATAATTTGTTTGGCGGTGAAAGAGTTTTTACTGATAATTGGAAAGGAACATGTCCTAAAAGAGTCAAGTGTTTGTCTGGACAGCTTGCCTTCAAAGTCATGATACAACAGACAGAATACACAAATATGCCAATTTTGGGCCCTGAGTCCTCGGTGTTCTCTATACTTAAGGCAGTGTGAAGACATGACCCATTTATTTTTCTTTTTCACTTGTTCGTTTAGCAGAAAGGTGTGGCATCATTTGTTGCAAGAGGCAAGATTGTCATCGGTATTTCATTGTTCGATTAGAGAAACTGTGAGGCAAAACTGTGAGGCAATTTGTTACAAAGCATGTTTAACACTCACCCCAAAAGTGACTAACCCCGGACCTCTAGCATTTGGCCTCAGTCCTTCCACACTGTCATTTTCTGTAGGGTCGGACCTATAGAAATTCATATTAATACATGAGAATAATTATATTAGCGTGATTAAAAGAGTTAAACGGAACAGCATACCAGAGACGTATTAGATCACTACTCAGTAGTCAAAAGAGTTGAAAACAACTGCATAGACATGCACTAACCACAACAAATCCATGAGGACAATTGAACCTGCTTCCATTGTAATTGGACGCTGAATGTTCTCGATCTGCTCCACATGATTTATTGATCGACCAATACCACCGTGCATACAAATTATTTTCTTTTCAATTAAAGCTGCTAAAGGAAGCCAGTTAAACAGTCGGTTAATCCGATGCCATGCCCAAATTCCATCCCTCTCTCCCTGTTCAGTAAGGAATGAAATTAGAAGTTATAACCCGTTTATATAATGGAACACAAAAATTATATACAGGTGTAGACAGTAATAATACCATCCGCTCAATACACTCAATCCGGAAGCCAAAAAGAGCATTAATATCTGCAGCTTCATGGTTCCCGCGTATCAAATGTACATTCTGTGAATACTCAACCTGCAATAAAATTATATAAAATTATCAGCATATCAATGCACGAAATGTGAGAGTTTCGTATTTAGCTAACATAAGCAACAGCACTCAAGTACCTTTAAAGCAAGTAGGAGGGTAATAGTTTCAAGGCTGTGTTGACCTCTGTCAACATAATCTCCTAAGAAGAGATAATCGATATATCTGACAGTTGTTCATCAAAAGATATTACAAAAATAGATTGAATAAAAAATTATTAAAGATTTACAATTAGTCTTTCAGATACAAAATGTTTCGAACAATCCTTTACTTACGCTATATCCCCAGCAGTTGAAGGTGCACCATACTCGTCAAAGAGGCGCATAAGGTCCCCAAATTGGCCGTGTAGATCACCGAATATCTTAATAGGAGCCTTAAGCTGTAAAACGCTAGGTTCACTTGAAAATATTTTCTCTGCACTATCACAAAGATCGGCTATTTCATTGCAGTCCAAGAAAAATTGCCGGCGAACAGGAGGTTTCCAACCACGAGGCTTTAGAAGGTGTCCTATCACCTGAAAAAGATAAATGAAAAAAGTATGTTATATTAATCCAGAAAGATAGTAGGAATCAGGGGGAAATTTCTAATGGCGATTGGAGCACTAGCATTGAAGTGGAAGTATGAAGTGTAAGCCATGGATTTAAATTAAAAAGACATGGATAAAATCATATTATTAATTATCTAGAAATCCATAAAGGGATAAAATCTCATCCATCAATTGTCACATTGAGTACTCTAAAGGTCATTCTCAACATCATCATTAGTATCATTAATACTTTCGACTTGTTCTCTAATTTACTCCAATATTCTCAAAATTCTTTCAAGCCTAGTAGTAACCAATCGAGGTGCATTAGTATTAAATATAGAAGTGAACTTTAAAAGAAATGCAACTGAGATTATTCTTCTAGCAAGCATAAGACTCCAAATCTCAGTGTCTTTTCATAAGGATAAGCCTCTTATGATTCAAAGAAGACATAAGACTCTAGGCTAAAATTTGCACTCAAGTCTCAAAGACCTTTTAAAACATTGCTCCAGATTGAAATCAAAATATCCAAACTGAAGACTATAGCTAAGGAGGAAATGGCCCAGAGCGAAAGCAGTCATGTGGAACTTGGAAGGGAGGAAGGGTTATACCAAAAACAAAATGTGGTTGGACGTAAAAACTAATTATGCCAAAACAATGTCAACATGCTCACGTTCAGAAAGAGTTGGTCTTGATGACCCATTCTGCATCATTTCAGAGAGCTCTAAAACTAAGCAAACCAGAGAGGTGTTTACGATAGGGAGACTATTGTCACTACAGAAAGGGGAGAGAATAGAATTGAACTCTACAGTTGGTGACCTGGAAAAGTTTGTCAAGGATAATGAGAAGATTGAAAGTAGATTGTGTAAAATCCTAGAGAACACTGGGATTACAATTGTTTCTGATTTTCAGGTGACGTGGTAGGGGTGATAGTGAGGTCTGATTTCTGTGGAAGATGATCTTTGGTTGAGGGAATGTTCGAGGAAAGGTCAATAGATGCAGCAATTAAAAACATCAATTCCATATCCCTGGACCAGATAGATTCACAAACCAATTCTTTAAAGAAGTTCTGAAACATATTTTAGCTGGTTCTACTCCAATATTCTTTAGGAAGGGACATCCAAATTGTTTTCCTGATAGAGAATCTTATTGGATTTGATCTCGCTCTGGGAGCAGATGAGCAATGGAAGGTTGTAGTTCCATCAAGGGGCTGAGAGAATGAGAGAATCGAGCCTTTCTCCCCTTTCTATTTCTGGTAGTGGGAGACGTTAAGTCGATTGAGTAGTATGATGGATGGAGGGTCTCCAAGTTTGAAGGATAGGTTAATTTTACAATCTCCAGATGACATTTTATCATTGTGTGAAGTTGATAAGTGAGTGATTGATACTTATTTAGAGTTCTGAAGGCTTACTAAATGTCCACAAGTTTAAAGATAAATCTAGGAAAACATTTGGCACGATAAATTCACATATTGGAGCAGAATTCATTGTGAACTTATGGCAAAGCTCTTCTACAAGTTATACCAAATATGCTTGGAAGATATTAAATACTTCATTATGCCTATTATGAATACTCAACACAGAATAATTCAGTATATAACTTCAGTAGGACATAACTTATAATGAGCTGACAATTAAATACTGTTGAGATTTGAAGTTTTTTCTTAAATTAATTCTTCAGTTTTTATTTTTAAGTTTCTTTCTTTAAAGGTTAGATTAATTTTATGTTATTTTGACTTTTAATTTTCTGTTTTATGACTTGTAAGTTTCTAGCTTTTAAATGTTTCTAGCTTGTAAGTTTCTCCTAGTTGGTGTATTCTTTGAAAAAAAGGGGAGGAATCGAATGCGCATACTTTCTTCCTTTGTGAATTCTCTGGTCCTTTGTGGAATTTAATGCTTAAGGAGTTTGGGGTGGTTTGGTGCTCCCCTAAGAACTGTAAAGAGGCCTTCTTTCAGTTGTTAGTTGGATCCCCTCATAAAAAAAGAGCCTTCATTATCTGGCATAATGCAGTGGTTGCAACGGCTGGGAGGATTTGGTATGAGAGGAATCAAAGAATCTTCAAAGGTAAAGAAAATTCTACAGCCCCAATGATCTTGGGAAGTTGTTCATACTTATGTCTCTTCTCGGTGCCTCATTGATAAATTGTTTTGTAATTATAGTTTTATGCCTAAATGCCAACTGGAAACCTTTTTTATAACTTTTGGAGTTGGGGTTTGCTCCTCCTCTCTTTTGTATTCCTCATTTTGATAATGAAATTCTATGTTTCTTATAAAAAAAGAAAAAAAAAATTGTTATTTTAAGTTTTATGTTGGTTACTAAATAGGGCTAAGTTTTGTACCTATACAAAGGTGAACTTTCATGAGAAGTTTGAACTACCATAATATTTGTAGCATATTTTGGTACCACCACATTTTGTATCACATTTCTTGTATCATCAAGATTTGTACTATTCATTTATTTATCATCAAGTTTGTATCACTTCGATATGGAGTTTATTTCTCATCTATCGAATTCTACTGTCTCACATTTTATATTTCCTCGATGAACTTCATATTTTCTCGTTGTTCATGAAACATTGAGAATTTTATTATTTCTTCCGCATTATTTTGATCGCTCTCATTTTCTCAACAAATACCTTCTTGGGCACGCTGTTGATGGACATCTGACGATCTAATAGTTTCCTGGCTGCAGTTGCATTCTCCGGAGTCCCATAGCTTACTCTCCTGCCTTCATTTTCAAACTGATCAATTGAAAGTTGCCTGACCATGCCACCTAAAGCTCCACCAGTCTCAGCAGCAACCACCACCTAAAAATGCATGTGTTAAAATATGTACCGCAGCATTTATAGTTCACTAACAATCCATACAACAAAATTGACCACCTAACATCCAGAATAAATATATACTAACAGCTCTGTGATGCAGCCTAACTCCTGCGGGAGCAATGCTATTTGATCCAGTAGAATCTGGCTTTATCAAGCTAGAAATCGGTTTCCCACTTGGAGTAGCCTCAGCCCCTCGATCCCTATCCGGGAGTTCAACTTCCCCATTTACTTGCCTTGCCTTAGCTGCAGCAAATGTTGCACTGATAGCCTCAGCCTCTGCTGCTGCTGCCTCAACCAAATATTCAACGCCTTTACTCATTCGCCTGCACAGTGTTATTGTACCATCCAGTCCCAGGATTCTGAGTAAAGACATTTCAATAAAAGTTAAGAATTGGGAATCTGGTCTAGAGAAAATAACTAACCGTTGGCCTTGAAGCATCGCATTTTCAGTGCTTATATCAGTGTATATGTCACCATTTACAGGGGGAGCAACAGGATTTCCCAGCACCACTGAACCATCAGGAGCAGCTTCTGGCATCGTCTGTCTGGCTCTTTCATCAGTGAACCCATACCTGGATGGTAATCGCCCAGGTTGAACAGATGCAGCAGCTGCTGCTGCTGCATGTGAAGCTGCACTTGTCGTTTCAGCAGCAGCCAGATCTTCAGCAACTAGAAGGTCATCTAACAAAACACCTGTGTGATAAATGTGAAACATCACCATGCAATGTATCATGGATTCTGATGTAATGAACATAATACTAGATCAGCAAAATAAGTCCACCCCCTTCAGATGTTCCAAAATCTACTGTTTCATTGAACAAATTAATGAAACAATGAACACTAGATATACTCTTAGTAAGAATAACATACTACTAACGCTGCTTGCACCCAAAACTAGAATCGCATTTTTCATCTCAGAGCCATTGGATATGTTTAAGTCAACTTTTAATAACGCATGTTACAAGATAGTTTGAATACCGAATAGCTAAGATCATGTTGCCCATTGAACTTACACCGAACTTATTCTTATTGCTATGATCATCAAAATTACGTTATAATCCATGTTTGGTATCGATAATAAACCCTAATGATAAATGCACAACTAGAGACATACTCGAGCTCAGATTTGCATATACACGAAAATGTGATGTATTTCCATTAAGTTCAAGTCAGGAGACATCTAGATTCCTGAAATCATATATATATATATATATTTTATAACCAGGAGTCACATCTTTGCTCTCTAAACCTGAGGGCACCTGCACCCGTCCTAAAGTCCAGACCCGGGAGGCATCAAGAATTTTTAATATTAAACTCATGAAGAATCAAACTTGAGATATCTAAGCTGGTATGACTGAGAGACCTCAAGCCCTTGTCAATTGAGCCAATTGGAGGCTTCTTGAAAGTATGTTTTACCTCATTGCAACCCTTTCATCTAAAATAGAAGTTAGCAAAAAGGAAGTATCCTTCTTTATCAGAAGTTTAGGGACGTGTAAAATTTTCATGTACTGTAGCAAATTATGTAAGAGGAATGGGGAGTTTACTCACAAACTTTGGCGTCTTGGCTAATCCAATATTATCTTCATTTAAAAATAACAAGAGAAAGGTGTTTTCCCCTTAGGTTGCAACACTTCAATGTTAGTTTCCTCATATTTTGCTAAGCTGTATCATCAGCCTTTCTATCAAAACCCTTCTTTATTATCAATATGAAAAATGAGAAGAATTTATAATGCAAAAGGATAAATAAATAGCTCTTACAACTCACCACCACGTAAACCACCATAAATGAAAATTAGGTCACCCACAGCAGCAGCTGCATGCCTGCAACGCCTAGTTAATTCTACAGAAGCATCCCCACCTGCTGCATCAGCACTATATCTGCCTGTCCTAGGAGAGGTAACAACAGATTTTATGTCACACCAGACACCTGCTGCAGTATCCAACACTGTAAACAGAATAAACGAGAACTTTGTGAGACTTCCTAAAGCAAGAGATCCTAGGATTAGAATACACGCACACATGATCATGTTAACAAAAAGAAAATAAGAAACAGCAGCATGCTATGAGGAATGACCAGAACAACTTCAGGCAAAAAAAAAAAAAAACCAGTGATTCAAGATTTAAATTTTAGATGATATCTTTCTTTTAAATCAACATTAACCAAAGTCCATTAAGATGTAAGTGAATGGAAAACGTTTGAAAACAGTAAAGTCAAACCAGGACAGAAAAATGACCTAAGCAATGAACAAAATCTCCATGGAACAACATCATTAACAGATAAAGCATCTCTTGGAGCCTCCCGCTATCAGTAAAAGATTTCGTGGAACAAAGCTCACTTAGACATAACCACAAAAGAAGAGCAATAATTGTCTTGGAGAATGCCATCATATCAGGCTTTTGGAAATTATGGAAGGAAGAAACAGTAGAGAATTCAAAGATGTTCCCAAGGAGAATGCTCAATGTTTTGCAATGGTTGCCAACATGAGCATAGCTCAGCTAATTGACATGTAATCCTTCCCTCAAGATCGGAGGTTCAATCCCCATATCCCCAAATTGTTGTACTAAAAGAAAAAAAAGTTTTGCAATAGTTGTAAATTTTTTGAATGCAAATCTTTTCATTCTACTTAGTGAAAAGCTTTGTTATTATTCCGAAAAGGAAAAAAGGTCAGAAACTTCATAAAATCAATGTGAATAAATTCGGGTCTATTTCGATAGAAAAAATTAATTAAAGACAACGGCAGTAACTATGCAGTTGATTTTGAATCAAGTCCAAATTTGTTGTCTTAAGAACAGATCCAAGCACCACAGGCATCAATCATCTGCAGATAGAGATGAGCACTATGAAAAAATTTCCTCATATATGAAGATGAAGTGACAATAACACAACCACCCTGGCCTTTCAACTTGAGCCCTATGTCAAGTACTCTTCCCATCCTAGGCTGATTGATAAAGGCCTCTATCCATATTAACATATCTCAGTACCAACAATGTACATCTACATTGACGAAAAAGGGGAAGATAACTCAAACTCAACAAACACTGATTTAGTACCTGCCACACTTGATGAGTCTTCCACCATGCGCCCACCTCCAAGAGCCCCTCCAGATACATGGAGTCGTGCATTGACAAATACCTAAAACAAGAGGAAGTGCAGAAGGTGATTTTTAATAGTTTAGGTTGAGAGAGAGAGAGAGAGAGAGAGAGCAAGATGGAAAATTAAAAGGTAATTCAACGCACAGCAGCATGCTGATATCTAGGAGATGGGGAGACACCCGGAGCAATTGCCCATTCCCAACGACCGTCTCTGTGTTTAGCAAGTCCATATGCACTTGCAAGCGGCTGCAGGAATTGGATAGATGAAATAAGAAGAAAGTAAACCATGTTCAACACAAGTATAAAAAGATTATAAAATAAACTAGTTTTAACTATGGTAAACAACTTTTTTCCTAATCATCCTTCAGATAATCGAATAGACAATGTCACTCATGAATTCTTTGCAATGATATGAATCTTCCGGGACAAAAACAAAGACATAGAATTGATATTTGGAAAGATTAAAACGAGGCTTTCTATGTCAAAAACTAACATAACTTCAAGGTCGTGCTGCTGAAAATATTTTATCCATTTCTGATAGCATCTTGCTAGTAAGTCCAACATCTTTTCTTATAACCATGGTATTTGTGTTAACTTGTGCATACCTCAACTAATTTTACCAGCAGAATAAAATGTAAACATTACGAATATCTCAATTGATTACATTATGATTTACATTAATGATCCCTAGTCATCTTTAGTAAATACTTACAGTTCTCTTATCAAAAAAAAGAAAAAAAAAGTAAATACTTACAGTTAATATATTTTAACCAGAGTTCTGAATAATTGGGATTTTCTATCCATATTGGTAGGTGTCAAAGCTCCTAGCTATTACCCACTGATTCTGCTCTCTTCTGTTCCGTTTGTTTTAGATTTCCTCTTTTTCTCTTGACCCATCATATGACAGGAATTACTTCCTATACTAGTGACAATCTACTAATAACATATCAATCTCAACCACTTACCCACAAGGAGAAGTTGTTGCAAATGCAACCTCCTGAAACAATATTCAACTTAAATCTACAACTCAAATACAAGAGAAGAAGAATACCACAGTAACAAGTGCTAAGGATATACTCGGGTCTGGATCAAACAAAGAACACGATATCCCCACATTGAACCATCTAACAAAAGTCAAGTGCCATGCAGGAATGATTTTTTTACTCACCACACTATTAGCATCTCTCCCTCCACAAAGCAGAAGAAGACCATCAGATCGCGCACTAGCAGTTGCATACCTAGTGATATCTGAAGTGTCAATATGATGGCTGAAATTCATAATATTTGAAAAAAAGGAAATTGATTCTACAGGAAACCAAAAAAGATGGAAATAAAATCCAAATATGCCAGATGATATTATGAGACCAAAAAAATTTATATGAAAATAACATGATCAAAGTAGAAATGATGTACCTCATAAAAGTTAATCAAATAAAATTTGTTTCTAGAAGATTATTAATGAATACAACATGACTGAACTTGCAGTCAGAGTACAACATGTGGCATGAAAATTACACTCCATAGATATAACCAGGTCACATGGAATATGCATACCCGCAACAACATGAGTCAGAAATATAACTATCGCAATAATATTTTTCAATGGCCAAATATAACAAGCATAGTGAATTTCATGGTCTTCCATGTATTGCAAAAACAAATAAACAGAAGCCCGAGGTCCTTTATCACAAACATACACTATGTCGATAAAAATAATCAAATTTTTATGACCATGGAAGACTTGGAAACATCAACTATCATCATTGTCTAATAAAAAAAAAAGAAAAAAAAATATATATATATATATATATCATCCTTGAGCCTTCATGTTTTCTAGCAATAGGATATAAGATCACACATGGATATCAACGTATCAGAAAATCATATACAAACACACATCACAGTCAACTAAAAGTTCTGCAGCATGTTCTCCATAACAAATAGAAGTAGAAATGTTGGGAAGACAAGCAACAAAGTAAGACAAAGACCATATAAAAGGCGGGAGGAAGGGGATTTACATGCACGGAGGAGGACCCTCCCCTTCTGGTTCCAACTTACGCCATTCATAAGGTTTGGCAGCAGTGTCTAGTGCCCACACATCAGCCAAAGGCCGCTTTCCTAAAACATAGACCAAATTTTATGTTGTGTAGAATCAAATAATTTGATATTTTTTGAAAAATTGACCCTTGGTTGTGTTCATGAACGTATGAAAAAATTTAAAAATGGATGACTTACCATCGTTACCACCAATGGCCATGAGGTACCTCTGCCCCACTAGAGCCATTACATGTCCATAGCGCGGTCCTGGACCAGGGCCTTGCACAACTACTCTATAGGAAAATAGTCAGACGAGGCATATCATATAAAAAGATATCCGAAAATGGGTAAAGCACATCATCAAAATCTAACCTATGCCAACGCGGACGCTGCTGTGTAAGGTCAAGAACATGAAGGTCCTCAGCAGACAAACCAGCTGGTCCGATTCCACCCTGCATCATTACAAAGGTAAGAAATCCATAATGAAGAACTAACAGAACCATGACCAGGTAAATCACAGAGACAAATAAAAAATTTCAATAATTCTAACCTGAATGACTACCATAGTTCCCACAGCAGTTGCCACATGTGCAGCTCTTGGAGTAGGTGGTTCTCCAAGCGGTGTAATTCTGCAAAATATTCAATGAGGGAAGTAATGTTTTTTTTTTAATAAGAAATTGAGCTTTCGTTAAGATATATGAAAGAATGTACAAGACACACAAAAAACCAGCCCAACAAAAACAAGTCAAGCCTACGAAAAGGGCTCCCATCCAAAAAGAAATACCTAACTGATAATTATAGAACTCCTTCGTAACCAAAGCCCACAAAGGAGTTTTTCTTTTTATGACCTGAAATTGGACAGTTGTTTAGCGTTTTCCACTATAATCGACGGGTACCTGCACCTGCCCCAAAGCCCGAACCTAGGAGACAACAAGGATTTTCGTATTAAACTCACCCAAAGGTTCGAACTTGAGACCTCTAAGTTGGTATGACTAAGAGAGATCCCAAGCCCATGCCAACTAGGCCACCCCAACATAAGTATTAAGTCTTATAAGAGCTCCCAGATAGCCTCCCAATACCCAACTATCCCTCTAAAAAGTTTATTGTTTCTCTCCATCCAAATGCCCCACAAAATGGCAAACAAAAATAAGAATGCCAAAGAATTTTGCCCTTATGTTGGAAGGGGATATAGCAAAACCCCCTCCACCCCAACATCACCACCCTAGAGACTTTGAAAGACTCCAAAAACCGCCCCCAGATCAAGGAAAGTAATGTTAAATGAAGATAGGGAGAGGAAGAGAAAGAGGACCAAGTCCAGGACTTACCTGGACCATTTATTAGTTAAAACATCATAACAATGCACATCAGCAGTGGCACCTGCAAGCCCTGCAACACAGGAAATACAAAATAAGCATAGTTTAAAGCAATAAAGAAAGTTCTGGTTCAAAAACCATGTGCAGAGTCCTTCAAGATTAGCCTCCATGAGATCAAACTGCAGCGTACACAGGACTGAAGTGGAACTAAAGTTGTCTGCTGTGCTGACATAATTAATGATACTTCAAAAAATAGCGCAAATATCTTGAGCTGTACCTAGACAAAAATTTAATTCTTTGCGAGCCGATTAGCACACTTGCACTACATACTAGTTCCACCAGATTAAAGTATCTATCAGTTATATAGACAACAGAATGTTGAACATAAACGAAAAGAAACAACTAGTGTGATATCCACTGTTTGTCTCAGAGAAGGAAGATCCACATGCAGCACTTATCCATTTTCCGATATAACATGATGCATATGCCACTGCATTCGGCTTTATCCACTCTTTTTGAAACCCTAAACCAAGAGTAATTACACGGTACGCCTAACACTGTAGCATGACTACCTCTCATGTGAACTATGAATTTGCTGGCATATATAGGTTTCATAGCCAAGTTCAATTAGATCCAAAAGAACCATCAAAGCATCGATGCCCTTAATAAACAGCAGAGTTTAACTTCCCGTTTCCAAGTTTGATATATTTGAACTCGGAGTTAGAACTTTAATTGATCGTATGCCAATGCATTAACTGGTTAGAAATTTATAATGTCAAGAACTCGCAACATTTAAGTTCAGAAGAAAGCAATTCAAGCATCAATAGGTTCCTCGACACATTAATACATTATTTCTAGTTGGGTCATAGCGAAATTAGGGTTTTATCAGAAAAATCAATAAAGCAGAACTCCCACCAACGCTAACAGCACCAAGAAGAAATTTGAGCTGAAAAGACTTTGCGATATAACGCATACCGTTAATGTCACTATCCGAACAATAACTCAACAATTGAAGAGTGTAGTTAGTAACACGTACGGATTCCAGCACTTCCAGCTGATGAAGGAGTTCCTGAGGCCGCAGAGTTGCCCTCGAGCGCGGTGGCACCACCAAACAATATTAATCGCGGTCCAATGTATCCCGGAGTCCCCTCCTCGCCGACGGACCCCACAGCTGTCAAGGTGTGGCCGCACCGCGGCCCCGGCCCATCTTCCTT
>NW_019104583.1:350934-383853 GCF_001995035.1 Momordica charantia
CAATGCAAGAAGATGGCGGTGGTGCAAGCGTCCGAGGAGCTGCACTTCTGTGGTGAAGGTATCATCATTCAAACTCAGTTCTTTCACCAGCGTGACTCTGCCATCTAGAAATTTAGCTTTATAAGCAGCATTGCGAGCATTGCTATAGACAATTGTGTTGAACCCACCAGTTGCCCTTTTTATTTCTTTGTACGGAAAACGCCTCACGTATAATATTGGCACTAAAATAGAAAGCCAGTTGAGTTATATTCAGGCACTTTCTTCCAGACATAGAAAAGTCAGATAACGTGATTGCAGAAAAACATATGATAATTATCTCAGGTCAGTTGAATTTTAGAGCGCTGAAAGAAGGGAAAATGCAGAAAGAGCAATGGGTTATTTGATAATTTATATGATTAATGTAGCAAAAATTTGTCCTGCAATTTTGCTTGTAAAAAGATCATAGGAAAGCGCAGTCAACATTCAATTCCGTATCGTGTACAATTTCCATAATCCAACACAACAGTTTACAGCCAATGCTGCGGAGAAGCCTCATAATTCAACCACAACCATCAACAATCGTTTCAAAGCCTGACGGAATTCAATTGACCAGATATGAAATTACCTTCGTCTCGTAAATTTTCCACCAGCTCGAGACAAAATTGAATATGGGTAACAAATAAATTACAGATACAAACACATAGAAATGAGAATTAAAATAAAAGAAGCAGACAAAAGTGAAGTACCGGAACGAGATCGGTGGAACCAAGCGAGGAGGCGATGCCTGAACCTATGAACCCATCGATCCATGGCAGGCAAAATTCCAACCCTGGGAATTTAATGATGCAACTTCTCCGGCATAATGAACATCGCTAAAATCCATTTTTTCGTGGGTGTTTCTCTTATAGACGGTCCGGCAAATTGTCCGCTTTATCGGCTGACTTGGGAATTAACAGACAAAAAAAAGGAAAAAAAAAAGGTGTGAGAGAGAAAATTCCATCCTGTCTGTTCGCGAGTTGCATTTTACAGCTCCTTGCTTCCAAAAGTCATGGTTACCGGAACTGTATTCATTATAGTTTCAAGTAATTTTTATTTTTTTTTAGAAATTAAAGTAAATTGGAATATCGTTACCGTTTCAAAAAAATAAATAAATAAATAAAGAATATCGTTACCTTTTATACCTTTCCAAAAAGAAGGAAAAGAATAACCTTCTATGCCATGCCACATTAATATTTGGTTAAAATTTCCTTTTTATCTCCGACTTTTTTTGGTGTTTTTTTCTCTTTTAACTTTGTATGCAAAAATAATTTAGTTATTATTGTTTTTTTTTACTGCAATTTAGTTATTATTGTTAAGTTTTATAAATTATTAAATAAAAATAGCATGGAAATACCAACAGTTTGTAAATTCATTTTCAACCTTCTAGACGGATGACAAATAATTAATTTATTACTTTTTTTTTTGCAAATATAAATATATTAAACAAAAACAGAAGATCTCACAACCCGAGATCAAGACACAACACCCAAATGATAAACACAAAACAAAAATTAAGACATGTAACTTAATAAAACAAATACAAAGTCGAGACAAACATAGGATCATAACTCAAATAGTAGCTCACAAGTCAAGAAGTACAACGATAATAAACCTCAAGCTTTCAAGGCCCGCATGAGGACATACGGCGACTTACCCACCTCACCCGCATGAACTCTAGTATTACACTCCCTCCAAATAAAAGAAACAGTCGAAGTTCATGTCAAGCGCCACACACAACAACGAGCAGATTTGTGACAAATCCAAATAGACCAATATGAAATCTGGTGAGAAGAACCAGTCGAAGCAAACATGCCAGATCAAACCTCCCAACTAAAAGGGCACTCGAATAATAGATATTCCTGATACTCAATTAATGAAATTTACTAATCTAGATACTCAAATAGAGTGTATTAAAAAAAGTTAGGTTTTCGTGTATAATTTAAGATTAAGCATTTTATATATATATGTATTTTTGGGAGGTTTTATTGAAATATTCTATCCCATAAAATAGACCACAGGTAGAATTTGCACCCAAATTTTATATCTCCATCGTTATATTCAGAGAAAAATAACTTCATATAATGTATCTAATATGTATTTTAAAAATACTTTTCTTCCTTTTTCTTCACTGAGTGTAATTTTTTTAATATGTTTTATATTATATTTTAGTTTGAATTTAGTTGACATCCTACTATTTTTGTAAAATTATACACGTTCTACTCTGTTTTTAATTATATTTGAACATGTTTTCTTATATTTATATACATACCTCTTAAGTTATCATCCATCATTTTTTTTATGATAAATTAACAATCTAAAATACTCCATAAAGCTTAAATAGTCAATCTCTTATTTTCCAATATATATATATTTTCTTGAAGACGAATTTTAGCTTCGTAGATTTGGATCTCCTTCTGGGCCATGTCTATCCAAGGAAACAAAAATAGATAAATAAAAATGAAAAATAATAATAAAAGTACTAAGGTTGTTGTCAACAAAAAAAAAATATTAATAATAAATAAAGTACTAAGACCCATCAGGATTCAGAATCATTTCCAAAAAATAATAGGATGATGTAAATGTATTTCATTATATCTACATCTTAATTTTTAAACATTTTACAATTCTACCCGTCTCTCTTCTATTATACTTATTATTTTTAGATAATCTTCATTATATCTACCACCTATTTCTAAATCATTTTACACATCTACTATCTCTCTTCTATTATTATTTTTTAGATAACATTATACTATAAGTTATATATTGTTTTTTTTTTCAGAGGCAAGAAGTTATCCTAGTCAACATTGCTCACTTTTAATCGAAATCTTCCAAACATAGACACGGCAAGAGATTAAAAAAATTTCTCATTCGTCCAGTTGAATATTAAAAGGAAAAATATGTCAGAAAAATATTGAGTATTAGAAGAAAAAAAGAAGGAGCTTTTGAAAAATATAAATCTATTTTAAAAACTATTACTTTATTTTTAATACTCAATATTTTTCTAACATATTTTTTATTATAATATTAAGTATGGTGTATAAAAGCATAAAACAAAAAATGAAATCGTTATGAAATGGAGCCTAAACTTTTTAAATAATAATTGAGGTCATTAGTTTGCTAACTCAAATTAAACTCAACTATTAAGGTACTTATCTCTTATGAAAAAAAAGTCAGTAAATTCGAATCCTACTATTGTATTAAAAAAAGTAATTAATTAGTTTGTATTTTAATGAACGAATATTTATTATTTTTTTAATATTAATCTCATTTTATTTTGTTTAGTACATAAAATGTAGAGTGCAAAGATTAACTTTTGCTGTGCTAGAAAAACTCCTTCAATATTCGAAATACTGTAATATAATTTAATTGGTTAAAATATTATTTATTATCATAATTTTTTTTTAGTCAAACGACATTTGAGGACTGGAATTAGATTTTTTGATTTTTTAACTTTTTATAAAAAAATATATATACCGAAGTAGTCGAAGGTGGTAAGAAAAAAATCATTTGAATCGATAAGAACCATGGAAATTCATTTTCATTTTCAAATTAATTTACACGACCTTGGACACAAATCAAATGGCTGCGAGGGTTTGTATAGCGGGTCATTAATACGGGCACGCTGCGGATCTGACCTGACCCGATTTGGATCGTCCTCGTTTGTCATCTCTACTCGACCGAGACGTCGCGGGACTCGATTTCAATCCGGAAAGGTTAAACCCACCATTATAGAAAAATTCAAATTAGGTACAAAGATATCTTGTTTTTAAATTATGTGCGTTCGATCGAAACTCTTGCTATATCTACAATAATCACTACTATATTGTTTGTTCCTCCATGAGATGATTAGGGCTTGTAGTTTCGCATCTGCTGCTCCCTTGTCCATGAATTCGTGTTTTTCTTTAGTTATTTTAATGAGCAGAAGTATTGAAAATGGTGTTATTGCAAGTGTTTGTGTGTATAATCTTCAGAAACTGAGCTGTGAAGTATCTGAATGTGGTGTCACGGCTACTTCAGTTTAAAGAATACTTAGAATTTTGGGCTATTAGATACTTTAGTTTGGGTTAAATCATTGAGTTGGAGAACTATGTTCCTGAAGTATATTAGATTGCGTGGCAGCCTGGAAAAGAATGATATTTTATCTGAATATGGGGAAGCTGATGGATTGGAGAGTGCTTAAAGGGTGGCACAGAAGGACCTAAATATGCTGTTTATGCGTGTTCCTTTCTGAAACTGTGTCTAGTAAACTTTCATAGTCAGTTAGAACTAGCTATTTTGCTCTCTAATTCACAAACGGGACTCTTTCTTCTTATTTTGCTATCAAATAAGTTATCTAGTTCAATCCTTATTACTTCTGCTTGTTATGTAATTTGTTATCTGGACTGGACTGTACAAATCCATCCACGCGAGCTTCATTCTACTTTCTTCAGTCTGAAGTTTTGGTTGTTTACCCAGGTGGTCGTAATAATGAGACAGCAGGGGCAATATTCTGACTCAGGAATAAACTCATATTCTGTCTCTCAAATGCATCATGTTCCTAGTCAGATGGTGGAACAGAGCCACCCTGATCCTTTTGAAGGACGGTTGGAAGCATTCACTCCTGAGAGAGAGCATTCATACGTAGCTTCAAAAAACGAGGATCAATGGCGATGGGACAGAGATGAGTCGAAGATGTCGAATTCTATGGCCTCTCACATGTTCAACGAAGGCAAGCATTAATAGTGTGTGTATTGCATCCATCACTTGTTTATATCCCATGTGCAATATATTGCTTCTCCTGTCACTAATAGTTTTTGCACCTGTTTTCCTCAGACTTTTTTGTACTTGTACGTTATAATGTCCTCCTTTAAGAGAATGTAAAATAAACCATGTGTATTATGTACTTGTGTACTCAAATCAGTTTCATTTGATTCTTTTGTTGGTTGCACACCGTCCCACCCATCTACATTTAGTCTACTTGGTTTTGTGGTCTGAAGCTCTCACCTGTGCTTGCTACATTGAGTATTTCCACTGGGTAAATGAAGCGGGAAATTAGAAAGAGGAGAAGAAGTTAGCAACCTGACTACCTTAATACACCTATAAATTCTACTTCACATGATATAGTTGTAAATATCAGATAAATTAACAAACTGTTGTAGGAAAAGAAATACAACTATTAATATATGAGATTCATTGTACCCCACTCTAGAGCTATCAAGATATTCTTTTTCATTTACATAATCGTGATTGGATGCTTTTAGTATTTTTCAGCTATACTTGGTGGTGGTGGTCATATGGACTTGATCTGTTGTTTCATTTCCTCCTGTTTTCCCAATGTTATTCCTAGTATCGTAGGACTTATCACAAAAGATACACTTATAGCCAAGGTCAGATGATGGTCTGTACTGTAGATGGTTGAGTTAGATAGGGATTCACGCATGTTGTTATCAAGAAAGAAAAAAAATGGTTCCTTAATGCCAAATCAGTGTACGTATGATTTTTAGTCATTGTTATTTAAAAATTATTTATTATCTTTCCCCTTATTTATAGATTTTCCTTTTTATTGGCAAATATTGCATTCATTTTGTATCGTTAGTCGTTATTCAATTCTCCACATGAAGGATTTTTGCCTTATTCCTGTAGTGAGAAAATGCTTGTTAACATAGGTCAAGGGGGTGATGCCACAAGATCATATTTTCAAGGTCAGAGACCTAATCCAAAATTGGTTATTGAGAAAGGAAGTAACAGTGATCCCAGATCTCAATCCCATGGAAAAAACATGGAAAGTAGGTTTGGAGAGGGTCTGTTGCCACAGAATTTTGACGGTCTTGAGCAGAAATTTATTGATGACATCATTAAATTGGCCAAGGAACAAAATGATGCAGAGGATGAGGAAAATGCTCGACATAGAGATGTATATTTGCTTATTCCTATTTCATTTTTATTGTTGCCTTCTCGTTTTCCATATCATCTTTACTAAACATATTTCATTCTGATGCATATCTTCAGAGAATTATTGCAATCAATGCTCAGTATGAGGAACAATTGGCAGCACTTCGAGCTAGGCATGCTGGTCGTCGGGATGAGTTACTCCGAAGGGAATCAAGTGTGCGACAACATCAATATCAGAAGGGAATGGTGGACCATTACCCAAATGGTGGCATTGGCCCTGGTGATCCTCGTGGCAACAGTGGAGTTACAGCATTAGCCGCTGCTGGACAAGCACATCAAAATTATGATTCTGAACACTTTGATTCCTTCAGAGAACGAGCTCGGTTTCTTGGGAATTCTGCGCGAGATCCTAATTTGGATCCTAGAGGTCCATATCCAGGGGGCCGAGTTTATGACACGGGCTCACGGTACTACTAATCAAAGTTGCTTACATTAGATATGCTTGCTGTTTTATCCTCCGTGTGGAATAGGCTCCATAACTAATGATAGTGCTGTATTTTCACTATAAAAATATGCATTTTTATGTTGTCTGATTAGGCTTTCTTAACTAACGTATTAGTTCTGTATTTTTCATCCTAAAGTTATCCATTTTTATGTGGCATGCTCTTTCTCTCTATAACGCCCATGAATCTATGGTATCTTTGGATCCCATCATTTGTCGACTTGAACGAGTCCATGTTTAAATTGTAGCTTCCTCGATTCTTTAGAAGCTTTGAAGTTGGAAATAGTGGCTTTCCATGATCTGATTGATGAACTTTTATTGGGGTTACGTTGTCACTTTTTTGTAAAAGTTGCTTCTTTAATGCTTTACATAAAAGTTTGCTTTATGCGAACGAGCATGGTTTCCTTTTGTCATTCTGGTATATTATCTATTGATTTGCTAACACCTACTGTTTGGTTCTAAATAATGCATTTCTATTCAGTTTTTTAATTGACTTAATGATCCTTCACCACATATTGGAGAAGATCAATCATTTGCTTAGTGAAATCCTAGTAATACAGTTACAGTGTAAGTTGTCTTTTAATCCACACCAAAGGCTACTTTTAATGTCTTCCGGTGATGATTTAACTAGTAATATAGTTACAGTGTGAACTGCTAATTAGAATCTTTGATTTGATTGCAAAATAAGTATTTTTTTCCTTACATAATCTAGAAATGAGAATTATTCTGTTTACACCTTCTATCTTATTAGTTTGTTTTAACCCATCTCAATTCTCCAAATGGAGTGATATGACATATACGTTAATGAAAGTTCGTTCGTAAAAGATCGTAAATTCGAATTTCACTTCATATTTGTGATGAAATATCAAACACAAATATATTTCTTTATCTTGCTCAATCTTATCTGACACAATCGTCCATGGTTTAAAATGTGTTAATTTGATACCTTTTTAAAAATAGTTTTGAATGATCCTTGAAACCCATTTGCTATTAATGGACAAATTTTAAAGTTACGAGAGAGACGATGTGACGAAAAATGTAAAGATTATATATAAGATTATGCAGATATATACATAGGTATTATTTAAGAAAGCTTTCAATGTAGAATGCTTTGTTTGTTCTTATAAATATTCTTTGGTGGTTGCTTTAGGTTAGCTTCCAATGGGAACATCACGTGGCATGTGGGTACATTTCCGTTGCCTCCAGATCTTGACCACCATTACGGTGCTCTTACTTTTCTGTCTCTCTTCTTTTCCCTTATTATTATAAATTATATCTGTTGGCAATATTCACATCATGGATATTTTATATGTTCCAAAATAATAACAATAATAAATGTTGTTATTCGCTTTATTTATTTTTTCACTTTTCAACCCCATTTCTTACACTCCCCGCTGGAATTGGATGCCATTTCCTTTTTCTTTCCCTTCTGGGTTTCCTTTCCTAGCTGCCAAACAGAATCCTAGGTTCATTCCCAATGTTGTATAGAATTACGGTCGGTCAAAAAAATTTCAATAATTTAACCTCAGTAAAATGATCGAGGCTTAAATTTTATCTTCATCATAGTATTTTCATATCTATTTCGTTTTAGTGTTCATATCTAGTTTGTTTATCGTGCATGTAGTCTCCTACCATCTACTTCTAATTATGATATTCTAGACTTAATATATGTAGTTTAAAATACGATTTTAAGTGATATTATATAAAAACTATGCTAAATGCAATATGAAATCCAATGGACCAAAGCCAATCATAATTTTGAAACTAAAAAAACCATGAAATTTCATAGACCATTAAAACATTATTTACTGATCCCACATTGAAAAGAAAATGGACCTTACAATTGTTTATAATAGATATGTGTTATTCTTCTTATTGCCAATTGGTTTTGAGATGTAATCTCATAAATATTGATATAGTATTTGATAAATAAAACTTTTATTTTCATATTTATTAAAAATAAAATTATGAAAATTAGTATTTGCATTATTGAGATTTTTTTAGATAAAGAAAGGTTACAATATAGACTAAACTACATTTTAAGAAAATAATTAATAATATTTGTCACATAAAACGTGAGTTTTTCTCATATAAGATAAAGAGAATGACTTATAATTCGAAGTTTTTTTTAATTATAAATAATTTCAGAGATATTACGTTAAGGCATAATTAATTTTTATTTTTAATATTATCTATGTATATTTTAAACTGAATTATTTGTTTTTTTTACAACATGTTCGGGAGGGGATTGGAACTCACAGCCTCTTAGAGTTATATACCAATTACTGCTGACTTATGTTTGCTTTGACAACTGAATTATTTGTTATTGCTGAACTGATGGGGGATTGATGTAAGAAAAGGAAAAGGAAAATCTGTACCAAAATTATCCCTAACATGAACATCAAAGTGTGTGGCCGTGCACAAATTTTATTTATTTATTTATTTGCAAAAGGATTTATTTCCTTCTACGGACAGCGTAAAAGATAAATAAAAATAAAGAAGGCAAAATTTCCGTATTTCTTCGACAATATAAAACATAATGAAAATTTATCGGGCAGCAGTTTCCGCATTGATTTTACAGTGTGTCTAAATTCCGTTTTTCCGCGTAAATATGTATAAAAACATAAGCTCGTAATTTCGCACCACAAGATTGCAATTTGCATTTCTTCGAGAGAAATAGAAATATAGAAATTTTTATTTTTCCCTCCTCCAATCTTCTTCACACAAAAGCTCCACTCCACTTGTTTCTCTGCAAATCCGCCATTTTCTCTCGCTCTGTCTGTGCCCCTCTCTCTCTCTCCCTCTCTGCAATGATCTGCTCTTCCACAAGTCATTTCTGAGCTCTTCTCTCCAGCGTTTCGCTTTCCCTGCCATGGGCGGTATATCCGAAGATCTCTCCTCATCCACCCTGCACCTCGATTCGGATAACGATCAACGAGTTTACTTCGTTCCATACAGGTAGATTCATTGCTGGACACTTCGATTTCGTGCTTTTTGGTTTTAGCATTTACAAATCTGAATTAGAGCTTAATTCGAAGCTTGAATTGGGCAAGCTCGATTGTTTAATCCATGTGTCTAGTTGCGAAATTTCGTGGGATGAGATTGAAAAAAGGAAACGGGAATGTGCCTTATGATGGTGAAAGTAGTTGGATAGTGAGCACATTTCGGCTTTTTGTATTACGCACTGCAGTCTAGATGAAGCAGCTCTTTTTTTTACTCTTTGAACTGATGTGAGGGTGCCCCGCAGCGGAGATCATGACAAAATACGAACGCAGTGTCTAAGATAATTTGCGGTTTAAATTTTTCAGGTGGTGGAAGGACGCGCAAGATTCTTTAACAGGCGATGCTGATGGGAAGAGAGGACTTCCCTTTCTGGCATCACCAGGTTCGTCTTATGCCGGACCAATGAAGATCATCAACAATATTTTCAACTCGGATCTTGTGTTTAATCTGAGAAGAGAAGAGGATTCTTTGCAGAGTAGTGAAAATGGTGAAGTGGGCATTTCAGGGAGGGATTATGCCTTGGTCCCTGGAGAAATGTGGGTGCAGGCACTTAAATGGTGAGTGCCATGTCACGACTTATATTTGATCAAAGTTATATTACATATATTCAATCATTGAATTATTTCTGATTCGTTTGTTAATTGATCGAAGAGTGATGGTGCGATGGTATTTACAGGGAAGTTGAGTTTATTACGATGCTTATCTTGAAAAGTTAATACTCGATTGCTTATATGCAATCACATAATTACTGATTCCATAATGCTTCTTGAAAAGAAAATTTTTGTATTATTGCAAATGTAACTTGTTATTGTCTCTTCATACTGGATTTCTGCTGCATGTATATTATATGCTATGAAACCACTCCTAGTTCAATTTATCCACTGACATTTTAGAGGGACTCAACTTGTATGCCACCAGGTGATTTTACTACATTTAAGACTGCAATTCTAAATTTCAGGACCCATCACAATAGTATGAATTTTTCTTTTTGCTGATTCTGTTTTCCATAGAGGAACTTATGAAGATGCCTATCAAGTATCATCTATAGCTCCATGATTACGTATGACTAAAGTTATCTGCAGCTGTTCCTGTTTACTGTTCTGCATATTTTTGCTTGGAGAGTCACTTGATCAGAAAACGAAATAACTTGGGCCAACTGATGTGATAATACTCATATTGGTTTTTTTGGTATGTAAATGGATCCCACTTTAGTTCACACACAATATTGATAAATTTGCATGCTTCACTGTGATTTTTTAATGTTACAACTTATAACTTATAAGTTAGTCCAATTAAAGTTCTACAACATATCTTCAGTTTCGGAACTGAGTTCTGTATTTGAAAAGGTAACTTAGTTTTCCAAAAGCCTCCATTATCACTTATAGTAGCACTTGAGGTTCCTGTCTTTGCCTATTATATTGAATAATTGAATGATTAACCCTTCAGAGTCCTATGAACTTTCCATCTATGTGGATTGCCTTTTCTTTCTTTCTCCTCTTTTCCTAAAATAATTTTACTTATTTGTTATACGTATACTAGTTAATTAATTAATTCTAGGATTTTGGTGTTAGTTGTTCATGTCATAACACGACGTATGTGCTCTTCCAACCATGAATTTTATTATGTACAGATGCTCTTTTTGCGGCTGAATTTTATCATATACGACCATTTTAATGTTTCCATGTGGTTTGTGTTGTAGGCATATTGATTCCAAGTCTTCAACGAGGAATGGTGGTAGCTTCTCTGTTGCAGAAGATAATATAGCAGATGTTTATCCTTTGCAACTCAGGCTTTCTATCCAACGGGAGGCAAATTTATTGGGAGTCAGAATAAGCAAAAAGGTCATTTCATTACCCTTTTTCTAATTTTTTTTTTTTACAAGAAACGATACTTTCATTGAGAAAAATGAAAAGAGATACAAGAGAAACAAAAGGGCCTACAAAAAAACAACCCAGAGAGGAGTCCCTTACAGAAACGGACTCCAATCCAAAAGAATGAGACCTAACAAATAATTACAAAAGGTCCTATTTTCTAATATAGATTTGTTGAACTTAGAGATTCTATGACTTGATTCACTTGAATGATACGTCGCAGAGTGTTTAGCATTAATTACTATTTGTTGAGTTAGTAGTTAAAAGACGAGCTTTAATATCAAATATTTTGAGGATTTGACTTTAAATCTTAGTGGTTGCCTGCCTGCCTGTGAGTTTACTCTTCTATGAGTGAATTCACTCGAAATGTTATAGGCCAACAGTAGTCCCATGAGAAGTAATGGTGCAGGTAAACTAGTTTAGATTCTTGGTCGTGTTTAATACAATTTAAAACAAAAACTTTCTAGTCAGTTTTAACCATATCTGCATGATATGGTGATATATCTTTTTTTTTTTTGGGTGGGGGGAATATGAAGTAAAATTGAACGGATTTACATGCGTAGTTTATTGCAAGTATCATCATAGCAGGTGGACTTTCATGTGTGGATCTGACTTGGTACCCCTGTATGGTGATTGATGAAGCAACATATGTCCTAGCACACTGTCCGAAATTTCATTTGAAATAATCTCGACGAATTAAGCAATTGAAATTTCTTCCATTCTAGAACTATCCCAGTCGGTATAATCATTGGATAGAGTTGTAACCATTAGGACCTTATGCATTGCTCAAAATGTGTTTTAAATCTATTTTCATTAATGCTAATTTCTAGTCAGATCTCTTATTGGCTTTTTGGCTATTTCTCTCTCTCTCTCTCCTTATAGATAACGTTTCTTGTTGGAGAAAATTTTCATTCTCCCACTCCCTATTCTTATAGGAAAATTATTAGTTCGTTCATCATTTTGATTTTTTTGAAAAAGGAATTCTATTGTAAATGGAACCATCGCTGTTGACAGAATTGGTTGTTTTGGATATTGTATTGTTCACAAATATTGTTATTCTACCCATTATATTTCTAATCAGTTGTGCTTTCTTTTGATCAAAGTTGTAAATTATCTTTTTAATTTTCATTTTACCCAAACAATAAGGGCTTTGAGTAGAAATTCATGTGTGTGACTGTCCTAGTGCAACATCTTGTTTGGTAATTTAAATTTCAGATAGATGGTAACGATAGTGGTACTAGTTTTCTGGCGGTATAGTCATATTTAAAAATCGAGGATTAGAGTTACGTACTTATAAGGATGAAGGTTGGAAGACTGTGTGCTTTAAGATGAGAAGATTTTGGGTTTTGAAATTAGCTGCCCCCACTTTTTTTTATCTTTAATTTTAAGATACATATTTTTCAACCGTTGATTAATGAAAGGAAAAAAATTTCCAAATGGTACAAACTCCAAAAAGGAGTGAAAACAGAAGTTAAAATCTGGAAAACATAATAACGCTAGGCTAGGGATATAAAAGCTTCCCAATTAATACAAATATCATGAAATTAACAATTAGCAAACAAACTAGAGAGAGAACACCATCTAGAAGCTTTAGTCTTTGCCAAATCAAATCTCTCTTCCCAACTTCTGGACCTGTCCTTGAAAATTCTTTGATGAAGCTGAAACCGTAGCTCCGAAATGAAAATTTGGGACAAGGAGAACCAACAACTCATAGCGAAAGGCCAAAGGAAGAAGAGATGAGGTTGGTCCTCATTGGCAGAATAACATAAAGCACAAACTGAAGGCATTGAAGCTGAACCTGGAAGCTTCTTTTGCAATTCTGTTCAATCGGGGCAGATAGGAACATTAGCTAGAGCCATTATTTCTTATATAATGTAGAGCCTTTTCGTGAATAAGAGCTCTTCCTTTTCCCCAATTTTTTTTCCCCATATTCTTCTTGCACTGGACTCCATTTTTTTTTAAACCAGAAGCAAACTTTTGATGGATACATGAAAAGAGAGCAAATTGCTCTAGGATACAAATTCTCAAGGGGAGCGAAAAAGAAAAGAACCATCGAGAAACCAAAAAGATACAAAAATGAATCACTGAGACGAAAACTGCATCTATAAACTTAGACAAAAAAGTATTCCAATTAAGACTAGAACAATTTCTTCAAAACAAACCCATAAAACACTTTCTTCAAAACAAACCCAATCTTTAGAGATTGATATCCTCGTACTCGATTTCATAGACCAAAATGTCATATTTTTTGTTTATCTTAGCGATTCCTTCGTTCCTTCTCATACTTGGCTTGAATCTTCAATTTTCTTCTATCGAAATCTTCTAAGCAGGCCGGCCGTTCTTTTTTAAGTCTATCTGCCTCCGAATTCCGAACAGCTAAAACCAACTTGAGGACATTGAAGTCATGAAGAAAGACTAGAACTTTCTTCAAAACAAATCCATAAAACACTTTCCTCCTGTGAGGCACTGCCAAGTAACAAGGGGATATATTCTACTTTGAACCCAATTTCTTGGTACATCCTCTGCTCTAATCCCATGTTAATACCAGTCATTGAGGCCTCCTTCAAGTTTATCTTCAAACTGTAGTTGTTCCAAGAACTATTTGGACCGAAAATAGATCTTCAATCATTAACACATCTTTTCAAAATAGTGGTGTATCATCCACAAATTGCAAATAGGAAATATAAATTCTCTTTTTCTCTATCAAGATTCCATCTAGCCATTCACCTTTTACGTGATGATCAGTCAAATACTTGGTACCTCACCCACCATCAAGAAAAGAAAGTTGATGGAGGATCCTCTTGTCTCTAATTCCCATTCCTTTGCTGGGCATTCCGTTAGGAAAAATACAGAATTTGGTCCATAGGAATACCCTTTTATTCATTTCAGACTTCAGTCATCTGTTTCTGTATCCCCTTGTCTTAAGCCTCTAAATGGATTGCCAATTTGTTGTCAAGTGCTTAGCATCTATTTGGCAAGGACCAGGATATTCATCACATAGTCTCAGGGAAGCAGCAGCTTTTAAAGAAAAACTATTGACTTGTAATGTGAATGGAAACGAAAGACTATATTTGGAGGGGAAAAAACTCTGATACCAACTCTGTCTCTCTCTTGGTCTTTATATTTACTAATGGTTTATTAGCATATCAAGTGACCAAATTAAAATATTTGCACTGCATTCTTGTTTTCTTAAAAATAGTTATTTTCATCTGAGGAATGCTTGTGAAACCTTAATTTTTTCTTCTATATTGGCAGGATAATGTAGTCGAGTTGTTTAGAAGAGCGTGCAAAATCTTCAACGTCGAGTCGGAGTTGGTAATGATCTTTTTTTTCTTTTAATACCACTTACTTTCTTTAGACAAAAAGGAAATATTTATGATTAAGATGTATATCCTATGACGCAGTTGCGAATCTGGGACTTCTCTGGCCAAACAATTTCCTTTTTTAGTAACAATAATAAGCAACAACAGTCAGATCAAGAGGTTTGTCATTAATCCTTTGTCCCCCATCTGTTTTGGCTAAGCGTTCCACTGTACGTTTATATTGTTAAAAATAACATTAATACACAAATTCTTCTGAAAATGTAGTATATATGTATATTTTTAAGATTCCATGAAATATGAGATGTTTTAACATTATGTATTTTTTATTTTGTTCTTGTACCATGTGTACATGATATTGAATTTCCTAATTACACTGTTGTTTATTAATGAAACTTATATTAAGTGAAGTGCTCATAGAGTAAATGAAAGAAAATAATTAAGATATAGCATCGAAGAAAGATAAGAATGGTTTCCTAGGAGGTAAGAGTTATCGATTTGTAGCATTTAAGAGACCCACTGGGTTTCATGGTTAAGGTACAAAAAAAAAAAGACTTTAGAATAAAGTTATTGAAAATTTTCATGTTATTATAATGCGGTGGAGACATTATTTTAACGTCTTTTACTAGGAGCATATGTACTCCATATCAAACTAATAATTAGTATTGGATACTTGTAAGTTGTAACTTATCTGACATTGACATACTTTATACGTAATTTGAAGTGACCATTTTTATAGTTTAAATAAATTGAACTAGAGAAGATGATATGAGAAATCATTTTCTTGGTTTTTCTTCCCTCCCCCTCCCCAGTCCCTAATAATATGAAATTTCGATAAACTTGCCTTCTGCTAATAGGACAGTAATCAACTTGATTATAATAAAAATGTTTCTTTCTTGAAATGATGTTTCTTATATTTTATTTTTGGCACAGGTTCTACTTGAATTACAAGTATATGGGCTTTCAGATTTTATAAAGTGCAAAGAAGGGAAAAAGGATGAATTGGCAAATTCTATCCTGGGAAATTCATCTGGCGCTTCACTTATGATGAATGGTGCTTCTGGAACTGTGAATTCTAGCTGCTTCCGTGTAAATTCTTCGGTTTTTTCTGGAAGCTCTCGTGAAGCAGGTTCTTTAGGATTGTCAGGATTGCAAAATCTTGGGAACACCTGTTTCATGAACAGTGCTCTGCAGTGCTTAGTGCACACACCGAAACTTGTTGACTACTTTCTTGGTGACTATGGTAGAGAAATAAATCATGACAACCCATTGGGCATGAATGTACGCTTTCTATGATTTTAATTCCTCGTGGATTCGTCTTACATCTCAGTGAATCCCTTTCTATTTTTATTCAATTATTGAATTTGCAAACTAAGCTAGCTTACAACAGATAGTAGAGTGCTTGCAAACAGTTACAAGTATAACCAACACATTAATAATTTGGGGTAACTGATTCATAACAGACAGCAAAAACCAAAATTACATCTACCTAATGAGTAGCTAACCATCATTTTCATTAGCTTGAAAGAAATGTTTCCCTAAGAAACTTCTCAGTTTTTTAAGCATCTACTCCCTTTTCCTGTTTGAAGTCTGTAACGAGAAGTAACTTTTCAGGGGGAGATTGCTTTGGCATTTGGAGATCTTTTGAGGAAATTATGGGCACCTGGCGCAAGTCCTGTGGCACCCAGAACGTTCAAGTCTAAGCTTGCTAGATTTGCTCCTCAATTCAGTGGCTTTAATCAACATGATTCTCAAGTCAGTGTAGTTTCTTGCTAAGTAGGGTTTAGATTTCCTTTCTCTGGGCGATAGGTTGGGCACATGATTTCATCCATTGTCTTGTAGTTTGATTCGATATAATTTTTACAGGAGCTCCTTGCTTTTTTGTTGGATGGGCTCCATGAAGATCTCAATCGTGTGAAAAAGAAGCCTTATGTAGAAGCCAAGGACGGAGATGGACGACCAGATAATGAAGTAGCTGATGAATATTGGCAAAATCATTTGGCTCGCAATGACTCCATCATTGTAGATGTGTGCCAAGTATATACCGTTCTCCCTTCTTTTTCCTTATATAACCTACAGCTGGCTTCCTCCATGTGAATCTGTATGGGAATAGCATTTTTTTTTTAGTTTTTGAAAACTTGCATGTTAACGTAACACGTAGGTTCTTGGCTTACTCAAATCTACTTTTTCAGAATATTAGTTACCTTCAAGGTATCTGAGTTTATAAGTTCTGATATTTTTTTCTATGAGCAAGCCTATGTTTTGTCTGGTAAGTGAAGCTTTTCTATTTTTTAACTTGTCTCATCGAGGCTTTTGTCATTTGATTTCATCCTTGCAGGGTCAATATAAGTCAACATTAGTTTGTCCTATTTGCAAAAAGGTCTCTACTACCTTTGATCCATTCATGTATTTATCACTACCTTTACCTTCAACAACGATGCGAACAATGACTTTAACAGTTGTGAACACTGATGGAAATACTCCAGCTCCACATACCATTACAGTTCCAAAGTCTGGAAAATGGGAAGACCTAATAAAAGCCCTTAGTAATGCATGCTCTTTGAAAGCTGAGGAGACTTTATTGGTTGCTGAGGTATATCATTGTGATTTTTGTAACTTTTCAATTTTCAGTTGGCTGCATTGTGAATGCTTTTGGATCAATTTCTTCATCGTAGAGCATGAACTATTTTATTCTCAATGATCTTTGAACTCATCAAGTTCTATACAGGTATACAACAACCGCATTATACGTTATCTTGAGGATCCAGCTGATTCTTTATCCTTGATAAGAGACGGTGACAGATTGGTTGCTTATCGCTTAGCAAAAGATGATGAACAAGTACCCTTGGTTGTATTCATGCATCAGAGCATTGAGGAGTAAGTCCTCTTCAAATATCAATGAAAAGTTGTTTCTTGTTAAAAAAACAGAAGAAAAAAAGATTAAGTGCATTATATTTCTAAAAAGATGGATCTTGTTTTCACGTGACTTCATACTTTATATGTAAAATTTATATACGTGGAAGTTCCTTTTTAACTTGATTTTAGAGGTTCTAACAGTGGTTTTTTTTTTTAAATATTGTTATTTGCCATCTAAAATGGTAGTTTTGACCTCAAAACAAAACTGTCTTGGTCTGGTTTGACATTGCCCTTAGAGGTTCTAACAATGGTTTTCTAAGAATTCATTTATTGCTTGGTAGAAATAAAATATGTTATTTGGTTGACATTTTCTTCCTGTCGTTTCTGACCTTTTTGTCACTTTCATGGTTGATTGAGAGGCTACCACAGGTGATGTTAGATTAGAAAATTTTGAAAATAATAAATATTTTACTGCGGTTTGCATATGTGATTTGTCTCCTATAAATTGTAATTTTGAACTGGGATTTACTCGATAACAGTCAACCATATGAGAAACTAGTTCTTGGATTGTTCATAATAATTTTGTTTGTATGCTATTAATCGACCAGTGGCAAACTGGCAACCATCAGTCCGTAGAAATATGTTTTCTACATTTAAGTAGATGAATGCTAGTAACAGTTTTCGTTGTTTTGGATTGCTTACCTGGAGTCTAATTTATCTTGTCTGGTCAGGCAGTACTTCAATGGGAAACGTACTACGTATTCAAAGGCATTCGGAATTCCTCTTGTGGCTAAGCTGCCTAATGCCTTCAATGGATCTGATATCCATGACATATACAAAAGATTGCTTTGTCCCTTCCAGATTTCTGCTCAAGATGCTCCGGAAGAAAACCATACCTCTGATATTAATGCAATTGAGAAAACCAGGGAGATGGAGAATGGAACAGATTCCACATCAGCTTGTGTAATTGATCCCATAAGAAGTGAAGATGGAGTTGATTCAACGTCAGATGCTGATTTTCAATTTTACATTACAGACGAGAAGGGAACCATTAAGGGCTCTGAAATTCAAGTTGGTGAATCTGTAGTGGGGTTGGAAAACAGCAAGCGGCTATATGTGCATGTGTGCTGGGCAGAAAAGCAGATTGAGCGTTATGACACACGCCTTCTTAGCTCGTTACCTGAGGTTTTCAAATCCAGCTGTTTCACGAAGAGGCCTCAAGAATCTGTTTCTCTATACAAGTGCCTCGAAGCTTTTTTGCAGGAGGAGCCTCTTGGACCCGAAGACATGTGGTCAGTGCATTTATATTTGTGCATTTTATTTTAATTAAAAATTTTAATACAAAGCCAATTTTCAAATTCTGTTTTGGTTGTTCGAAATTTGAAAAATGAATCAATCTGATCTTAAAATCCTTTCATTTCGATAATTTAATAATCATCCTTGTAGTTGCATTTTCCTGTTGCTGGTTTCCTGATATCATGTACTGTCATGTATATATTCAGGTATTGTCCTAGCTGCAAAAAACACTGTCAAGCCAGTAAAAAGTTAGATCTTTGGAGATTACCAGAGATTTTGGTTATTCATTTAAAGAGGTTCTCTTATAGCCGTTTCATGAAGAACAAGCTAGAGACATACGTTGACTTTCCTGTTGATGATCTGGATTTATCAATGTATGTTGCCTATAAGAATGGGCAGTCTTGCACTCGCTATGTGCTTTATGCAATCAGTAATCACTATGGGAGCATGGGAGGTGGCCATTACACAGCATTTGTCCATGTAAGTGATGTCACTCTTTCTTTTCTCACGATGCCTCAGCATTTGTCAAGTCGGTTAATTTGTACTCTTTTTTTACCTTATATCTATATCGATCAATTAATTGGATGCTGTGAATAAATGAGCAATTAATTAAGCATAAATTAGAACAGTTTTCGCCTCTAGCCAGTTTAATATGTAGTTAATGATCATTGAGATAATTTACCATTGAAGAAACCAAGAATCTGATCCTGTCCGGATATTGCTCAGGTACTAGATTGTTCCAGTAAAACCATTGGTCAATTAGAGAGGCCGAGTCCTAATTTTTCTTTTCTTCTCCAAGCCATCATTTGTTGTTGGAGAATAACCTGCTGTGTGTCAGTTAGTTTGGCAGAACATTAGGGTTTTCGATCTTTGAGATTTTCGGTGCTCGAAAATTTCTGAGCTCAATAACGACTTGCATACAGTAGTGGGGCACAACACAACTGTTGGGACTCACTTATTTGTGCTCTTAAGGCACTCTACGTGACGCTGCATACTCTGTTCAAAGAATTGATAGTTCACTTCATATATAGGGAATGGCATTATCATCTCTGTCTGTGGGTATGCTCAGGCGCTGTCCTGTAGCAAGAGGCAAGGCGAGGTGTGACAAGTCACCCTCCCCCCGTGCACCCCTACCATGGCGAGTTCCTGATTGTTGTCGCCATTTTGTCATCATGAACAAGCGTTCATGGTGGAAAGGTGATTGCATTGCATGTGAGAACAAAATGACTGATAGATACTGGTATTTTAATTATTATCTGGAATAAGACTGCTGGCAAGCAAGGAAATTCGCAGTTAAAACCTTTGAAATCCCATGGATACCTATGGCCTATGGGGATTTCTTCTATCCTCTAATAGCTACCTCAAAGTTGAAAAAGAGCCTTTTCTCCTTTGAAAACAACAGACTTTGGTTTTGGTTGAAGATTTCTCCATAATTTGCGGCCCTTCTCCATTTGCTTTCTCTTCTGATTTTCGGTTCTCAAGTTACCTCCCGCGTCTATTCTAGCCTCTCTCCGGTCTCCCCATCTTACAAACCATTCTTTTCTGTTCACTTCCTCCTGTTCAAATTCTTGTCTTTTATTTTTTTAAATTTAATTTAGCAAGATAGTTTTTTTTTTTCTATTTTTTCACCGCAATGGGAGTAGTATTATCAACTACGTTTCTGGGTTCAGAATACATACTAGTCATATCAACCGTCCCGATTATCACCTGTAAATTATATCCTTAGATATTAACGTTTCTTAGTTGTAATTTATTTTAAATGCTCGAATTCTTCATGAATGGATCATTGTTGTTGGTTCAGCAAGTCCTAATTGCCTTTTACTTTTCCCCCATCTTTTCTTTTCTAGCAAGGAGGTGACCAGTGGTACGACTTCGATGATAGCCATGTTTATCCCATCGGCCTGGAGAAGATAAAATCTTCAGCTGCTTATGTTCTTTTTTACAGAAGAGTTCTAGCTTGATAAACTTACCATTGGCTGAGGTTACATTGAATTGAAGCAGATTATGACAATTTCTCCAAATTTGATGCCTAATTGACTCTTACCATGATGATCACCCGTCTTCATGTGGGTCCTTTTGTTTAACCATATAAGTAGTTTTCAGTATGGGTGAAAGTTGAATGGAAACAATTTCAAGCTCAAAGACGGTGCAGCGAAGAAGCCGATGCCATCATGCTATGCAAAAGATCACAGACAGGTATTAGGGATACTAATTACATTCATTGGCGTTGCCAACTTTGAAAGAGGATAGGCTTATATATGGTATAATCTCTGGTGTGTCTTAGACATTAGCGTAGTTTTCTTCAGGGTTCAACCCAAACTCTTTTGGAGATGTATTTTTGGGGGTTACCATTACCATTATCATTACCAGTAGCAGCAGATTAATTAGGATACTGAGTATTTTTTTTTATATAGGAAATTCCTGAAAACTCCATTCCGGTTAAGGTTGATGTGTTATTGATTCTTTTGTTAGAAACCAGTAGTACCTAATTGATAGATTTTGATCCATTTTTTTAATCATTGTATTAATTTTTAATTGGGCTGGTAATTGGGTTCATATGTTGGTCTTGGGAGGACGAAAATATGAATGAATTTCTTGATACTGATAACAGAGTGCAAGTGCATTGCACTTTTGACTCGAAAACTAATGATTTCTGCTCCATTGTTATGTTATTGCCTCTCTCTCTCTCTCTGTATCTATACTGCTTTAGTCAGAAGAAGCATCAGTGCTCTCTTCTGTTTATTAATTGAGAAATATCTTGTCATGAACAATGTGCATCGATTCTTGCACATGCTCCTTGTATTCCCCAGCACAGAAAAAGAAGAGAAGCAGCAGCAGATTGGACAATCAAGAGTAGAAATGAAATTAAAAGAAATCAAGGTATGTTTGGAACAGTCTTTACTCAATTTTGATGTCATTGTGTCTACATTTTATCTAGTGAGGCATATCAATATATGATACAGGAGCTCTCATTGAGAGATTAAATTTTTTTTTTTTTATTTCAAGTTTATGAGCCAGTGTTCATTGATTGTATAAGGTTCGAGATTGGTTAAAAATAGAGGAAGTTCGGTAAGTTTTCGAGTATAAAAGGAAACCTGAAATTCAGAATGGTGGGTCAAATGTCAATTTAACATATACATGTATCTTATGTCAAATGTCAATTCATTATCTTTCTTCTCTATGTCTAAAGAAAATTATTGACATCCATTGACAATACAAATATTCTAGAAATTTAACCAAATTGTAGAGATTATCATGGAAATTTTAAAACTATAGGAACTAGGACATATAACCAAATTGAACTATCTTAAATCTCCAATAAACCTAAGCCGAAAATATTTATCTTTAGTTGCCATCGCATCAAATTCCTCATCAATAATGCACAAAGTATCCAACCACTTATCCACTTGAATTATTAAGAAGTACACAAAGAATCCAAAATCCACCACAAAATTTACATATCAAAATCAAACTCAAGAGATTATGGGTCATTGATGAGAGTGATTGGCAAGAGAGTCAAACAAATTTGCCCATTTTGTGCCCCATCTTCCAAAAACTCGACAAAAAGTTTCAAATTTTACTCTCCATCTTCTGACCAGTTTCAAATTCTTTCTAGAACAAGGTCTCTCTTGACCCTCCATTGAAGGATTTTTCCCCACCAGAAAACTAGCCAACTCTCCATATCTTTGATTTAGCTAGGGGATGAGACTACTGTTTGGTGGACATAGTAAAGTGATGCTGTATTCACCCTCAAATGGGAATGGAGTCAAATTTTGTGTTTTTTGTTTTGTTTTGTTTTTCAGAAATGGTGTGAAATCACAAACTACAATAATCAATTGGCAATTGAGTGGGATGGGTGAGAAGAAAAAATGGTGGAAAATGTCCATATGGGTAGAGAGAGCGAAGGAAATGAGGGTTTCCCAGAGAAGTTGATTGCTTAGTAGTTTGGACCACAAACTCTTTTATTTCCTTTGTTGGTTGAGTGAGATGTGACAATTCCTTCTTCTTTGTTGCAGCGCAGGTTACCTATACAGCCCCTATCACCTGGACCACTCCTACTCGCCTTCACATTCTTCCCTTTCCTTCAATTATATCATGAGTTTAATTTCAATTCCGTCCTTTTAAAAGTTTCAACTAGGTTCTTACGATTTAATTCACTTTATGAATATTTAACTGTCTTTCATTACTCTCACTCGAAAATCTACCAATAATCTTAATATGGTCAATTAGCTGTAAAGTAGGCCGAATGAAAAATACCGATTCATTGCCATGTATATAAGAGACATGTCATGTATTCAATACAGTAATGCTATAGGGACCAAAATAAAATTATGATAAACAATAGGGACTGAATGTTTCTATCAAGTTACATATGTATGTGTAAATTTTCAATATATTTTTTTAATTTTTTAATGGGAATTTTAAGTGTCAATTCTGGTGTGCTTTATGTTATTTCTGAAAAACGTAAAGCACTTTATAAAAGAATTACTATTAAAGGAGTTTCTTGTTATTTGTAAGCCAAAAAAAAGTGTAAAAGGTTGTTTTGATTATTTTTTTTTTTCAAATACTAATTTTTTTAATACGACAGGTAGGATTGAAAATTTTAATTCAATGGATGAGAGAGTGTTTTAATTAGTTGAGCTATGTCCAAATTATCTTTTTAAAATACTCATTATAAATTCTTAAATTTGTTTCCGAAGACTCGTTTTGGACTGTTATTAAAATTTCGGTCTCTTTTTTTTTTTATTAAAGAAAAGACTAAACAAAAATAGGACTTTCTCATTTTCAGAACAATTTTGTTTTCTTGGTAACTAATTTCATAAACTACTTTCTTGTTTTCTGATTTGCTCGGGTATGGAGGATTTCGAAAAACTATTATTGTTCTAAATTGGGCTAACGTTTGAAAAATAGTTGGCGTAAAATGAAAAAAATAATTTACTAGATTAACAACCCCATACGTAAAATTATTATTAAACGCGTCCTCCTCAAATTATTCTAAAGACCTCAAATTAGACGTATATTAATCCTACCTAACCGTACTTAGAAAAGTGTTTGATTTCTTGTTTCTTGTTTTCTCTTTTTTTTTTTTAATAAATAAAAATACAATTTGAGTTTTGAGAAGTGTTTTTGTTTCTTCTTCTTTCAAACCTGTTTAAGTAACCATTTTTTTTGTTTTTTTTTCTCTTAAATTTTAAATTAAAAAAAAAGTAAAAGTTTTACTTTAAATTTCAAATTAAATATTCCAATTTGTTATGTTATATTTATTTTTTGAGATTTATTATGCATCTTATAAGTAAAAAATAATACTTTCATCAATACATGTTAATTTGGAAAAAATTAAAAAAGAACAATAAACAATAAATTTGTTTTTGTTATCATACGAGATACCAAATATTTATGTTTCTCAAAAAATGAAAACGAGAACGACTTAATCACTGGACCCGTTTAATAATGTTCTCGTTTTCCTGTTTGTTGTTTTCAATTTTAGTAAGAAAGGTAAGCATTGATAACTATTTATGTTTTTTATTTCCTATTTTTTAGAAAAACTTTTAAAATTGTCTAGAAATTTTAGGGAAAAAAGAAAACAAAAAAAAATAAGTTTCTTCTTTTTTATTCTCATTTCTAATTTGTTTCGTAAATTAAAAAATATATATTGTTTTATAATTATTGTTGAGTTCATGGGTACTGTTGGGACCATAAAATTAAATCTTTCTTTATTAAAATGAGAAAACAGGAAAAGAAACGAAAACATTAGGACCTAAGAAAGTGACAAATTTAATCTCTGTAGACCCTGTTTTGGTTCAATCCTCAAAGTTTTCAGTGAAATTAGAAAAATACAAAAAACAAAAAACAAAATTACAAAAGTCTCCTATGATTTTACAGAGACCGCGATCATTTTTTCCTTCTTTTTTACTCCACTTTGTCAACAAAAGCACACTGAGAATCTTGAAATTGAGGTAAAAACACGACAACTTTATTAAGAATGATTTGTTCATTAATTAAGCCTCGATTTATGAAGTTGAAGTTTAGAGTGTTTTTGTATAATATGTATTTTACAATACAGTAAGTTATAAAATATTTGTGTTAGCATATGCATTTCTTCATCAGTTTATACAATTTGTAAATATAAAAATGAGTAGGTTTCATAAGCCTAAATTAAATTTGTATATATAATAAAATATAGATTTATGTAGTCAGTGGTATTTAACAAAACCATAATCTAGATAATTAAATTAACAAACTCGCTCACACCGCTAAACACATGTTTGACTAGTCTATCTCATGGACTCGAGTGTTTAAGGGCAAGAGTTTAGCTGTTGAGTCTTTGTTAGTCTGCTTTACCCTGAAAGGAAAAGGAAAATGAGCTTTGCTCCTCCGGGCTCCAAACTCACAAATTCTCTATATTAAAAGAATTTGAAAGAAAAAAAATTATATTTTTAAGCTTAAGATGTCGAACTTATATTTGTCCCATGCATGGATTTGTCGGTTTTGGAGTTTGTGTTTAAAACAGAGTTCCTTAAACCAATTATTTCACACGGTTTTCTCAAATCAGATTCTTAGATCTGCACCACAAGCATAAGTTTCCTAAACTCTCTTTTACCTTTTCAAGTTTAAGATTCCGAACCCATCTCTCAAACGTCTCTAGATATTTAAGTGATTCTTTCTTTACGTTGAAATAAGTAGCACATGTCTATTACAAATCTTTGTTAGGCTTCTTATCTTATATCATCTTTACATGCTTCTCAAGATCGTGTCTCTTTTAGCTCACTGATCTTGGCCGAATCTCATTTTTTGATCAGATGTTCATTTAAAATTTTAGACTCTAATATCATATTGATATTCATGAGGTTCCATCTCAAAAATCAGTTGACAAGATCGTGTATTATTAACATTCACGTGGTTTCATCTCAAAATCAATTGGTTCATGAATAGAGTAATCTATAGGTCTATTAAACCATTTTTAGATCACTTATCTTATCAATGAAATCTTTTACCAAAAATCGTTGGAAGAAGCACAGTATTTTATGTTTCACGGAGAATTGGTATAAAAATCAAATTCAGAGCTGGGAATGGGAATGGAATTTTATATTGATCAAATTCAGCAAATAAAAACCAACTCATATCTCTCTCTTTCTTCTGTTTTAAGAGAGAGAGATGAGTTGAAACACTGTTTTCAGTTTAAGAGAGAGAGAGAAAGACATGAACAACTGACATGACATATTCATTGAAACAGACATTTCCAAATGTGTTGTAATAATAATGCTAATAATAATAATAATAATTTAATTTTTTTTTAAAAAAAAGGAAGTAAAGTAAAAGTAAAATCCAACCATCCATTCATCTATCTTTCGGACAGGACCCATTCATGAAGTGAAAGCCTCCCTTCCAGTTCCCACATCGCTCCAAAACTCTCAACCAACTACATGATTTGACGTTTCAGATTCTCTACTGTGTTCTCTTCTCATCATCATCATCATCATTATTATTATTATTATTCTTATTCGACTTTTTTCAATCTAATTAAATTAAATTAAATATTAATCTCTGCATTCTGAATTACTGCAAAACCAGAAGTGGGTTTTGATTTATGTATGTTGTACAACACAAACAAAAATGTGTAAAAAAATGGTATGGGATCTGATTGGCCAATCGAAATTGGAATACAGCACATGTCTCTCTTATCAATACTCAATACCATGCAATTTCTTAAATATAGTTTCAAAATCTCTTTTTAGGGTTTCAAACCTTTTATATTTATGCAAACTGTGGAATTCAAAAAATGTGGGTAAGATTTTGATCCATCTTTTTTTCTTCTTTAATTAATTATGATATTTCTGTTAAGGATCCCATGTTGAAACAATAACAGGAGACCTAACAAAATCACCTATATTGTCAATTGATTTTGAGATTAAATCAGTGAATATTGATATGATATCAAAACTCAGTAAGTTCAAATTGGTATCCAACCTAAAATTGGTGAGCTCAAAACAAACTTCGTGAATATTTTCTAAAAAAATTATAAGATTTTGATTGGTAAAAGTAATTGTGTTGGGTTGAATTTCAAATTTTTATATTTTATGCTACTTGTTTCAAAATGAGAGCACATTGGCTGTTTTGTTTGTTTGTTTTTTTTCTTTATAATTTATTCTAAAGGTGAGATATTTTCTGAAAGCATCCAATCACAACTCTACAACATAGGGTTTGAGTGTATATATATATGTGCATGTGGGTGTTTTAATTCTTTATAGGGACAATATAGATAGACATATTCTTAGATGGTTTGTTATGTCCATAAATTTGTGGAAGATAAATAAATATATATATATGTGTGTGAGTATTTGGGTATGATTATGCAAATTATATATTTAAATAACAAAAGAAAAAAAAAAGAAGAAGAACAATTGAGGGAATTGAAAAGGGGAATATTGTGGGGGTGTAAATGGAAGAATATATGCAAAGAGATTTTGGTTGGCGAAGGGAAAGGGTTTTGGTTTGCCCTCCTCCAAAAAGCTGTTGTTTGTAACCCCAATGCAAAGCGCAAATGCCTTTTTTCATATCTTTCTGTATGTCTTTTCGGTGCCAACAAAACAAAATCAATCCCACTTTTCTTTTCTTTTTTCTTAAAAATAGAAAATAGAGAAAGCTAGATTTGAATTTCGTTACATAAAATGAATGAATCTGCTCTCTGTGTCACCCTGACACCCATATAAACACACAGTACTCAAGAACTGTAACCATCATATCATATCATATCCTCTCTCTCTTTCTCATGGGTGGGTGTGAATTCTTCTGCCAAACACTGTAACGATCAATATCCATCATGCCCGCCCACCCTTAAAACAACATCGCTTCTCAAATTAAACTGCTACCTCTAGTCTTAATAAGCTCCTTCTCGTGCTCGTCTATATAAATATATTTCTCATTCGCTACTACAGTGGTCCACTATCCAGAAATACTATCAAAAGCTTAAGCTGATTGGTTACGCGAAATCTAATTCATTTATAGATATCTAACTTGAATGCAATGGTTCGAATACATAACTTTTTCTTCTACCAATGAAGAATAATCTCAATAATAAATAGATTATAGATATGGTAATCTCATTAACAATCTCAACTTGTTAACAAGGAGAGATGGGACAAAATAAAATTACATCACACCTATTAAAAAGGACATGGGGGGTGAGGTTATCAAAGTAATTTCCTTTCCTACAGAGAATGGAGTTCAGGGCAGGAGGGCTTCATCAACCTCATTTCTTTTGGAATTATAGATCTAAATTGATACACAGTTTTAGGAAAAAAAAAACAAGGTGTTTTATTTAATATTTTTTTTATCTACTGACACATCGTCATAATTATCTCTAGAATTAACAGGTGGCAGAACCCCATTGGAGATTTGGATGGACTTATGATCTGATCCCCCACCATAATGTCTCCTGCTAAAATTCAAGCTTAATTTGATTGCTTATTTCCATCCAGCTTCAGTCCAAAGTGGATGTGAGGAAAATGTGCCCACTGCAACCAAACACACCCAATAAATTAGTTGAATTAATTACTTAAATCAACCAATGTTCGATATTATATATTAGTGGGATTAGGGTTAGAAAATATATTAAGAAAAATGGTCTGTTATATATATATATATATATATATATATATATATATATATATATGACATTTATTAAGAAAAATGGTCTGTTATATATATATATATATATATGACATTATTGAAAACAAATTACACTACATATTTCCTGGACTAATCATAATATTTTAAAAGTTAAGTATAAATAGGACTAAAACTGAAATTTTATGGCATACTTTAAATGAAATGATTACCTCTTCTTCTAAAAAAAATTAACTAGTTTGTTTATAAGAAACATATTTAAAAAATGACTACAAAATTATGATATGAAACATCATCCCAAAGACAGAAATCCAAGGCAGAAAAAAGATGATAAATCACATAACCAAGAACGAGGGAACGAGAGAGACACAAAGAACTTACATTTTTAGCTGCTGTGCTAAAGGCTTCTCTATGGCTAATGTCAGGATTTTTAGCCTTAATCCTTTGGATTTCCTCTCTACAAAGTCCTCAAATTTCTCAATTAATTTCATTGCAACCAAAAAATAAAACATTAAGCAAAACTAAGGCTCGAAGTAATTAATAAAGCAATCACCTTACTTGATGAACCTGTTATACGCAGAAGGAACACGCTGTCTTTTCTCCGGTGCTGCCAACAGTACCCAAAACCATTATTATAATTTCAAAAAACACAAAACCAACACAAATATGATACTGAAATCATCACAGTATACAAGAAGTTGTTATATAACACAAATGATCATGTTAAACCAATAAGAAGTGTTTCATTAAAAGGCAATGTGATGGGAA
The DNA here is from genome assembly GCF_001995035.1 of Momordica charantia. The sequence continues at coordinate 380,070 of NW_019104583.1, forward strand.
AATAGAGTTGAAAAAAAGAGTGAAAAAAGGGCAGATCAGAAATCAGTGACATATCACAGATGAGTGAAAGAGCAAATACAGAGAAAGGGTATGGATAGAGTTATCATATTTTTGTGCTAAGTGTTAACCAAAATAAGCAGTACATGGCATGGATACCATACATACATACGGAATGACATATATGTGTATAAGCAATGGCCCATGATTTTGATGGGTCAGATTCTATTATGCATGTATCGTCACCATCCTAGATGGGGCCATCCATATGCATGCCATTAAATTCAACCCAAGAAAAAAAAAAACTTTTCTTTCATTTATTTGCCTTGCTGAAGTTATTCTATGCCATGTCATTTTGTAATTACTACTGCCCTCCTTTGGAGTTAATTAAATATTTGACCCTCTACCTCTTTCTACTAGAAAAAACTACAAATATATAGCTTTTTATAATATATAGTTTGTCATTCATGTGGTTGAAAAGAAACAATCGACTTTTTTCTTATATATAGAACGTACAATAACTCTACCATTTCTCGGAAGATATCAAAATTGTTGCTTCTCTTGTTCACATTCTCACAATCTCTGAACTGAAAGTCTTCCCTCGGTATGTTTCTCTTATATTTATTTATATGTAGTCTGTTTTGCTAGAACAAAAGAAAACTTTGATAGAGTTCCCTTGTTCATTATATATGAACCTAAGAGAAGAAATATATTTATTTATATGTGGTCTGTTTTGCTAGAACAAAAGAAAACTTTGATAGAGTTCCCTTGTTCATTATATATGAACTAAGAGAAGAAATATATTTATTTATATGTAGTCTGTTTTGCTAGAACAAAAGAAAACTTTGATAGAGTTCCCTTGTTCATTATATATGAACTAAGAGAAGAAATAGATTTTTAAGTTATATGGTTCGGAGAAATTCCTTAATTAGCCAGGAGAGAAAAGGTTTAAACATTTTAAAGCTGCTTTGATGATGATTATATGTTTTTGAACTTCTCTAAAAATGGCTTTAAAGTCATATAATCAACATATAGTTTAAAACTAAAAGGAAAAAAGAAAGTGGGTCTTGATCAAATGGTTACATAAAAGTGGGTCTTGACCAAATGAGAAAAAAAAACCCAAAACTTCATCAAATGGACCTCAATTATTTTTCCAAGTCATAAACTAGGTGATTACTCTAATTAATGTACACTCACACACAGAGAGACAATAGAGAGATAGCAGTTTAGGGTGTGTTTGGCTTGGCATTTAAACTATGATTGAAATAACTTAAATGGTTACTTAAATTCCCATGCACTATTACAGTAATTAACTCTTCTTTTTCTGTCAATCTATCTCAATAGGTTAAAAGAACTTATTTCTTATCAAAAGTTGAGTCCATTCTAACTCCTGTTGTACTAATAAAAACAATGGATTCAATGAAAAATCCACCGTATTTTTTTGATATATGTTTGGTAGCAGACTGTAAATTAAATGTCAATTGAAAAAATAGTTCAAAGGGGTATAATGATATATTTGTAAATTACTCTATAGCTAATAACCATCCATCTAAAATATTATTAATATATATATATACACAACATTTTGTTAAATAATTAACTGTTTTACAATATTATATAATTATACTATAATTATATTTTACCTGTTTTGATTTTAACCAAAAAAAAATGGGTTTTTATAAGTATATCTACAAAATATTTTATTTTTTAATAGTTTTTTTAAGTTTCAAATTCAAAATCTAAAAAGTTGTTTTCAAAATTTTCACTGCCATTGAAATCACTCCATCTAAAAACAGTTCTAAAATACAAATCTGCCAAAAGCATATGATTCATATTCATCAAATCTTAAAACAAGAGTTTGAATTGTCAACAAAACAAGACGTGATTTATAATTCAAAAACTTTCACTATGAAATAAAAACAAGGAGAGAGTGAGACTCACGGCGAATAGGAGGGATTCTGTGTTGGTCACGCTCAGCAGAGTCAATTTTTGAGCATTTTGAAGACGAAGACCCTCTCTCTTTGCTCGAATCCCCAGTACTGCTAACTTGCTGCTGTTTATGACCCTATATATAATTAAAATCAGCAAACACATACAAAATTTACACTTCAAAATGGTCAATTCCATAATTAATTAATTAATCAATTCAATATATATACCTGTTGCGAAGAATCTTGGGGAGGAACAACTTGAAGAGAAGCTCCCATGTTTACAGACAGCAGATTTGAACAATGCCCACATCTCACAGTCACCAGTGTAAACATGCTATTGCATGGAACACTTACCTGCCCCAACACACACACAAAAACAACATCCATAAACACCCTCAAAAGATAGCATAAATAATAATAAAAAAGCGAGAATGACTCGGCAGCAATGGGTAGATGAAAAAAATCTCTATTTTTTTTTGTGTTCATTGTGGCTCTTCCTGACTTTCCAGTCTGACAGCTCCGCAAGCAAGAGGATAAAAGAGAGAAAATTTAGGTGGGAGAGAGAGAGAAGATTAGAAAATGACATGACTGGGAACGGAAACCATAGGGGTCAGCCATATTACAGCAACCAAAATTTTTCCGCCATGAATGAGAGAAAAGATGAACAGTCCTCGTCACCAAACTATACCTAATTTTATTTACTGCTTTTCCCACTCTCACATTTTGCTATCAAGAACAAAACAAACCGCCAAACTTTGTTTCTAAATTACCAGACTCTTTTCGAAGGATGTGTATTATGATTAAGGCAAAAATTAAAAATTTAAGAAATAAAAAAAGCAATTTTTTTTCCTCTCTCCCTAAAAATGGAGAGACACACATTTTTGAGACTAGCAAGAAATTGGATCTTTTTTAGAATATAGAATCTCCGGGTGAGGTTACCGATGTCTTAACTATTTGATCTATATTCAGGTTTGTCGGAAAAAACTGAGCTTGAAGAAGCTTATAAGAATGAGATCGGATTTAGTTACGAGCTAGGATGCTTATTCATCTGACATCCTATGTACGAAAGATGAACAAGAGAGAGATCAAATCAACATCACTCGTGATTAATTACAAAGACCTAAATTTGAGCTTGACTTTGGGAAGAATCAAGAACCCTAGGTGTTGCCTTTTTAATTCTCGATCCATTATTTCTCACATCTAGAAGCCCTTCACTTCCCCAATTGAAGCTAGATTTCAAACCAATTTTTTTCAAGATGCCAACTTTTTCCATGCTAAATTTGGCTGGGTTTTTCCGCTACACTTTTCGAGAACAATTTGTTCATATCTGAGGGTTTGGATGAAAACCCATCTCAAAATTCCTCATAAAATATGCACTCAGTTCTCAAAAGCAGCCTCTTTTATGCAGATTTATCGAAAAAAAAAACATATATATATACACACACAGCAAAAGATCTCGCAAAATTTGCAACCCAGTATTCAAGATTCCAACAGTAAAAAGAACAATTTGGTTTCTGAAATACATCTTTCTTTTTCCCTCCACAGTCTGAATTGATAAAAAAAAAAGTGAGAAATTTTTTGCTGGTCTTATCAGCTGAAAACGAGAGTACGGTGTAGGCAGTCACTAAAAACTTAAAAAAAATATATATATATATATATATACAATTTTCCACAAAATCAGAGAGTGGGGAGTTTGTTGAAAAAATAAATAAATAAACACACAAAGAATTGGGAAATGGAGGGAGAGATAAAGATAGAAAGGTCGAGGTTTTTGTACCGCTAAAATGGTGTTGCAGAAGTTGCAGTGAACATAACAAACACGTTCCGATGCCATCATGTCCAGTGACATTTCTTTC
>NW_019104583.1:384478-399531 GCF_001995035.1 Momordica charantia
AATTATGGGATTTATGAGGAGAGAGGGGGAAGAGTGGGGGTTGTGGGGTGCGTTATGATTGAAGGATTGAGTGGGTGGGAATGAGGTGAGGCCCTTTTCTTTTAACCATCACTTCTCTCTTGGCTTTCTCTGTACCGGACGAGGGGGGCGACCTACGTATTTAAATTGTGGAATCATAGTCTATTTAGAATCCAATCGAGTATAATAGAATCAATGTTCGGGTCAATTTTCACGTACAACTCAATTAATTTTACAATACAATTGTCTTAATTCATAAAATATAAAAAAATAAATTATATATCAACTCGAGTATGATAAGATAGATAAGAAATCTAATTATAATCTTTGAAGGTTGAAGAGCCAATCTCTAGCCATACATTTTGTTACACTAATAAAAAAAGAGTAGTTGTATTTTATTAGGGGGAATTTTAACTCTTTTTCCTCTCTGTTCTTACTTTTTGTTTCTTGTTTTTTTTCCTAGAAAGAACAATTATGAGATTGTGTGGCTAAACATTAATTTTTTCTTTTTACTTTCCTTTATTGAAATTATATATGAAGAAATAGATTTCTTGTTCTCTTTGAGTACTATTAGTAAAAAATATTTAAAAATTTGAATACTTAAATTTGTAATGTGTACTATGTATTTTATGAGTACGAAATGATAATTAAAATGATAGTTCTATTTATGATTTTGAAAGTATGAAAATGAAACAAGAGATAAAAGTGATTTTGTGGTTTCCAAAATTTGGTCGAGGTATTTATTTATTATTATTATTATTATTATTATTATTATTTTGTTTAAACCATACACCATTCATTAAAAAAAAAGGTGAGAAACATATAATGGAGGAGGATAATATTTCTTTTAGAAAATAGAAATAAAGTGGTAGTTAACAAATATTTATATTTTCTAAATCAAAAAAAATAAAAACAATAAACATTACCAAACTACTTCTTGAATTTTAACTTCTTTATAGTTTCTTGATTAAAATTACAATCATATATATATATATATATAAAAGAAACCTAATTTATTTTATTTGTTTTTCATTGTTAATGTCATGATGAGAAAGAAGAGAAATTTAATTATTGAATGCATTTATTGAAAGGAGTCAAATTAATTATTTGAGTTTTGAGTGTATGTAATGATGCTTAAATGATTTAAAAATTTTGTTATTTAATGACTGCAGCAAGAGGAAGCTAAGATATATTAATTGGTAGTACTTGATGAAGTTGGTTTGAAGTATCCATCATAGGTTTAGATCTCACCTCCCCACTTGTACCTTCGTATAAAATAACATGTTGGATTTTTCTTTACAATAAAAATATATATTTTTTTATATATCAATTGAGTTCATTTATTATTATGCAACTCAACATAATTGACTATTTACCTTTTACTTTTTCCTTCCAAGTGAATAGTTTTTGTTTTTGTAAAGTTAAAGCTGAAAATGTTAATAAAAAGAAAAACACTATAGAATATAGATGTTTCTTTACAACCATATAACTCGTCCAATATGGTTAATTATAGAGTTTAGTTAAAATTAATTTGTTCAAACTCTTAGCTATAATGTCATTTAGTTCCTATTTGTATTGATTATCATTTATTAGACAACTTAGGATTTAACACCTACTACTGTGTATTATATACTAAATCATTGAAAAGGTGTAGAAGCTCACCAAATAATGATCGATAATGGGATTGGTGTGAGGTTGTAACGGGAGGAATGAGATTGGGACCCACCAATTGATTCTATTTCTACAATTTAGCAAACACGTGAAAGCGAATAAAAATTTCTACTTCCATCGCTTGATTCTGATTCGCCGTTGAAGTAAACAGAGGCTAAAATTATTAAGGAAGAGGGATAAGAACAAAATGGTTACAAGGGAAGAGACGTGATGAGAAGGAAAAGAACAGGAGGGTGTGGGTGTAAATAGTATTGGAAGATGCTGTGTGAGTAAACTTTTAGTGAAAAAAAGGTGTATAAATTATGGAAGGAAACAAAAGGAAGGGTTTCAACCTTTGTATCACTAATCACATCTTGTCTCATCACAGGGGTTGGTTTGACCTCCTTTTCTCTCCCCTCACGCTCTCTCAACTTTTTGTCATATAAACTCACTGCATTCTAATTCTAAGCTGTTTCCCAATAATTCTATTTTTCCATTTTCTTTTTTTTTTTTTTAATTAGAATAATAATGGAATCCTTTGGCCTTTGTTCAAGCTGTCATTTGTGCATGCAATGCATGGATAAAGCCTTACGATTTGCGCCGCTTTCGGTACCTCGCCGACATGTCGTCTGCTACAGTAACCGTTCCTGCCGACGTCAATTCTCTCTCGCGCTCGGCGCTCTACTCTAACGTTTCGATTCTGCCCAGCTGGAGCTCATTTTATTTATTTGTGTTTTTACCATAATTGAAAATAAGAATAATAAATAATAAACTTGAGTGTGTTGTTTTAAAAAATTATACACAGTTTTGAAAAGATAAATAAATGAGAAACGAAAAATAATAGGAGTAAATAAACGTCTCTTTAATATTCCTCCATTTATAAGACTAGTCTATTATTAAATTGCATGTGACCTTTTTCAAATTATTTAGCTTTACGTTTAGTTGGTAATCTAAAAATTGAAGAAAAGACATTCCATGACAAGTATTTATGGGATAATTTGGTAGCAGATGAGTAAATTGAATCTTCATTTTAAAAAGTTGTTCGTGGTCTTTATATTTGTAAAATTTAGAGGAGTTACGACTCTTGAATTGAATCTAAAATAATATTGATTAATTTATTAACACATTTTTATTAATGTTATAGAAATTTTGTAAAATTTTTATTTTAAATATTATATAATTTATAATATTTACATTTAATCTAAAATAAGGTATTTATCGAAGTTTTTATATATATTTTTTTAATGGAATTCTCCATTCTAAAATTTCAAAATTAAAATTTGACAACACCTTTACCATTTTAATTATTTGCATCACATAATTTAAAATCAATTTTTTAAAATAAATGGGTCAAAACACGTATTCACATGATTCATTTAATGCGGCGAATCTAAAAACAAAATATAGAATTCGAATACTAAAATACCCTTAATTTTTTACTTTTCCAAAAATCACGTGAAACTTGCCCTTTTATTTTCCATGAATATTTTCTTTGCATGATAAAAATTTCGTCCCTAAAATACCCTCCGATTTTCCGTACATTGTGTTGTACTCACGTGCCAACGGATCTCCAACTCGTTTGTCTTCGATCTTCTAAAATGAATTTCTCAAGTTGAAAATACATATCCACGTGTATTGATTTTCCATTTCTTAATGTCGTTGCTGAAATGATTTCGCTTATAGTTTGTATATAAATTGAGTTTAATTTTCGGTTTAATATTTATAATTTATAATTTTTTAATTTTATATATTTATTTCGATATTTTTTTTTCAACAAAGATAAAAGTAAAAATTTAGGGTTCGTTTAATAACCATCTTATTTATTATTTTTTATTTTTAAAAGATTGGGTTGTTTAATAGTCAAGTTGAATTTTATGTTTTTTGTTTTTTAAAAATGTTTTTAAAATTTTATGTAAATTTAAAAAACAAACCTAAATCATTATTAAACATACTCGTAATTATCAATCTTAAATACGATAATTTTATACCATAATATAAACTCGACCCACATATTGTACTAGAAAAAAAATGTAAGAATTTATATATTTAAATAAACGTGACACTATTCAATGTAATTTTACTTTATACCTCTATATACGTATACTTGTTTTCATACATAACTTCATACCCTAGATATCTAAATATTATATTATAGTATAGTCATTAAAATTTTCATAAGTATGCCAACATGAGTTTAGTTCCGCAATAGTTGACACCTGTGTCCGATTAAGAGGTTGTAAATTCGAACCTCATTTCTACTCGTTGTAGTTGAAAAAAAATCATAAATATAATTAGTCATGCCATACATAAATAAATTATAGTATTAACCTAATGATTCATATCATGTGGCCACTTAAATGTTGACGCTGACAGAAACTTTTTTATGAACATCTGGACATAACCCATGATATTGATAGATATTTATGAGAAATAACAAGCATTCTAATATTTTGAAATTTAAATAAATTAAAATCCATTATCAACAATATTGTGTCGGGTAATAATATCTGTTTATATGCTATTATTACAACTTTATTTGTTGACGATACTAGAAATATGGAAATGCCTTGCTAGAAAACGAATATATGAAATGCCAATATATTGTAAGGCCTATTTAGTTGACAATCGTGGCTATTATTTTCATATTTATTGAATAACGGATTTAATGTATATGCATCAAGTAAATTTTCTTTTGAAAACTGTTTTTGAATTCTATGTATAGGGGAACATTTTTTCAATCTTTTAGATAAAAACTTTGATAAATATTATCATATTACAGATTAATTTCATATTTATCGAAATTAAAATAGGTAAATTATAATACACTAAAAATTATATAATATTATAAAATAATAATTATACCAAATTTATAATAGAAATGTTAATAAATTAATTAATATTACAAAAACGAGTATGGTTCAATAGTATTTGACATTCATTTGAACTAAATATTTAGTTTCACAGCTACCTAATTTACAAATATATTAGTAAACATACATTAAATAATTTTTTAAATTAAAATTCAATTTCTAGATCAACGATGACAAAAATAAGAAAATACAACTTTATTTTGGTTAAAATTCTATTTACAATGGGTAACTAAACACGCACGCACCCTTAATATTTGGAGAAAATAAAAAAGGTCCACGAGGCCGCCTCTACGGGTTTGGGGAAGATGACGTGGCGTCATACTTTTGTAAGACACTCGGCCTTCACCCGCCAGAATACTCTCACAATCTCCTTCTAGCTTCCAAGGCACGGAGCCCGCCGGCGATCTTCGACGAAGACGAGCTTAACGGTATATTCGATTTCTTTTCAGTTTTTTCACTCACCGAAACCTGATTTTCATTATTCTTGTTCCTTTCAATTGCTTTATTTTCCCCCAAAAGTATGCCACTCGAGTTTCATTCTTGAAAAACTTCCATGTCGATTCGAACTTCTCCACATTCTCGAAGGCGAGGGTGGAAATTTCTTTTGGCGGTCTATTGTTCTCCTCAGGCTATGAACCGCATGTTGAAAAGCCCTAAATATCAAGTGCCCACGTCCGTTATGAGGAAAAATGTTTGTTAACTTGCTAATTTTGTTGATGACCATAGCATACTTGAGTAGCTCGACTGTGATCATCGGGACACGATGTATGTGTAACATATTTCCTATTAACAATCAATGACTCTGATTTTTGACGAAATTTCTTCCAGAACTTGGTTGAACGGTGAACTTCACAGTATAGTGGTGTTTTTGCCTTTTGCACTCCGCCGTGGACTCCACAATGGTGAGTTTGGGCGTTCGTTGTTAATTACTGTTAGTGTGGTACTCGCATTATTTCTTTAATAGTCGCAATAAAGGAAGTTAGTACATATATCTTTCTCCTCAACTGGATTTTTTCTTATGAGTTTGGGCTCGATCAAGAATGACATTTACATAATTCATACTTGATAGTGTTTGTTTCGTTATTCTTTACCATTATAATTATGATGTGATAAACAGGCGGATATTAGGAAATGGTTCATGAAAGCACACGACAAAGACAATGGCAGTGCGTTGAAGCATGCAAAGCCTGCTGCAAGCAATTCAGAGAAAGCTGCTACAGCCGAACCACAGTCCGGAAAAACAGTGTGTTTTCTGACCTCACTCTTCTTAGTAGTTGAGATGGCATATGTTCCAAGTACCATTATACTCTTTATGTATCTCTAGTTTCTTTAGCTGCATACTTTGTTGGTCCTTTTGGTTCATAATAACTTATTGTTATGTGGATGGATGTCTATTTCTGGAACCATAATTCTCGTATGAATTGGTCTATCTGGTATTTCTGAAAGAAAACTGAGCTATATTTAAAAATTGGACTTGAGTGCATTCTTGAGATGAGATGTTAAAAAGCACATTTTAATTGTTTCTATTGCCTTGATTCTACAAGAAAGAGAAAGTTGGGACAATATTTGTCTGAATAATACTCTGAATGAGCAGACAAATATTTCATCTCGATGTTCTTTTGCTGCTCGTTTTTGGGACATTATCCTCACTGCTTTTGGATGGAAGACTGCACTGCACATTCACCCTGCCATTTTCCTTGACTGCTTACTGTTTGGACACCCTTTTAAAAAGGAAAAGGCTACACTGTGGGTTCAATTTATAAGGGCTTTCTTATGGAGTCTTTGGTTGGAGAGAAACAATAGGGTCTTTAATGATAAAGTTCTTCCCTTTGAGATCTTTTTTGACAGAGTTACTCTCTTAACTCTTGGATGGTGTAAATGTTTCTACTCACCTTTTAATAGCTACTCTCTTAACAATCTTATTACAAGCTGGAAGGCTTTCTTGTAATTGCCCATGTGGCCTTTTGTATATTTCATACTATCAATGAAATATTTGTTTCCTTCCAAAAAAAATACTGTACACGTTTCTCTTTCTTTTCCCTATTGACTAAGAGTTCTAAACTCCTTGGGAAAACAATACTGCGTGCAGTTAGACTTGTAATATCTTTTGTTTACTTCTTTCTAATGTTATGCTACTGCAATAAGAGATTCGTTTGCTGACTAATGATATTGCAGGGGCTGAGTGGTGGGGAAAGTACTGGCAGAAGGATAACTAGTAAGTACTTTGCCTCAGAAAAGCAGAAGTCCAAGGACGCAAAAGAAATAGAGGGACTCCCGATCAAAAGAAAGTCTCCACAGGATGCGAAGGAATCACCAGCCAAAAGAAAGTCTCAAAAAGATAGTGAGGAATCACCGAAAGCTCCACCTTCAAAAAAATTAAACAAAACTGATGACAACGACGATGATTTTGTTTTGTCTAGTTCTAGAAAGAACTTGTCTGACGTCACTCCCAACAAAAAGTTGAAGAGTGGTTCTGGAAAGGGAATTACTCAGAAACCTGTAGAGATTGAAGAAAGTGATGACGAGGAAGCTAAAGGTACCGAGTCTTCTCTGAAGCCTAGTGGAAGGGGTAGGGGGGCAAGGGGTTCATCTGCTGCAACTGTTAGTGGTAGAGGCAGAGGCGGTGGACGGGGTGGATTTATGAATTTTGGGGAAAGGAAAGATCCTCCACACAAAGGAGAAAAGGTGAAAATTTATTTTAAGTATTTGGACTGACAAGAATTCATTCTGTTATGTGCATTATTATAATATAGTGTTTAGTTTTTTCCCTGCTTGTTTCTCAGGAAGTCCCTGAAGGCGCTCCTGACTGTTTAGCTGGACTAACTTTTGTAATTAGTGGAACCCTTGACAGGTCATTCCTCTGATTTTCTCAGTTATGATTATTGGATCAGGAGCATAGTTCCGAACATTTTGTCTTGTTAAACTGAAATGTAATTCTCCTGATGCAATGAAGTTTGTTATGCGAATGCATCATTGTTTTCCTTAACATCTTTTTTGTTACACGTTCCTTTTCTTTTGAAATGAATTCATGATTTTCCAATTAGTAGGGTTCCTGGTACATGGTCATCTTTAAACTTTCATATTTATATCAGTGTCATTTTGCCTCTATCATGAAGTATGCTCCCTTCTCGATGTATTTTGGTGTTGCATGGTGTTGTTATACATCTTATAAGCATGGAAGTGATAATGGTCATGGGCCATATTACAGTTTGGAACGAGAAGAAGCAGAAGATTTGATTAAACGCCATGGTGGACGCATAACTGGATCTATCAGCAAAAAAACAGTTAACTCATTCTTGTATCTTTTTACTTATCCAAGAAAGAAAAAAGAACTTGCACACTTTTTGTGATTTGGTTGGCTATTCAATTTTCTGTGTGGAGACAAATTATGGACGTTTATGTTTGCAGAATTATCTACTATGTGATGAAGATATTGGGGGTCGAAAATCTTCCAAAGCTAAAGAGCTGGGGTATTTTTCCTTGGTTTATAATTGAAATGGAATGTACTCACTCCTGTATTTTCATTTACCTCTTTTAAATTTTCATTTTCTTTTCATTTACCTCTTTTAAATTTTCATTCTCTCTCTTTTTGTAGAACTGCTTTTCTCACTGAGGATGGCTTATTTGACATGATCCGTGCATCATCCGACACTAAAGCTCCTCCAAGACAAGAATCTAAAAAATCTGTTGTTAAGTCCTTGGAATCTCCAACAGAGAAAAACTCCCAAAAAGTACCAGCAGTACAAGCAAAGAGTAAGTCTGCCTACTTATCTGATTGGAATACGAATACTGATGCCACTAGGACTGTTGTTGTCAAACTTTTGACGAACATTTATATAGGGGGGAGCTGATGGTTTTATTATTGTGCTATATAATAATATAGTTTTTTAGCTTTAAAAAATGGGGAAAATATCTTATGTTGAGCATGCCAATATTTCTGTTTGGGTTATTGTTGTCGGGTTGCAAATTGTTTATGCAATCATTTTTTTAGACGTTAGCCGGGTAAGGACTCTTTCATGTTCACTAAACCTTTCTCTAAGATTGAGTCATCATTTTTCCCTTTGCCTTTTGTGTGTGTAAGAAATAATTTCATTGATAGTATGAAGTTACAAAAGGGCCCTATGCAAGGGATTACATAAAACAATTCCAATTGGATAAAAGGGAAGAAAAACTATAGTGATGGAACAAAGGGGAGTATTTACACCATAAAACAAGCGGACAACCAAATAAACTATGACTTTACCTCCATTTAATTGAGTGCTTGAATTCAGATTAACCCTATATTGGGTATCACCTGTGATATCGTAGTCATCCTTTCCATTAGTTTCTCTCTGCACGTTTCGTGTTAGAAGAAGTGGCAATGTGGGCTTAATTGTTGGTGCCATTTTTTAAGCATTTATATCTTCTCCAAATTCTTTGATATATTCTCTAGATATGTAAACTGTCAAGACCAAAGGATCTTCGACTGGAGGATCTTTATAAGGAAACTGCAAGATTCTTTATCCATGAATCACGAATCATATTTCTCTGCCTCAATTGCTTGTAAAAAGAAAAAAAAAATTGCTTGTAAATTGTTAGCATAGTTTGTAGATTCTTAGCAAGTGTTTCTTAGTTTTAGATTAATGATCTAGGACCATATCCTCCTCATTAGTCTTACCTATGCTTTTTTTCCTCCCTCAATTTCAATGAGAACCATGCCCTTTTAGCTAAAGCTGTCAACGGTATCAGAACTACTCACATTCCTTGAGAGAACTTGTGGGCCTTCATTGGCTTGAGCTTCCTTGTTTCTATTTGTTCGATCAGCACTATACCAAATCATTCTTTCTTTGGCATGAGAGGCAGTCTGTTGGGGTGGCAAAAGCTTTTCCAGAAATATCCCTGAGATTCTTTTGAATAGCCACTGTGTTTTTGTGAAAGTTTGTCTTTTGTTTCTGTAGTCTCTGTGGAGTTTCCTTGGCTCTTCACCCACACCTGTATGTAGACGTACCTTAAACATGTTCAACATTCTTCAGTGTTTGGTTCTTAGGGTTATCTATTTTTCCTACTCTTTCTTGTGAGTTTGTGACAGTTGATATGGCTAATAGTGAGGACAAGTCAAGCATTGTCCCAGAGATAACAACCATTGATGTAACAGAGACTTAAGATATTCAATCCACCCTAGGTTGGAGTTTGTGAACTTCTTAGGAAAAAATTATCCTGAAAACTTGAAGCTTCCGTGAGGAGATATTTTGAAAGTTGACTTTTATTCTTCATTTTGATTTATTTGTCATCATTAGTCTTTTCATGCTAGTTGTAAGAATTATTTTTGTTGTTCATTGTTGAAGTGTCAAAGTGTGCTGCAAATTCAAGACCTTGTGTTTAAACAGAACTTAGATATCTTTGGTTGGAATTTGATGCAACTTACAGTGTCTACTGTCTTCTTTTTGCAATATCTGCCTCTTATGGAAATTTCTTGCTTCCAAAATGTCTCGTTCTCAGAGTTTTTTTGCTGACGTGTCCAAAAAATCTATTTTGCACTATTTGTTCTTTTGATCTGGAATGCATTTGATTGGCTGTAGTTTTTATATTAGTTGTTGAAAATATGTAATCTTTAAAATGTTGGTTAAGTGCTATTCTAGAAGGCAGTGACAAGAGTTCCTTGACTATGGATGCAGCGCGCAAAGATTTTACTGCTGGTGCTTCACCTGCTAAGCAAAAAAGTCGAACAGTTGAATTTTCTTCCCTAACATGGACTGAAAAATATAGGCCAAAGGTTTCAAACGACATTATAGGAAACCAGTCACTGGTATCTTTATTTCTTAATTTCTCCTTTGCTATTGTTGTTACGTATTATTTTTTCAGTTTTTGTGTGCTCATGTAAAATATTATGTCTTTGCAACTAAGATTTCGTTCATTTTACAATTGTAGGTCAAACAACTTCATGATTGGTTGGCACATTGGAACGAGAACTTTTTTGATGCTCAAAGCAAAAAGAAGGGTAAAAAGCTCAATGATTCCAGTGCTAAAAAAGCTGTCTTATTATGTGGAGGTCCTGGCATAGGTAAAACTACGTCGGCTAAGTTGGTTAGCCAGATGCTTGGATATCAGGCTATAGAGGTACTTCATTTGTTCTTAATGACATATGAGGAGCATTTTGAATTATTATTCTTGGTGCAATTTTCCTTATATGTGTGCACTGCATCTAGGTAAATGCCAGTGACAATCGGGGTAAATCAGATGCAAAAATTCAAAAGGGAATTAGTGGAAGCAATGCGAATTCCATAAAGGAGCTCATCAGCAATGAATCTCTGCATTTCAGAACGAATCAGTTAGTGTGCATTCCCTGAACTTATTGCATTAAGTTAATAACACTGGGTTGTGTTAGGTATTTGGAACCTACCAACTTTTCTGGTGGGTTAATAGTTAAGTTGAATTACAGGCCAAAACGTCCCAAAACTGTGTTGATTATGGATGAGGTAGATGGAATGTCTGCTGGAGATAGGGGTGGAGTTGCTGATCTGATTGCGAGTATTAAAACCTCCAAAATTCCAATTATCTGCATCTGTAATGACCGTTACAGCCAGAAGCTGAAAAGCCTTGTGAACTACTGTCTGATTCTCAGCTTTAGAAAGCCTACAAAACAACAGGTTTTATATGGTTTATTACTTCACTATTACTGTCTTCTTCATGGGTGACATCCTGTGTTTGAATTAGACAATGACTCGCTTCAGCAATTTTCTGTTGTATTTTCCCCAGTTGCACCAAAATATTGTAATCATTCATGAGCAATAAAAGGTTCTTCTACTTTATCAAAGATAAATAAATAAATAAAAGGCTTTTCTCATGTTACAAAGACCTTTTTTATCTCCCCATGTTTGATGGGTAGGAAGGAGATGCCTCACCTCCTTCCCTCTGCATGTATATCTTTTGTTCTTTTGGGATGAATGGTCTCTTATCCTTAAAAGAAAAAGATTATATCGTCGCCTGTATAATATGCCCAGTTTTTAATCCTTTGCCTGTGCCCCTTCATATGCTCTTCATATGTTTTGATCGTTTGAAATTTATGATTTAAGCGCTTCCTTTGCTTTACATTCTTGGTCCAATACTGCAAAAATTTGATAGAAGTTAGTTTGACCCGTTCTAGATGGCAAAAAGATTCATGCAAGTTGCAAATGCAGAGGGCCTTCAAGTTAATGAGGTAAATATTTCGTATGTCACTTGATTATGGTTGCTCATTTAGTTGGAGTGGGTTGCATGCATGCTTGGTTATAGCATCTTGAATCTTGATAATCACTTGCCATAGATAACTGATCAGCTGGTGTTATGGTTTCAGATTGCTCTTGAGGAACTTGCGGAAAGAGTTAATGGGGATATGCGCATGGCACTAAATCAGTTGCAGTACATGAGTCTGTCAATGCCAGTTATTAAATATGATGATATTCGCCAACGACTTCTGAGCAGTATGAAAGATGAAGACATCTCACCATTCACTGCCGTTGATAAGTATGCACAATTTAATTTTAGTTCTACACCACTTCGTTACTTTGTTTTGCTGCCAAGCCTTTATGGCTGCTGTATTTGTTCTGTTCTTGGAGCAATATTGTGGAAGCAACTTGTTTTATTATATATTACTTTCTATATCTCCACATTTGAGCTGGTTGATGTTTTCTTATCTTATGCTTGTTTTTTCATAATCTTAAACCTATTCGACTCCCTTGCTTGCAGAAAAGCTGATACTGAGCTGTAATAAGTAAAAGTAAAAATATATATTGACGTTGTAGTTGTCAAGATCTAAGGATTATTTAGTACGAATTTATTTCTCTTCCTTGTGGGGCACCTTTCAATAGCAATAAGAAATTCTTTTGGTCTTTCCCTGTGGGGGCTATCTTTTGGTATGGTTGAAAAGAAATGAGAGGATTTTTCTTTGAGAAGCAGAATCTGTGTAGATAAATTTGGAGTTCAGTTATTTGCAGGCTCTCTTTGAATTGCAAATTCTCCTCTCTCAGTTTCTTTTTTTTTTCTTTTTTTTTTTTATTAACAAGAAACAAATTTCCGTTGATACTATGGCAACGAAATGATCAGGAAACGAGCTCCCAACGAACTCCCCCAGGGAGCTAGAAGAAGAAGGAAACAAAACGAGAACAAGATCAACAGCGATAAAAAGATATATAAAGAAAATAAAAAACAATGAGCCGACAAACTAAAGAATCTAGGGACAGTAGCACCAAGAAGCCACAAGGTTCAACCGAACAACCCAAAAGTGAAACTCCCCAATGAAAAAACACTCAACCACCAGAGCCACCCAATTGAAGGAGGAGCAACCCAAAAAACCACTACAATGCCCAAAGAAAAGGACCTTTAATCATGAGACAACCAAAAAAGAGAGTTCAAGGAATAGACTACCTGTCCCTGAGAGAGAACTCGATGCATTTACAGTTAATTGTTTATTTGACCCTTCACCTTCTACGGCTGGAAACACGAAGAAAACTCTTTTCCATTGCCTTTTTTTGGCGTAATTCTCCCCTTTTAGTTGGAAAGTCTTTTTTGATTCCATGGAAGCTTTTTTATATTTTTATCATCTTTTCAATGAAATATAGTTTCTTATCAAAAGAAAGAAAAATCATTTTTCTTGGATGTTATCATTTTCGATGCTTATTGATTTTATTTTTTGGTGACGTATTTACCGACGTCTTTTCATTTGCAGGCTGTTTGGTTTTAATTCTGGGAAGTTAAGGATGGACGAATGGGTAAATCTCAGCATGAGTGATCCTGATCTAGTCCCTCTTCTTATTCAGGTATCTTTATTTGGTTTAATTGATTCATGTATCAATTGTTCTATTTGTACTAAATCCAGAAAGAATTCTTGAATAAAATTTTAGACGTGAATAACATGATTTTTTAGGTTCATATATTTTTTAAGAAACTGTAGTTAAATATTTTACTTACTGCTAGTGCTAGTTAAAGAATCTTAGATCTTTGAAAGCCTTTTCTTTTTATTCTATGCTTGTAGATTGTGTTACTTTTTCTAGGTTTGAATTTTATTTAAGAGGCTGCATTATAATATTAATGCCCGAGTTCTATTTACATTTCCCAAGGGAAAGAAGGGAAAAACAAATACATAAGAATAGGAAAAGAAATCTCAAATGAATTTGTTTCTCTCTCTCCTTTTACAAAAACTGAAACATTTTGTTGGTATTAGGTGTACCATATGAAGAATTAAGTTAATGGTTATATTCAAATATGATTTATTATTTCCACTTCATTTTATACTTTATTCATACATTTAGTTTCTAAAACCTTTCATTCAGGCAGATCATTTAAGGGGAGGAATCTTTTGTGAAACCTGTGGCTCTGTCTGGGTTGATATTTTTCAATGAATAGTTTCTAAGCCTAAAGAAAAAGAAGAAAATCTAACATCTCCAAGGTCGTTGAGTGAGATTTTTAGCGGACTGGTTTGTGTATATCATTTATGAATTTGTTTTGCTATATTTACTTGTAACAACATCATTTAACACGTGTCTGTGACTCTAGACATTCATTTAACTGGTTAGTGGACCATTTAAGTATACAATGGACCGTTTCCATACTATTTTACTTCCACCCACGTGTTCTACATATCTTCAAATGAAAGATCTAAGCTTGTTAAAAGACTTGATAGTAGGCAAAAGGGAACTCATGTTTGCCATCTCTTCTACATACACATATGCATCACTCTGTTTATCCTTTTCTCGATTTTGTTATACATCACTTTCTAGCACTGTTTATAAGTTCACTGCCATACTTGTCTAGTTGCAGCCGAGTTTTTTGTCCAAAGCTAAAGCTAATAATAACTTAAATGGGAAGTTTTCTCTACATTTCCCATTGTACAGCCTTTATCTGAGCATGATAGTTGCTTGCAGGAAAATTATATTAATTATAGGCCAAGTTCTGTTAGTAAGGATGACAATGGGATCAAACGGATGGATTTGATTGCTCGTGCAGCTGAATCTATTGCAGATGGGGATATAATCAATGTACAGATTCGAAGGCATCGGCAGTGGCAACTCTCTCAAAGTAGTTCTATTGCTTCTTGTATAATCCCGTAAGTTTCTCAAATTCACCTTTGAGAATCTGATGCTTTTCTACACTAATGCTACCATTCATTATTGATTTTTATATAATTCTCCGTGATAGAGCTTCATTACTGCACGGGCAAAGAGAAACACTTGAACAGGTGTGAAATTCTGTACATGCAAGTTTTAAGGTTTTGATATCTTGTTTTGTTCTTTAAGTGATTTATGAGTTAGGATAAATGAGTAATTGCAAAAATTTTTGGAGGAATGAAAAAATAGCTATTGTCAGTGAGATGGTAGAGTTTGACTAGTAGGGTTTTTCTTCTATTTTTTGTTCATATTATGAGTGAATCATCAAACCATCTTAATGTATTTGATATGCATTATAATCTATTACCACCTGTGAGCAATGGTACTTTAATTGTATAGGTTCTTTGGAGGGGGTCTCCTCGACCCTCTGCCTCTAGGTTGTATGCCTTTTTTT
>NW_019104583.1:412241-428744 GCF_001995035.1 Momordica charantia
TTCTGTTGCTTTTTGTAATTGGGCCGCCTAGCAACAGTATGTTAGCAACTGTTTTCCATGTTTGGCCATGGTGGGGTTGGGTTACAACTTTTTGTTCGGGCATGTTCATTATATGTTCGCTTGTTGAGGATGAAGTCTTGATTAGGTCACCATGTCTCATGTGTGCTGGAAGCATTTTTTTGGAGGCCGCTATCATTAATATAGTTTACTCTGCGCACTGTTTCGGATGTCAAAACATATACAGTGACGTCGGTTTAAAACGTTTCTTACTCGGAGGAATAGTTTCATCCAAGGTAACAGACATGGAGAACTGCTTGAACGCGGATTATGAATTGTTTCTCGGTGCATTTCTATTATGAACAATGATGTGGGTTACTTGTAGTATATCCACCAGGTTCGAGGAATCATGCTTATGGAAGACTTACCTAATTAGTTTTACAGCTTGATCTTTGGCGTTATTTATTTATTTTTCTTTTCTTGGTTCTTTAAATTGATGGTTTGTTTAAAATATGGACAATGAGCTTTTTTATAGTAGCTTCAGGTTGAGTTGTTCTTAGAACAACTTAATTTGAGAAGATATTTCCAAGTTTTAGTAAGAACAGTTAAAAATATAGTCCATGAGTAGTAGGACTAAATGCACCCATACTGCCATACATAACACAATTTTAAAAACCGTTCTAAAAATCTGGTTTCCATAAACTGCACCTATAGAACACCCAAGTCGAGATGTTTCTCCGAGTGTAGTTCTCAGTTGGTTAAAAACCAGTTACATGTCTTAGAAAGCATATGCTTTTTCGTTATTGGTTTAGGAGTTTGTCATGCTGCTATAATGTCTATGCCTTTCAGAAGTTGTAGAAAAATAAATAGCTGAAGCAGACTAATAGAGATTATTTATTTATTTGGAATATCTTGGGACTACCATTAGTGATGATCATTAACAATAACAAGCATGTCTGTTCTGGCCATTCTGCGTGACATTGTGAACTTTTGATTCAACCAAGTCATAGGTGTATGTCATGTTGACATTCTGAGTGAATCTTTGGTTTCACACCAATTGTTGGTCAGGTCTCTCTCCCAGTCCCCCGTACACATACACAGACACACACAAGCATAAGTGAAATACACCATGGGAAGAAATATTGTATATCCGTTCTGCATCTATAGCCTATATTGCTTGGTTTTCACTCTTATGAGACACTGTGTTCTACACCAATACAGCATGAGGCCAAGCAATTAATTGATTTATGGCTTTGATGAGTTTTGTAATAGTTAGGTTTTATTTTATCACATTTAGATTAGCTTAATGATTGGCTTTATTCTTACGCTGCTGGACCCTTTTAGTGTCCTATCAATATAAAAGTTATAGAAACAATTTCTATTATTTGTTCCTGTCACCTTCAGCAAGTTCTATACTGTGCCTTATGTAAAAGGTTTCTATTCCTGTGGATATGTAATAGTTCTTCAGGGTGCCTCTTGATTTTGTGATAAAGTTGAAACTCTCTGATCTGTTTCTGATTCATTGACTAAAGTCCTCTAGAGTATCTCCTTGCAACTGCATTCTGATCATCCCTCTATGGTTTTGATAACCTGAATGTTATGTAATATCTACAGGCTCGGATTAAGAAGATTATGCAGGCTGATGAAGATGTAGGGAAGATTGCTATGGCAGTTCCTCTTTTAGTCTGTAAGTACCAAACCAACTACCATGCAATGTGATAATTCCATAGTTGGAGCTTACTTCATGTTAGGATTATTCTTCAGAATTTTTTTCCTTGGATTTTGTAATTTTTATGCTCTTCTCCAAAATGTTGTTTCTAGAATGCGTTTTAGTGTGTTGATTATGTTGATGTTTACTTGCTGCCTCCTGTGTCTTAACTTGCAGCAAAGGCATTGGAGCTTTTTCTTCAAGATTTATGTGACAGGACATATGAGATTACTCTGAAGAGGGGGGCCAAAACAATGAACTCTTTGCACTTGTAAGTGAACTATCAATTATTGACTTTTATACATTCTTGGAGTTTGGAATTAGGATGTAATTAATTAAGACTATGACCATTGGTTTGTTATTTCTCGTTAAAGTACCATCTGTTAGCTTGTGCTATATTGACGTTCAATTGAAAACCATTACAGTTGGTTCAAGCCCTGTAGGCTCCAACCATAAGTTTAATCATATTGTTGCAATAAATGAAATGAAACTTTTCTATTATTTCATCTCACACCAAGTGCTATGAGCGTGAAAACAGTTGCATTTATCATCTGCCTCTGCAGTTATATACCGTATTAGTTTCTTACACATTCTTTGATTTGACAGAAAACAATGCATACAGACGTTTAATGTTTTTGATTTCTTGAAAGATGTTGTGGGTAAGGTCCCTGATTTGGGCGGCTCTGATGCTGCTGGGGAGGACCGTTTTATTTCCAAAAGAAGGTTCGGAAGTCAAATGCTCTAGTTGTTCTGAGTGAAGTAATATAAAGTATTCGTGTTTAATAGTATTTGTGGTATGTTTTTTTTTGGTCCAGGAAAGTTGTAGATGAAGATGATAATGATAGTGAAGAAGAGTCCAAAAGGAGTAAGATGGTGAGAATTGTCTTCAAACATGTAATCGTGTTACTAATTCATAGATCTGGTCTGAACAAAAGGGAACTTTATAAAAAAAAGGGAAAATGTTCCAAGAGTTGACTGGCATGCCTTATAGGAGATAGAGAGAGAAAAGAAAGAAATGATTGAAAATCTGAATTAATAAACCTCAAATTCCATAGATAATTTTAAACGAAACCTGTTGTGGTGCCATTTTAAACTTTATCAGGTGTCATAGAATAGCTCTAAAGTCTAACCGAACAAAGATGAGTTGAAATGAAATTTACACTTTTAACGTTTCTAATTTGATTGATAAGATTGAAGATAATTCCTAAGCAAGCTATAGATGATTACAAAAGCTGCAACGATTAAAGAAAGTGATGATATAATTTTCTCCAAGCTCTTGCTCACAGATACTGGGATTTTAAAAAGGGACAGGAAGTAAGTAGGTATACACCTTATTTTCCTATAAAGAGCTTTTGAATCTTGTATTTTGTTTGATATGGTTATTTGTCATGAATTTGAATTGCCATACATTCTTCTTTGCTATTCTATTTGTTATGGCTGCCGGTCATGTACGTTTTGTAGTTCAATTGTTTTAGGCAATAATTCTCAGTTCAAGTTTCCAATTTCTTTCTTTACTTCATACATTGAAAGCATACCTCTTGATGATCTCATATTGATAAATTGCATGCTACTTCAGTTTTATACGTGGCAGTATGGTGTGATACTGAACTTTCCTTTTGTAACTTTTTAATTACTAACGGGGAGGTTATTTTTATTTTCCTGAGAGATAAATTCCTTTTCTTTTCCTCTCTCCTTTTGTACACGACTTCTCCATGCTGTCTACAACACAAATTCAAGAGGATGCTATTGAACTATTGTTATTTGGAA
Source organism: Momordica charantia (assembly GCF_001995035.1). The sequence goes on from NW_019104583.1 coordinate 415,714, forward strand.
TTTTTGCTTAATAAACTTGTAACTTTGGGCAAACAAAAACCATATATATAAAGATTTTGGTATATTGCTCATTTCTTTGCCATTCTTCTCTGTTGCAGGCAGAGGTGGGTCATAGTAGTAGTGGCAGAGGAAGGGGTAGGGGCAGAGGCAGAGGTCGCGGGCGAAGTAGTAGAAATGTGGAGAAGGATACAGCCATGCATTATGAGAACTTCGAAGATGATTTGGAAGTTCCTAATCATCCCAGTGACAAGCTCAACAAAACAGTGCCAGGTAACGGTGTAGCCGAAATTCGAATAGGGAATGGAAATATCCCTGGTGACAAAGCTGGAGAACCATCAGTTCGGAACTTCGACTTGAATGTAAACTTGGACGAAGACGGGGACTCGACTACAGTTGCAGTGGCTGCTCCTACAGGTTCACCTGCAAAGCTCCCTACCGACACAAAACATGATGAATACCCTGGTTGGTCAGTGGCTGATATGGAAAAGATGGCTATTGATCCAATTCAATTAGCCAATCTGAACAAGACTATAGACGACGAGGAAGATTATGATGAAGAAGGTTAGCAAAGGAACATCATTCTCTACCTCTTGGCCGCTAACTTTCTTTAGATCAGCCATTTTATTTTATTTTATTTTTATCTAATGAAAATAGATGGAGTAGGTGCTGGATAGTGTTGTTGTAACAGCAGATGAGAATGTATAGTTAGGAAACAGAATCTCTAGTTTTATCAGTAGACCTTTTTGGAATCAAAACCTTTGCAGGATTGTGTCCTGGAGTTTGTACATGGTTAGTGTGCATCCTGTGCCAATCATGGAAGTCATTGGTTTGCATTGGAATTTAGTCTTCACCAATCCTCTTCTTACTCCCCCATTTTCTGTTCGTTTCGAGTAATTTTTCTAATTCTCATTGAAAGTGATTTATTTTTTCAAATATATACGAGTGTTTAATCCAGTTTCTACGTAGTTCGTACAACCGTCCAAAAGAAATTTGTAAATTTTATTAGGCCATAATGAAATTTGTCTCTTTCTTATGAATTAATCTTCTTTTTTTAAAATTTGTTTACAGTTGTAGAAATAATCTTCAAACAATTTCTTAGAGAGATCTTGGTATATTTATTCTCATTCTACTGTACTAAATGCAAATATTATGTTTATCATCATACTGCTTTGGACTTGTTGAAGTGAATGATGTTCTGATTAGAATTGTGCCTGATTTTCTGTTGCATGGTTTTTATTAATTATTTTTTAAAAAATTTGGTATTATTCTTAATTTTCATGGATTTTTCATTTTGCCATCCTCAAATGTTCAAAGAACATTTTTATTAATGACACATTTTGATTAGAAATCATTTTAACATATACCATTTAGGTAATATTTTTAATCATTTTGATCGATTTAGGTGGTAACCCACAAATAACTAGTTAGAATGTATACATAAGATCCGATTGAAGTTTGGATTTCTCATTTTAAGAATATTAAATCGTAGATGAAAGATAAGAGGATGAGTACTCGTTAAAACTCACGTTTGAGATTTCTCTAACTCGTAATTATTTATTAAAAACATCATGATTTGAACCCAACTCCTCGTAAAAGAGTGTAGAGGTATGAATACCATATTTTTTGAGCATGAGATATGAATCTTGAGGGAGCGACTCGAGTCGGTCGGTCGGTAATATTAGCTTATTTTAATAAAAAGAAACCTAACAAGATTGAAGTGTACAAAAACCACTTTGAGAAACGAGTGACAAGTAAATTCACTTTATTTTTATTTCTTCTTTCCCACCTATTCCCATCTCTATAGTCTATGTTCTTCCCCCTTTCTCTCTTCGTCTATCTTTATCTCTTCTCCCTCCCATTATCTTCTCATTTTTTGATGTTAAATCGTAGATTCCATTTGATTTGCATCTCATTCTCGCTAGTTTTTCTTATTCTTTAATTACTTCACCTGAAGCTCAATTTTGGGTAAGTTTTGATAAAATCCAACCAACTGCCTGGGTACAAAATCGTCAATTGCCGATGGACCAAAATCCACGTCTGTGATTATTTATTTTTATTTTTTACAAAGATGTGTTTTTAAAGTTGAGAAGCCTTTAAAAAAAACTTTAATTAATTGGATCCTTATATTTAAAGACAGAATGCCAAGTGGACAATTGTCATTGTTACTTGCGACTTACAAGAATAAAGGTAAACTCGAAACCCATTTGACTTTCATAAAACCCAAGCCATTGAGCAAAGGAAGAAAAAAGACAGAGCGCGTAAAATTAGTTCCAAGTTTACAAAACAACGAGAAGGTACCCGCTGCCTCAGTGCGGAGAGGTGAAGCACAGCTCCAATGGAGGTAGCTCCCGAAGAAAGTGAAGACAAGGGCATCGGATCCTCAATTTCATTACACTCCCTTCGTTTATGGAACCGAATTGCAGCATTTTTCCCTTCATCTCGCGATTCCAATTTTCTTTGGAAACTTTCGAGTTTCCTTCGCCGGAGGAGACGTAAGACTGGTCTTCCTCTTCCTCTACCTTTGTACTCGACAAACTCTTCCCTGTAAGTCACTTTTATCTCGGTGGAACTGGTTTGTTAGATTTAGCCAAATACGTGTAGAATTATTATTGTCAATGAGGAAGGAAAAAGAATGGAGGAGATTTGGTTCGATTGTACTCCTCGTCTTTGCTTGTAAGTTGTAATATATAGCATCATTACTTCTGTTGAAATGCATGTTTGTTATGCGGTTTATAGTTGCAATTGTTTTTATCTTTAATGACACGAGTCCTCACTCTGTAGTGCCGGGCGAAATGGAAATTGATTTCCTTAATTTAAATTTTCACGGGAAGTAAAGGCCAAAGCAACGATGATGTATGTTCCCTAAAGAAATTTTCCCAGTGACCACCCCAATGACAGAAATTCCTACCGAGTTGAACCTTGGGTTTTCTTAAGCAAGAAGGGTTAATAAAATAAGTAAACCAAGAAGTAGGTTGGTGCAATATAATGGATATTAGTAATCAAGGCCTCAGGTTTTCATATTCGCTTTGATCATTATGAAGACGTTTCTGTTGTCCTCGATTACTAATATCCATTACATTGTACTCTCTACTTCTTGGTTTACTTATTTTATTAACCCTTCTTGCTTGAAAAAAATAATTTAGAAGCTTGGTCTGTCTGGGTCTTCTTATACCAAATCTTAATTTATTGTTGGATGCTTTGAATTCTTCTCAAGTTAGTATCCAGACCATCTGGTGATTGAAGGTGATTAATAAGGTTTGCCTCTATAATTGGTTGCTAGCTATTGGGGATTTTTTATTTCATAAGAAACAATTTCATTGATGGGGAAATGAATAGTGAATACCGACGAGTGAACTCAAATTAGATACAATAACCATAGTAGTTTTTATGACTTTTTTCATTATATAGCCTCATGTCGAAGTGTCTTCACACAGAAAATTGTTCGTTGACCACCTTGTTTCTCTTGATCGACCTTGATTGGAAGGTTTTATATGTAATAGGTTTATTTCATGGGCATTTCCTCCGCCCTGATGTTAGTTTGTTTTGTTTATTCATTTTGATATGAGTATATGGTCTCTTATAAAAAAATTAGATACAAATAATATTGGCTTAAACATCAACAGAATGTTATTAACTTTATTGCTGTGGTGAAGCTACGTGAACTGAGTTTAAAAATTTGTGAGACAGTTTGGTCAACATCTGGTGAAGGTGTTAGAGGATTGAGACGAACTTTTATCATTATTAATCTCAACAGATTGTTATTTGCCAAAAGGCAAGCGGGATCATTGGAAAGTCCATTGCCCATTTTATTTGTAACCTGGCTTTCATCTGTTTTGGCATCTTGCGCCTATCTTTCAAGTCATAATGCTATCTACCCGCAAGAGAGATTATTTATAAATCCACTGCCATCTGCGCTAATCATTTAGACTATAATTCTAACTTTATAATTTTAATGTAACTTATTGAGGGAGTTTCGATAATAAAAGCAGACCTTCATTGAAAGTTAGTAAAATTCAGTCAATCATATTCTGCCAAATGGACTGAATATTTCTATTTTATTGAGCATACAAGACCAACTGTTTTCATTTTGTTAAATCCATGGAAACATTACAATTTTGGTAAACTTTTTGGACCAGATAACGTATTAGTGCTAATACTTGGGGTTTTTATTTTTATTTTATTTATTTTTCCTATTTTGAATCTTGAGGACACACTTAATATTTTGGGTTTCATGAATGTGAAGTTTTATTCCAGACTTTACACCTACAATCTGTCTCCTTTCATGACTGTAAGTTCTTACATAAAATCAAGTCCAATGTTTATATTTCTGTATAACATATTGGAATAGTTAGTCTCTATTAATTAAAAGCATAATTTTCATGTGAGAATAAATATAGATGCACGATTAGGACTTACATTTAGTCAAAAAGTTAATTCTATATATTTTCTTCACATTGATTTTTGTGTTTAAAGCTTGAGTTGATTGTTGGGGATCTTTTGCATCAGTTGATGCACATTGTGACATATGTAACATGTGATAAAATTCAATGATACTTCATGTCAGAACTATCTGATTATTGCGAGGAATATAATTTTTATGCCATATACATACTTTGTTGACAAATGGATGTCTGCTCAATTTACTTGGTTCATGGAAACTGCAAACAGTTTAACAGTAACAGGCAGGGAACCAGCAGAGGCATCTAGGCTGTATGATGTTTTGGGCGATCTTTTGGAGCACTGTTTCTCGAATTTGCATAACATTTGGAAGAACTTGCAATTCTGGCAATCTCGTGCGGAGGTTAGTCTTTTGTTGCCTAGTCCTTTTAATAAATTATTTTATGTGTACAGAGATTCCCGGAAGGAAATTTTGGTACACTTAAGTTTGTCTTTCGAGTGTCTTCAAAAGACCCATTACCAAGTATATTTTCAACATGCAACATTAGATTATCACAATGATACTCTAGTTGTCCCTCCTCATGCTTCTAGCATCTTCCACTCTATCTAATCAATATATAGGGGTTTCAGTTCTGTTCACCCAAAATATACCAAAAAACTGAGAAGAATGTGTCTCCCTAAAAGTAGTTAGGAGCAATGATGAAATCTTCGTGTATGTGTACGAAGATGCTAGAATGGAAAGTTTGCTTAGTCGATTTGGGGGCAGTTTTTGGAGTCTTTGATAATCTCTGGGGCGAGAAACAGAGATTGCAGAGTGATGGTGTCAGAGGTTTTGTTGTATCCCCTTTCAGGATAAGGGTAAAATTTTTTGGCAGGCTTATTTTTTTTACATTTCATGGGGTATTGGATTGAGAGAAACAATATAGTTTTTAGAGGTCTTGGGAGGCTACTTGGAGCTTATAAGATTGAATACTTCTTCGTGAGCTTCTGTTACTAAGGAGTTTAAGTAATTATTAGTTAAGTGTTATTTTTTTGGATAGGAGTTTAAGTAATTATTAGTTAGGTGTTATTCTTTTGGATTGGAGCTCCAGACTTGACTTCCTTTTGTAAGATTGATTTTTTTGTATGCATTGTACATTCTTTCATTTGTATTAATGTAAGCTCAATTTCTTAAAAGAAAAAAAATGATAATAAAGGATCTTTTGCAACATATCTTCAGTAATGATCATTTTGCAATTCTCCTGGAGAAGTTGAACCTTTTTTTGGCACCTTGTCATTCTAAACCAACTCTTCAGGAACAAATTCAATTGGAATCTAAAGAATATGAAGGAACTACAATGAGAATTTCCTCTAGTCAAAAGTTATTACCTCATTATTGATGAAAGATCTGTCGGTCCCTTTTCAATTAACTAAGCTCAATAACTTTTTAATGAAAAGCATATGATTATTATCTTTCTAATGCCTGTTAAATTTTGGTTGTGTGTTTTATGCCATTATTTTCATGAAATTTTCAGGGTACAAATGCTCAAAAAGTTTACTTTCTGATTTGTGAGAGAGGTCCACGGGCTTTTTTCAGTGGAACAGTGCAGTTAATACGCCAAAGTTTTACGGATGGTTTTTCTTTACAACATCAAGCTCGTGATGCATCTGTTTACATAGCCGACCGGATAACTATATTGAGTAACTTAAGATGTCATCTTGCAGTTTTTGTGGCTCAGGTTTGATTGACCTTCTCAGCACTCAAATTTTCAAACACAATTTTATTTCTCTTGCGGTTTTATTCTATCCTTGAAAAGTTAGTCGCTCCTTTGAGTCTCACTTCTATCTCCCTCTCTCTCTCACACGCACACTTCCTGGATATGGACCAGTGAGACTGGAAAATTAGTTGGAGATCAGATTTGGAGCCTTTTTTGGCTTCTTTATAGGCTTCTGAGACAATGTTTTCTTAAATAGCTCTATTCTTTAATCATATAATGTTCTCTTAACTTTTATTTTCTTTATTCTAATTTTTTTAGGTAGGAAACATGATTTCTCAAAGAGGTCAAATATGAAAGGGGAAAACAAAAAATCCTCCCATTTAATGGCCAAAGGAGATAATAGATTAACCTCTCCTATTGGATTTAATAACGGTGTTTTCACATGCCCTTTCTTGAGGTGGTCTCGCCAAAAATAGAGGAGTGATACCCAAATTTCTATCTCGACTTGAAGTAGTGTTTACCATATGAAAGGGATATGGAAGATGCAGTCCATCTCTTTTGTTTTTCCCAGAGGCACTTATTCTGTGGAAAAAACTGATAAAGGTGTTTCATTTTAACCTCCCCCTTCTTAGTTTGCTAAGGTTTAAGGATTTACTTGCAAGGACTTTATGGTTACCGCTTCAAGTAGACAACATATGTAGCTTTGAATGGTTTTGATGGGCTCCCTTGAGCAGTTTGGACTGGGTAGAGTAGACGAATCTTCAAGGATGGAGTCATAAGTTTTGAACCAGTTGGAAATATTTTTCTAACTCCTTTGGTCCTTCACCTCGTTGCATCCATCAATAATGAAATATCAATTAAATAGTTTCTTACAAAAAAGTGTTAAAGTGGCCTTTAAATACTTGGGAGCTGTTGGATGGAAATAATTTTTCAGAAACTTTTTGGGTGGTAATGAGCGAGAAACTTCAAGGGCTTTACAACGATAATGAATGCTTGCTGATCACAAGGGAACTTCTCCTCACCCTCTCTTTCTGCCTTTCCTTCCTGCGACGGTTTAACTGATGAACATTTAAATTTTAGCTCTCTCAAATTATTTTTGGCTTATTTTGACTTTGTTCTGTCATGGTTCTTGTAGGTCTTCATAGAAATTGACAGAATTGGGGCAGAAGCGGTGAATGATCCAGAAAATCACTTGCCTTCATTGTTGCTTACAATGAATGGCTTATTTCTCAATCTAGAGGCATCCATTTGTCAACTGCATGCAGCATATCATGTAACATTGAGATTATTTGTAAATTTATTGCTTAAAAACGCTGAAGCAGAATGCATTCCAATTTCACGTTTCAAGTCCCAATGTCTACTTTGTATACAACTATGCAGATGGATTTTATCGATGGCAGCTTTTTATTTCCACTATTTGAAAAATTACCAGATGTGAATAAGGAGGGATCTCAGTGGACAAGTTGTGAAATTGGAGACGCCATCAACTTGCTTTATCAGAACCTTCACAAGTTGGACTCTTTCATATCTTTTCTCGTAAGATCTCATTTCTGATGCTCCTATTATTACTTTTGATTTTGCACCCTCGAATAGTTTGGTGAATCAAAATAATTCTAATTTGATCTGTTTCAACTGTTTGAACCTCTGGCCACAAATTCTCAATCAAAGGGAAGACGATGACCACTTTTTAAAGCTGTTTGATAATTTAGAATTCCACCTTTATGCAAACAGTATATAAATTTAAGATTATTTTATCATGTATTGTTTTGAAAGGGATTATTATTAATGATCATAGCCTGCCCTGTGAGCTCAAAATGAAAGCTGGTTGTCTTTCCCTTCTCTCCGGGGGGTTCTTTTGAATATATTTTGCCAGTTTCTTGTAAAAAAATGAATATTCCAAAACAGCAACCCTTGACTTCACAAACAGAACTAATGGACAAAACTTGTCAAAAACTTCATAATAAGAGCCATAATTTTACTAAGACAAACACAAGCGTCAAAATAAAATAAATCCTGTCTTCACGATCAAACAGGAGCCTAATTCGTAAGTCTATGGATCCTCTTCACTAAGCAGAGTTGATTTATGTGTTTTCCTCATGAGGCTTCTTGTTGTATTATTCCTTACCATAGTATGAAGTATTGATGTGCACCTATCTTTTATTTTTTAGGTTTTCAAACATCGAAAGCCAAAGAAACTAACTCAATACTGGCTTGGATATACTTGTGGTGTAATTGGTCTTTCAGTGTGTTCTGTTTGGCTTCTTCAACATAGTAGCTTAATGGGGAGCCATGACCTTGAGAATTGGGTTCGTGAAGCACATAATTCAGCAGCTAGCTTTTTCAAGGACCATGTAGAACAACCGGTATTATTTTTACTAAGCTGATTTGATTTTCTTTGTCCCATTTGATGATCTGGAGCTCTATTGTCAATTTTCTTTACCATTGTAGTTTCTTTTTCTTGGGTTAGGTCTTTAATTACTTTTTCTTATTAGGAGTAGAAAGACAGACTTACTAAGCCATTCAGGGCAATAGATAGAAAAGCCAACATAAGAATGAGCTTTATCCAAAATTTGCTTACATGAGATGCACCGGCTAGGAATTAAGTACATTTCAGGAAAAAGAAAAACTAGGAATTAAATAACTTTGAAGTCTCTCTTCATGTCACAATGGATCTTTCTTCATTTATAAATTGTAAGAAGGGATGTTTCGTTTCTCAGTATGAATGGTTGAGTAGAATGATCATGCCTTTGAACCAATGAGGAAAAGAGAAGTGGTTAAAGACTTAGAAGAGTCTATTTTAAGGGAAATCATTGTATTGTAATCTTATAGGACGTTAGCTTAAGTTGTGGATAGAAATATAGTTTTAGTCGGTGGAGCTTGAGGGAAGGGTTAGGTTACTGTCAAGGCTTCAAGTCAACTTAGAAGTAACCTAATTCTTCAGGATAAGTCAATACTGTTGGTCGGAGGAGATGATTGAGGGTATTTATTCCTTCCCTATTAAATTCTCTATGCATGATGACCAATCATTGGTGGTACGTGTTCATTATAAAGGATTTATGGGTAGAGCTCGGTCGACGGATGCTCCTATTACACTCGTAGTATCTGAAAGATGAGAACCAACTATGTAGTATGACATCTTTTTGGGCATGATGATGATGATCATTGGGGTCTTGGAGGGGTCAGGGATCTTTAATGTTGCCGTTGAGTTGAGAGACTTCAAATTTAATTTTATTTATTTTTAGCCAGGTGATCCATATAGCAAAAAAAAACTTGTCTACCTAACGCTTCCGCTTCCCCAAAATAGATTACTATCAGTGTTTGGTTAATTACTATTATATTAGTTGCTGCATAGTTGCGTAGTTTCTTATTGTTAGTGATTAGTTAGTTATGGCAGCTCCTACAAACAGGGTTTGGTGCCCATGCTAGGGTGCATCAACGAATTCTACATTAATGTAACTTAATAATGATTGATTACTAATGGTTGATATTCTTACTCCCTATTTTGCAGCTTATTTCCATAAGAGACGAACTCTTTGATACATTTAGAAAGAGGCATAAAGGTGTCATGGAGGTTGAAGAGCTTCAGTTAACTGCTACCTCGCTGCACAGGTGATTGATTGTCTTTCATATACTTGATTTTTCTCCAAGTGAGGACTAAACTATTTACTTTGAGCTCTTAGTTTAACTTTATCATGAGAAATGCCCATCTTGCACTTCTTAATTGGTGTCTCTAATCATAAAATTGGGGACTTCTTAGAACTCAAGGACATAGAGGTAAAACCTATGGAACAAATCCAGTTCAAGTAAGGTCTTTAAAATTGGGGACTCCTTATAAAATTGTTTTAATCTTTTAATGCACATTGAAATCCCTATTTATAAATTTGTGATTTTAAACGGAAAAACAACTTCAATTTTGTTTTCCTGAAAAAAGGTCATTTATTTCCCACACTATTAGAAAATAAGAAAAAATAACTTTTAAAAGACAATTATCCAAACATGTTTTAAAGAATTTTTGTTCCGAATAACATAAAACTATGTCAAAAACAATTTTCAAACAACCCCTATTTACTCATCCATTTGGGATGAGTATGACCTGTGTCAATATGATGGAGGTTGATGACATTTAGTTAACTTTTATTCTTTCCACATGATATTTTCTTCCCTGCCCATTGACTTTTACTTTAGACTAATAATTGATAAAGATTAGGTTTGGTTTCTCGTAAAAAAAAAAAGAAAAGAAAAATAAAGATTGGGAGTTTGTTTTGGGAAATTCTTAGTTCAGCACTTTTCCGATTTTGTTTCCAAAACTGCTTTAAAGAATTGTGATCTACCATAAAGGTTTATATTGCCATGGATATTGAAGCCACTATTCATAAACCCATAATTTTGGAAGAAAGAAAATTTTCATTTGTTTTGTGGATCATGTAATTTGTGAAAAAACATTTTTGCAAAATGTCTTTCATTGAATTTTAAATTCTGAAAAATGAAACTATTTTGAAAAAAAATTCTCATTCAAGTACTAAATTTACAGCAATATCCATATGTTATTATTTGGAAATGCAAGAATTATTAAGCAATCATCCTCTTCTTTCCAGAATGTTGCTTGCTTTCAGTGAACACACGAAAGGCCAGAAGTTCCCAGATGATGCATCGGATCAAGAAATGCTTGCAATTGTTATGGCCAGGTTATCTTACTTATCTTGTTTCTAGTTTTATATACTGTTGAGCTCTGTCAGGAAGGCTGCCATTTCCCATAATCAGTGTCATTGGATCTTCTTTGGACCATGTTTTTCTTGATTCTATTGATTCTGTAATCAGTGCATTGGCAGATGTCGACAAGTCATTGATGTGAACATCTACCAGTGTCGCTCCGTGTATTATGTCTCAAAGTCAACTTTCTGCTCTTGGGTTTCTAACGACTCCTTTAATCGCATGGGACACATCTTTTGGCCCTTATATTGAAGTTTACACCGACAGCTTTGTCAACATTCAGCAACATGCATGCTTCCTCTTACTTTCTTGCTCTCTCCATGTGGCTGTTCTAATGTGATTTTGACATCAGACACCTTTTTTTCCATGTTCTTTTCTTCTGCAAATTTGTTGGAAGATAACTAGGTTGTTTAGGGGTTAGATTGGCTATTTTCTAAAATAGTAAAGCCATGTTTGTACAGCTTGTTTACTGGATATATAAAGGGAACGGCAACACTCCTTTGGCTAAATGCCATTAGAACTGTTATGTGGCATGCTTGGCTAGAAATACACAATAATTTTCAGAAAGTTCTACAAAGAACCTTTGTGTTTTAGGAGAATGTTTTTCTTTTTGTTGCTTCCTAATTCTAGCCGAGATTTCGCTTAAAAACTTCATAACTGTTCTTATATTAACGCTAACTTTATGAAATCATGTTTCATTGGAAAAGAACATTGCAATAAACTGATGATTGATATCCATTGTTTCCTTAAATTTAGGTATGAGAAAGAACTGATGCATCCCATTCAAAACCTTCTTAGTGGAGAGTTGGCCCGTGCTTTGCTTATCCAGGTTGTTACATGTTCAATTATTCCCTCCATATGTACCCGTACATCATACTGATATCTTTTGCTTTGTGTTGATGCAGGTACAGAAGCTAAAATTGGATATTGAGACGTAAGTTTCAAAAGCTTGCATTTTTTGGTTCGCAATACGTTGTGTATCTTGATCTTCCTTATTTGGTTTCATGTCCCATGGCTTTATATTTTGATGGTTTTTAAATAGGGCAATGCTTGAGCTCGACCAGATTCTCAAGGCAAATGAAATCAATTTCGCTGTTCTAGCTGCATTGCCTGCATTCTTTCTCTCACTTCTTTTGCTGATGCTTTTGCGCGCCTGGTACAAACAGGTAAGTGAACTAAAATCACTGGCTGTTTTTAAAGTCAACTTCAAAATTAACTTGAAATTTCCTCAACAGAAACTGTGGGTTTCTAGAGATTTTCTTTCGTCTTACAGCCTACCTCTTTCATTCTTGCTTGAGTTGACATGCATGACTGACTTTATTTAAGAGTAATATCCATTTTCATTTGGGTGATCGAATATATATGTAATTCTTATAGCTACACTTTTTTATTTTCTGGTTGTGTTACAAGTCTTTTAATTTTATAGAGCGGAATTATATTACTCTATCTAAATTATATTTTAAAAAATGACTATTTTATTTACTGATTATGACAATTAGGACTCTAGAGCTGAAGGTAAGGGGAGAGCTGCTCGGCTTCAGAGAAGACTACTAGTTGTGGAGGTGGAGAAAGCAATTATGCAATACCAGAGTTTTGTCGATCAAGGACGTGTAAGGAGCTCAATCTACTTGTTGGCTCTCAAACATGTTCCTTCTCTGTTTATACAAACTGTTTGCCAAAAAATTAATTAATTTGGTCGCCAAATTTGTTTTACCATCCAAATTTTCTACAAAATGGCTAAACATAGAACTTGTCCAAATGATTCAGCTTTCCTTCTGAGGGCTGGACAGTCTCCCGCAATATGAAAATATTGAACTTGTAATAATGATCCTGGCTCTCTTCTTGAGAGTAGGATTATTGATCAACTACCTGTGTTTCAAACATAGATATTTCTCCATTCCCCAAAAAGGCAAACACAATATCACGAGAGAAGGAAGGACTTATTTTACTTCTCAGCACGTTGCTTTATTATCTTGAGAGCACAATGAGAATGTTTACGTTTTTCATTCATTTGCAGGTTAAAGATGCAGAATGTAGGTTTGGGTTACTGTTGTATAGTTTGGGTCGACTATACCATGCTTCCGAGAACCATGCCAAAGCAACTGGTGAATGGCAATAGTAAGTTTTTTCTCAGCTTTCTTTTTTCTCTTTCTAGGCATTAGTTTCCATTCAGCATGTGTTCCATGTAGAGCAAGATGCAATATATATGTGTTTGTGTGTGTTTAT
>NW_019104583.1:428809-478420 GCF_001995035.1 Momordica charantia
AACTGTCATGAAAACATGCGATGATCTTCTAGGTTGTGAGGAGTAGTTTTTTCATAGGTATTTACATTTTTCACTCATCTTCTCATACAAATCTTCTTTGGTGTTAAAACGGGAATGTATTTTTAAGGCGCAAAAATATTTACAAGCAAAAAGGGGCTAAAATTTACAACAGGAAGACCCATCCTTCGAATTGAAAAATAAAGGGAATTCGATGAAGCAGGTACCCAGAAAATAATATTTTTTGCCTTGTATTGGACATTGTTATTCCTCCAAGTGACAGCCATGAAATCACACTCCAAAATAGCTTCTTTCCTTGTACTTTTGACCAATATCATTTCCTTGCAACCACTCAATGGAAGGTTTTGGTAGATAACAAACCATGAAAATTTTCTTTCATACTATATCATTAGTCATGTTCCCACCAGCCATTATCGAAGTAAGAATTTTAATATTTTAGGAATCTTTGCCCCTTAAATGCCTTAGCCATAGTGAAATTAGTAAAGATTGGAGTAGAGATCAAAGGAAGGAAAATAGATTTACATGAGAAGAACTCTACAAGGTCAAGGTTACAAGGTCAAGGTTTTTAATATGCTTATCAGGAGAGGGGTTCGAAGGAAATTCCTTCGAGATAGTTAGAAGATGAGCAATTAGAAGAAATTCTATATCAAACGTCAAACATTGTCTGGTTATCTTATAAACAAAGGCACAATATCAGATTAAGGAAGCACATTAAAATGAAAAAGAAAAATCCTCTTTGAAACAAGAAATCCTTTAACCAATGGTCGTAGAAAAAAAGATGTTATTCTCTGTTTGCTCATCACAAGAGTTTCCAATGTGAGACCAATGGAACAAGCAGAACCGGTTATAGCATCTGTTATAGTCTCGACCAAATTGAACATTATTCGTACAAGTATAAAAATATAGTATATTACATTTATATTAAGGATATCATCTAACTTTATAAACAGTTTGAGACAGGATATTTTGGATCTCGGAAAACCTGACCTTCCAACAAGAGATAAACTCAGAATTGCGACGCGCATGGAGCGGGTGTATGATTGTTTACTTCCTGAAATGAAACGGCTATAACGCTCGGTCTTTTTGCTTCAATTCAATTCCCCAGGACAGTTTTCTGATTAGCTGAATGGAAGTAGTAGTTTAGTCTCCACTTCCAAGCCTGTGCTTTTGCAACCTGCACATAGGCCCCTGGTTAAGGCCAGTTTGCGTTGCCTGCATTATGTAAGGTGCAAAGCTTTTGTTGTTGAGGAAGATATTTAATGTCTAGCCTTTGATTTTTTTCTGTTGGGCTGACAACTCTTTGAAAGAAAATTTACTTTGTCAATCACATGTTCAATTTTTCCATGTATGAACATTGTAACAGTGTTCATAAATCATAGAACTGTATTTTTTTTTCCTTCCATATTCCTGAGCATCGACGCCAACTTGCACGCACCTCGACTAACCTCACGGGCAGCAACATGAACCTACAACATTTGACAACTGAGATTTTGTTATAGGTTTTTTTTTTTTTTTTCCCTCCTCCTTCGAATGGTTTTATGAAGAGATGATTTTCAAAGTCCATTATCTTTTTCAAGTCTTTCTTTATTTGCAGGGTTGAATTTGTAGAATTAATTTTATTTATTTTTTTAAAAATTAATTTGATTGTTGTAAAACGATCTCTATCATATTCATCAAGTAAATCTCAAGGAAACTTGTACAATCTATTCTTGAAATTTCTGTTATGACTCTTCAATTTTTTCCCCTAATTTTTTCAAACCAGCAATTGATGAATCAAATAAATTTAATCTAATCCTCCATATCCCATATCCTTTCATATATTTTATTTTCCATTGCATTTATAATAATTATTTTTGTTGCCAAGGCAAGCAGAGATCAATATGTATGTTAAAATAATTAGTAACTAATTTAATTTCTCTACTAATTAATTGAGCTATTCAACTTATCGCAGTTAAGTATTTTTCCAATATTGATTTTACTTAATTAAATGTTCGTTAGTATTAAGTTAGACTAATCTTATTAACTATAACTAGGTCACGTTTTTTATTGAATGTAATTGGATCAGCAAGAATTATGAAATTTGGAAGCTTAAATTCAAATTATTTTAACCCTTTTTACCTTAACCTTTGAATTATGTTATTTTTGGACTAAATATAAATTATTTTAACCACTTGGAGAGTGGCTTATAAAATGTAGGAGTCTCAATAGTTGAAATTGTTATAAATAATTAATCAAATTCAAGGGTTGAGGCATTTTTCTATTTTTTCAAATTAACTATTACAATTTTCTAGCTGTTTTGAAAAATATTTTTCTAACTTATTGAAACACTATAATTGTAGAAGTTAATGGTTAAACATTAATCAGAGAAGCTTCAAATCTTCACTTCCATGTATAAATAAAAAATTTCAGTTTTCTTTTAAAAGTCATAATTGACTTGCAATATGATGAATTAAACTATTTTTCAATTTGCTTTGACTTAAATTAACCAAAAAGAAAAATACGGATTAAAATTTAAAAGAACCATTTCACAGGAAGAAAAAGGCTATAAATCCTTAATATTACTGCTGGGCAGTGGGCTGGCTGATAACTGGTGAGCGCCGAGTAATTTATCAAAAAATTGATACAAAAATGGTGGCCCGGTGGGACCTTCCCTCCGGCGGGCCTTTGTTTTCCGAATTTATTTATTGAAGAAAATGGAGCGCACATGGATGAAGCGGGAATTTTTTCTTTTGGCCCTTCACCGGAGGAAGCATGTCGGAGAAATAAGAATCATCGGAGCAAGGGAGAGTTGAAGCAGATGATCATCAATGGCGAAGTTTACTTCTTTTTTAGTGAAAAATGGACATTAACACTTTTGTGAAATTGAGGGCCAAAATTCCTTATTCGATTTACTGTTGAGTCAGAACGGAAAACTCGGTTTCTTCTTCCTCGCAAAAACCCTAAACCCTTCTTCATTCAGCTCTGCCACATGGCATCTTCCTCTTGTCTGCCGTTGGTTTCTGGTAATTCCTTTCGTCTCTGGGAACTTAAATTTCAGTGCTCTTATCGACTCTGTTTGGGTGCTCCATAGAATGAATAGATGTTAGCATAATTGCGCAGTTGGGTTAGTTTATGTATTACTTACACTGTTAATGTTGACTTGTTATTTGTGGAGAGATGTTTCTAATGTGTATTTTGTATGGTTTTCATGGACTATTCTCGAATGCTACTTGACTGAGGTCGAGTAACGTCCATTCTTAGTAGCGGAAATGGCATTATAAATGATTCGAACGAAATAACCCAGCAATCTCTACTTTGTTTTAGTTGGGAAGTTACAAGTTAATACTCGTGCGAGTCGCACTGCTTATAAATGTGTTCAGTATTAAATTTCATATGTTTTATTGCAGATAATTTCAGTAAAATTTACGATGCAAGAAGCTACCTATCACTCGATACAAGTTCCAGGTTGAATCTTGATGCTACGAACTCCGAAGATCAGGCTGCTTTGCAACACAAGAGAAGAAGAATCACCTCTAATGCTGATATTTCATCTCATAATCATTTGAAGGAGCTCAAAAGTACCTTTCCAACATTGAAGTCTCCGGATTATTATATGTCTCCAAGCTTAGAGGAGTTGTCTATCCATGTTCTGAAAGATCCAGATTATATTAGTCATGTGTCAGATTTTACAATAGGACGTTGTGGTTATGGATCTGTCAAGTTTTTTGGGAAAACTGACGTCAGATGGTTAGATTTAGACAAGATCGTCAAGTTTCGTAGGAATGAAATAATTGTGTATGATGATGAAACTATAAAGCCTATAGTTGGTCAGGGCCTTAACAAGTCTGCTGAAGTTACTTTAGTTCTCCGGCAAATAACACCCAACTTTTTGGAGAGGCAATTTGATAATATTGTGAAGAAGTTGAAATACATTACTGAGAGACAGGGAGCTCAATTCATTTCATTTGAACCAGAAAATTGTGAATGGAAGTTCTCAGTTAACCATTTCAGCCGGTTTGGCTTGACTGAAGACGAAGAAGAAGATATTGTAATGGATGATGCAAATGCAGAACAAGATCCTGAAGAAATTAGCTGCAGCGAGATTTCTGATAATAATGAAAAAGTTTCAATGGATTTCACTGAATCTGTACTCTGTCATTCTCTTCCTGCTCATCTTGGGCTTGATCCATTAAAGATGAAAGAAATGAGGATGGTTATATTTCCAGAAGACGAGGAGGAATTTGAGGATTGTAATGAATCCCCTAAATTTCAAAAATCATTCACAGGCAGAGAATATATGAGATCTCCTCTTAAGGATTCTTCTCAGAGAACGAGCCAAAAATTAAATTCTCCAGTTGTCAGAAAGACTCCATTAGCATTGCTTGAATATAATCAAGGTAGCCTTGACTCAGGTTCTCCCGGTTCTATTCTGATGTCCCAACCAAAAAGGGTTACTCCTGTTAAGCCCTTGAAAGCAGAAGGTTTTAAGCTGGATCTCACGCATGAAACTCCAATTACTATACATCATTCTCACAACATAGTTGATGCAGGTTTGTTTATGGGTAGGTCATTTCGCGTGGGATGGGGCCCAAATGGCATCCTAGTTCATACTGGAAATTTGGTTGGGAGTGCGAATTCAGAGAGGGTCCTATTATCTGTTGTAAATGTAGAGAAAGTTGCCATTGACAACGTGGTCAGAGATGAAAATAACAAAGTGCATAAAGAACTAGTTGAATTTGCTTTTGATCTTCCTTTAAATTTACATAAGGAAATGAATCATGAATTTGAAGAAGTTGAAGTGGGATCCTTCAATTTGAAACTTCAAAAGGTTGTCTTCAATCGTCTAATGCTTTCAGATGTTTGTAGGGGCTACATAGATATTGTTGAAAGGCAGCATGAAGTTCCTGGATTATCTTCTTCTGCTCGTTTAGTATTGACACACCAAATAATGGTCTGGGAGTTGATAAAAGTTCTTTTTTCTGAAAGGGAAAATATTGGGAATTTGGGAGATTTGACTGATGATAATGAGGAAGACATGATGCAGGATATGAAAGAAGCTTCTCCAGAGTTTGACCTGGAAGCACTCCCTCTTATTCGGAGGGCTGAATTCAGCTGTTGGCTGCAAGAGAGTGTTCTCCCTCAGGTGCAATATGAATCAGGTTCATTAAATGATTCCAGTTATCTAGAACATATATTTCTTCTCATGACTGCGCGGCAGCTGGATGCAGCAGTGCAACTTGCTTCTTCTAGAGGTGATGTGAGACTTGCTTGTTTGCTGAGTCAGGCTGGTGGATCCACTTTGAATCGCGATGATGTTGGTCTACAGCTTGATATTTGGAGAAGGAATGGAATGGATTTCAGCTTTATTGAGAAGGAACGGACACGACTATATGAGTTGCTGGCGGGGAATATATTTGATGCTTTGTATGATATTGAAATTGACTGGAAGAGATTCCTAGGGCTGATGATGTGGTATCATCTGCCACCAGATACCACTTTGCCTGTGATTTTTCACTCTTATCAACATCTTCTTAAGAATGGAAGGGCTCCGCACCCTGTTCCAGTTTATGCTGATGGGCCACAAGAACTGGCTCTAAAGTCCAATCCAAGGGAATGTCTTGACCTCTCATATTTTCTCATGCTTCTTCATGCTAATGAAGATCCTGAATTTGGCTTTCTTAAGACTATGTTAAGTGCCTTCTCATCAACAGATGATCCACTTGATTATCATATGATCTGGCATCAACGTGTAGTGTTGGAAGCCATTGGTGCAATTAGTTCTAAAGACCTACATATTCTTGATATGGGATTCGTTTCTCAATTGTTATGTTTGGGACAATGCCATTGGGCGATCTATGTGGTCCTTCACATGCCCTTCCGTGATGATTTTCCACACCTCCAGGCCAAAGTTATTCGGGAAATCCTCTTCCAATACTGTGAAATATGGAGTTCACAAGAATCACAATTTGAGTTTATTGAGAACTTGGGCGTTCCAAGAATATGGCTACACGAGGCTATGGTATGTTATATTCTCACATAGTTGCTATCTTTACCTCTCAGAACTGCTCCTTACTTTCACTGGTTTAGAGTTATGTGTATAGCTTAGTCAATTATAGATTTATCACATGTACCATGAATTTACTTCTTTAATATTTGCTGCACTATGTATCATTGCCGCTGTTGTCAAAATTGTTTTCTGCTAGTTCCATAGTTAAATATTGTTACAACTGAAGAGCCCCTAGATTTTTTATAAGAAACCTAGATTTAAATAATTTAATGCCTTCTTATTGATGCTAGGGCAATTGATAGTTTGTTGTTATCCCCATTTTGGCCTCAGTTTTGAAGGGGCTTGCCATCTTTTAATGTTTTACTTTAATCCATGTGTTTGTGTCCTGCTGTCTGTTATGAAGATATAGTTATAGCTGAATAATAGGAAATTCCCCTGGCTGAAATTTTAGGTCACTGCTTTGTGTCATTTCCGTTGCTTGCCTTGAATATATTCTTGAAAATTATTGTTGTCTTTATGACCATCTATCCATCTAAGTTTTGTTTGATATTGCTTTCCAGGCAGTTTTTTTCAGCTACCATGGGAATCTCCCAGAGGCCCTTGAACATTTCATTGAATGTAGAAATTGGCATAAAGCTCATACTATTTTTACAACTTCAGTTGCTCATAGATTATTCTTGTCAGGTAAGAGTTCACATTGTTTTTTCAGTAACATGAAGTGCACGCACTCAGTTACAGATCTGTATTGATCAGATTTTTTTGATGATCGTGCTTTAATACTTCATACATTAAATACTGAGAACAGTATGATGGTTTCAAATGTTGAAATGGAAAATTTTGTTCAATTAAATTTAGAATAATTACCCTGGAGAAATAACATTAGCCTAGTGTTCAGAAATACAAGGAATATGCCCACATGTGTATGTGATTATAGGTCAAAATCTTGATGGTTATCTAGTGAGGAATAACTTATGAGTTTCGAGATGCCAAATATTGTCGTTGTAGTCAAGGTTCCTAATCCAAAAAGGGTTCTTGATTTGATTGCCCAAGGGGGTTTTTTTTTTCAATTAAATATGATAGGTAAAATTAATGGAGGTGCATGTAAAATAACTTTGGTTATTAAAGAAAGATATATTGAATATTCAGCCTGAACGAAAGTGTTTCAGATCTACCATTTTGTATCTATTTAATGTGACAGGGTCGTGAGTTTCAGATCTGTAGGTTCGGAACATATTTAGACTAGTTCCACGTCCTTACTTGAACATGATCTGTTCTATAGGTTGTACTACTGTGTCCTTGAGTTCTAAAGAACATATTTTAGTTTCTCTCTTTTTTTAGGTTATATTTAGGTTTCATCCGTAAGTTGTGTGATTCCAGGTCTTTCTTTTTGCTAATGAATTTTTTTGTGGGGGAAGAAGGTTGATGGTAAAGCCTGTTGATTTTCCCTTTCTGATGATGCAGCTGAGCACTCGGATGTATGGAAGCTTGCTACTTCGATGGAGACCCACAAGTCTGAAATAGAGAATTGGGAATCTGGGGCTGGAATTTATATATCATTCTATTCACTGAGGAGTTTGTTGCAGGAAAACAATGAAGCGAGTGAATTTGTATGTAAACCTAAGCTTTTCTTTTGCAATACTACTACTACCACTATCTCTGCAAATAAGTTTTTAGGCCAAAACTTTGAATCTGGATTTGAGTTAGCTTCAAGTTAACTACAATAATCGCACATCTTGCTTCTTATTTGAATTCCTGATTAAGGTATTATATATTGCAGGATTCACTTGAAAGCAGAAATGTTGCCTGTGGGGAGTTTCTTGGTCGATTAAATGAATCATTGGCAGTTTGGGGTAACAGACTACCAGTTGAGGCAAGGTATGTGGAGCTCCTAACTGTGACGTTTCAATCTTGAAATGTGCGATTTTATTTGATTCAACTTTGTTTCGTGACTTGTTAAGAATAAAATGTTCAATCAAAATGTAATAAAGTCAGATGGTTGCCGTGTGAGATTAATCGAGATATGCGCTAGCTGATCTGGGTACTTACGGATATTAAAAAAGAAGAAGAAGTAGAAGAATAAGATGTTCAATCTTTTGGAAACTTTCATCTACTTTTCAGTTATCCATATATTTGTTCAATGATTTTATTTATTTGCATACTTTCTGGAGCCGAGATAAAATAGAAAAACAAATTGAATTTAAAATGTGAATATATGTATGTCTTTTTTGTGGAGGAAGACAAACTTGACCAGGAAATTTCCAAGTGAAAATGTAATATATTGGTCCCAATGTGGCAGGCTTGTTTTTGTATGCCTCTGGTATATTATCCTTTCATTTTTCCTTGGTTTCTTATAAAAAAAATTCTAGGTATGTGCAGCTATATGCAGCAGTATAATGCAGACTAAAATGGAAACTACTTTTTTACTTTGTGTTTTTTTGTGATTGTTGCGACTTCTGTTGTACATTTTAGTTATAGCATTTGAACATCAAGGGATTAGTACTCTTAAATTGTCTGTTAATCTGTATACAGAGTTGTTTACTCAAAGATGGCCGAGGAGATAAGTAGATTACTTCTATCAGGTATTGGGGAGGGTTCTACACGTGATGCTCAGATGAGCTGCTTTGACACTATTTTTACTGCCCCAATGCGAGAGGACCTACGCTCAAGTCACTTGCAGGATGCAGTCTCCCTTTTTACTTGTTACTTGTCGGAAATCACATCGTAGTCTTCATCGCTCCAAACACCATTACGCAGCTTGAATGTTTAACTGGAGGATCATGTTTTTGCACGAAGTTGATGCCTACATTCATTCTGTATACATTCGATCAAGTAGAGGTACAGTTAAATTTTGCAGACCTCCCCCCCCCCCTGGAGAAAAGGTCGGTGATTTCTGAAGCAAAATTCAAAGGAAAGAAATAATCGGTTCTTATAGGCTAAATTGGTATTTGTTAGAACTATACATTCCCTTGAAGTGGTCAGTACATCCTCAAATTTTAGAGTTGTGGCTGTGTTTCTCATGAACAATTTACTGAACTGAAAAGAAAATTATTAGTGATAACTGATTATCTTCACATAAATTCTTGCAGTACAGTGGCTTACACCTCTGATTATCAGCCGTCGTTAGGATTGTCATCATAAAAATGTTTCTGGTTCAAACCGTAGTAACTGTTGAATGCGTAAATTTCAATGGTTTGTTGTAGAATAATTCACTTGGTGTAGCTCCATCTTTATATTGGAAGAGTAGGGACTGTAGCCTCTGTTATAATTTGGTTGCTGCCTGTGGGGATGGCTGATATTTAGCTGCAATTTTGTTTCAGACTTGCAGTGTATCGGGTGAAGGTGAAAACTTAGAGCCAAACAAATGTATTGCCTTGCCTATATCTACAACTAGGAGGATTAGAAAGCCATGCAGTCGTTTGATTCCAGATTTTGTAAGGTTGTTATTTGAAATGAGAGACAAACATTTGATGCGGTAATGATAAAAATGTCGAAGTTTTAGTTTCATGAGAATGCTGATTTCGATAGATGCTTTTTAAAAGGTTATTAAAAAAAATGGCTAGCATTATTTAAGTGAACAAATAAATATTTTACCGTCTCTAAAATAGTTAAAAATGATTCATAATAATATTACGTCTATATCAACGATATTTTATTGGTATTTTTTATATTTTATCAGTTTTTTGCAATACTACAAAAATGTTGATTTACCTCTTACGTAAATGTGGGAATGAATTATACGGCAATTAAAATGATAGATTTTATGCGGCGTCTCGTTTGTAGGAATGAGTTCATGGGATTGAAATTTACCCAAGCATCCCACTTTCAGTGAAGACTCCATGCAAATTATAGAAATTAGTATTTAGTTGTCTCGAGGAATCTTGTCTTCCTCACCACTAAATATTTGACAACTTATTATTATTTAAAAAAAATTATGTTTTTGTATTTCTCTTGGTTGTCAAATATTTAATGATGAAGAATTCAAACATATCTTCAAGGTTGGTGAATAGCTTACTAATAAAATTTACAAAAACAAACACAAATTTTTAAAACAAAATGATTATCAAATGATGTCTTAACTTCTCATCTTGTTCTCGTTAATAAAAGTATATAAAAAATTGATCTAAACAATGAGATCGAGTGAGTAATAAAGATCGAGAGATTGATCGAGCTTAAAGAAGGAGATGGAGAGAGGTTTAAGCTCAATAAAAAGATATAGATGAGTAATATACAAGTATGTGTGAACACATCGATATTTTTATATGTTCATAAATTTGAAAATTGACATAAGGAGTAAATTGACAAAATATAAAAAAAAACATCAATAACATATCACTAATATTTGCCAAAGCGAGCATAGTTAGTAGTAATTGACATATATTTCCAATCAAGAGATTGTGAGTTCGATCCCCCACCCCCATAAATGAATAAAATAATAATAATTTTTTCTTTGAAATTTTCCAGAAATAATTCTTTTGACAACATATATTGTCAAAACTTTGATTTATTTCATACAAATTTGATTGACATAAAATGGATATAATAAGGATAAAAAAGTTGCAACAAAATAAAAATAGAATTGAAAGTGATTATAAATATTAAGTATATATTTAGCCTAATTGTTAATGGTAAGATTTTTAATAACTTTTTTCTTCCTATAGTATTGTTTAAATTTGTCAACATGAACATAATCGAACCATTAAGATATCATTTGTTGAGTTAAGGCACTTCCATATTTGATATATTAAAAAATTGTTTAAATTTAATTAACTAAAATAAATGAAAACAGACCTCAAAATAAATAAATAATTAATTAAAATTTTTTTGACATATATTTATTCAATTTTAAAATATATTAAAACAGACATTTAGCCCACTTTTATATCTAACAACTTAATTTCTACTTAACCGTACTTGAAAAAAATTAAGTGTTATCAATCCACTTATCTAAGAAACTTTATTAAATTCTAACAAAAAATTTTCATTCAAAAGTTTTAAACTAAAAAATTTAAATTATTATCAGTTTCAAAATATATCGACTAAATTATTACAAAGAGATTAAACGGTTACTTTAAGAAAATAAACAAATGTGTTTTTTCAATCACATCCGTATAACCTATTTATAGGTAGCGGTGTGATCAAATGATTAGTAGCATCGATCGACACCAGGCTTGCTCGTGCTCGATTCTCAAGTTGGGGAACGAGAGGATGATGGAAGTTGTGGTTCTGAAGCTCCCATCCTTCCAATTCATAAACCCTAGTCGCTGCAGTTCCTGTTTCTCCTCCACTCTCCGCAACTCTCCTTCCTCCGCACTCCGCAGATTTTCCTCTCCTTTCTCAGTTTCCGCTTCTGCTTCCACCGCCACGGAAACCGACAGCTTACATTTCGCCTCTCTTTCGCTTGGCCACACAACCCGCCCCGATTTCCCCATCCTCCATCAGGTTCCTGTTTTTTGAGTTCTTTATGTTAATCTCTGGTCATCGCAAGGCCAATTTTTCGGTCTATTTGTTATTGGATCCTTCAAGCTTGGTTGAATCGTCAGTTTTTCCCGAGTATATTGTGAATCACGTTGTATTGAGTATTGATGTCTCTAAATATTGTTATTGTTATTGTATTGTATTGGCTCTTCATGCGGTGGAGTTAATTGCCGTGTTGCGACCTGCAGGAAGTAAATGGCTCTAAGCTTGTATACTTGGACAACGCTGCTACCTCTCAGAAGCCCATTGCTGTGTTGAAAGCTTTGCAGAATTATTATGAGGCTTATAATTCAAATGTTCATCGTGGAATACACTACTTGAGGTAGATAATCTACACTTCGGGGTTAAATTAATTAATTATAGTATTACTTGCTGGGTTATAGGCACTAAATTAGTGTCTGTCTGCATTTATCACTTGTAATCACGACCGTTTCTGACTGTAGTGCGAAGGCAACTGATGAGTATGAGCTGGCAAGAAAAAAGGTTGCTTCTTTTGTCAATGCAGCAGAAGCAAGAGAGATTATTTTTACCAGGAATGCAACTGAAGCTATCAATCTAGTGGCTTATTCTTGGGGCCTAGCTAATTTAAAATCAGAGGATGAGGTGCGTATCATGTTAGGTTGGGTTACTGTATCAATGTTAGTTGTTTAAGGCAAGTGATATTTCTTGTAAATATGTGCTATCTAGTGCACGTATAGGTACTTGTAACATGTATTTGTTAATGTTATTCTCCACACGGGAGATTTAATCTGAAACGCAGTTTGTTTCTGATAATTATTTATGCAGAAAAAAAGTATGCTCTATCCACAAATACCTGGGATTTTTTTAGTAGTTTTGCAAACTTGACTATTGTAAATTGTTTCTTCAGTCTTTGTATCTTCAGTTGGTGCAGAATTTATATGCCGTGGATGGTCATATTGTTTGAGTTTCATGAAGTGGTATTTGTAGAAGTTTTGTCATTTCCATCTCAAATCTATCAATTTAAATTGGTTTACATTTTATACTTGTTCATATTCTTTTCAGTTGTCTTAAGTGGGGTTTTTGTAAAGAGAGGAAAAACTGAGTTTTAGGCTATGGTTCATTGGGATTATCTGCACTTGAATATAGTTTGATTTTTGTGACTGGTCTGTTTGTGAAGATGCTTGTGATGTCAAATTTAAGTTAATAAGAATGTTTTTAACTACTACATGAAGACCATAAAAGCTGCATTTATTATTTTTAAGTGTGTGCCTTGTACTGCGTTAACTTTAACTGTAACGATGTTTTTCCTTCAGTGCAGATCATACTTACGGTTGCTGAACATCATAGTGCAATTGTCCCCTGGCAACTTGTGGCTGAAAGGACGGGTGCTGTTCTGAAGTTTGTGAGTTTGGATGAACATGATGTTCCGAAATTGGCAGATTTAAAGGAGATGTTTACAACAAAAACGAAGCTTGTGGTTACCCATCATGTTTCAAATGTACTAGGTACACTCTTCTATCTGATATTTTAGGATTATTTTAGTCAATTTCCTTTTCTCCCCCATTTTATTAGTAAACATCACTCAAGTGAGATAAGTACCTGCTACTAGGTGAATTTTTCAAACTTAAGTGTGATCATATCACTTTTATTATTACGTGTCAAGTGGAAAGTTGTATGGTTGAATAATAGTAATAAAGTTCAATGAATGGGAAAAGAAAGAGAAGAACTGCATGACATACCCCCTTCTCTTGATTTCTGTCTCTTATTCTCGATGCCCTTCTAATAGTAACTCTAGTCGAATTCGATATGATTTGATTCTTTCTGCAGCATCTGTTCTTCCAATTGAAGATATAGTTGGCTGGGCACATCGTTTTGGGGCAAAAGTGCTAGTAGATGCATGCCAGAGTGTTCCACATATGGTTGTTGACGTCCAGGCACTTGACGCTGACTTTCTTGTTGCTTCTTCTCACAAGGTTAGGCCATTCTCTTATTAATAAAATCTTGGGCCTTACATTGTGCGTATGAAGTTAAGGAATAAACATGCTTCAGATGTGTGGGCCTACAGGCATCGGATTTTTATATGGAAAGAGTGATCTCTTGTCTGCAATGCCTCCATTCTTAGGTAGGTTCTTTGAAAAGATAAGTTATGAAAGTAACTGTATATAAAAACAATTTTACCAGTTAGTTAATGAGAAGTCAATATCCAGTGTTCTAATTTGGTCCTACATGGCTCTAGGTGGTGGAGAGATGATCTCAGATGTATTTCTTGATCATTCCACATATGCAGAACCTCCTTCAAGGTTGGTGAACTGCAAGCGTGCAATTTTGTATTTTTCTTTGTATTTTAACTTAACCATAATTTTCTCCATGTATCTAAATGGGGTGGAAAATTTTGTACATTCGAGATATAGGACTTTGAATGCTGAATATGTCATGAGTTTCCATGTTTTATTTATTGAGATTAGAACACCAAAAGTTCGTCTCTTTTTTCTTCTTTGACCTATGGTTATGTGGAAGCCGGAACTTTAGTGTTTTGCTCATTAAGTTTCTATGCTGGCTACTGTGTGTGTTTACGCTTGCTTCTTGTATGCACTTTTCGTTTGCTCATCTGTTGTGTTCGTAGCAATTGTGACACTTGGCTTAATTGTGTACTTGATAAATCATATATTTGAAGTCATCATGAGAATTGAGATCTAAACAACTGACTTCATGAACGAATGGAGTTAAAATTCTGTGGTGTCTATTTATTACAGTATTCATTAATTGATGTCATTTTACTTATCTTTTTATGTCTTTTATGTTGCCTTCTTTTGATATTTGCATCAGAAAGTTATTTTGGTTGGACAAACTTCCGACTCTAGTCCCTACTAATAACTCATTTTTCCCTTGATTAGATTTGAGGCTGGGACGCCAGCAATTGGAGAAGCAATTGGGTTGGGAGCTGCTGTTGACTATTTGTCTGGAATCGGCATGCAAAAGATACATAGTTATGAAGTGAGTTGATTGCATTTTGGCATATGCATTCCCCTTCCTTTAAGAAATTTATTGAGGTGAAAAGGTTGGTGTCAATACTAAATATAGCAGCACACAACACAGCAAAGGAACATTTTCCTCAATCAAAACATTTAAATATTATTTTTCATCAACTAGGTTACCTGGAAATGTGGAATTGAAAACTGAAAATTTGAATGAGATGATAAACATTTCTACGAGCTTTTATGTTCAAGTCTAACGGTAAGGAGTTGGTGTCTGCAAACAGGAAGAATTGGCAAGATATCTATATGAAAGCCTTCGTGCAGTCCCCAATATTCGCATTTACGGACCAGCTCCCACAGCAAATGTGCAACGTGCTGCTCTGTGTTCTTTCAATGTTGAGAATATTCATCCAACGGACATTGCAACTTTTCTTGACCAACAGGTGATACATCTCTGACTTGGCTCTACTTTGTAGGACATGCTTGAGTTTGTTCCCGACCAAAGTTTTTTAAGGTTTAAATTCCTATCCCTAAAAAAAAAAAAAAGTTTCGTGATTATTCTAATTTGGTCTCTAGAGAAGATATCTACGTTGACAAACAAGTATTATTGGTAGGTCAAGTGTCGAGTTCTAAAATAGACTTTAGAGATTCTAAAACCAAAGAGTTGTAAGTCAAAGGGACCAAAACATAGTATCTAAAATTTTAGGGACTAGAATGAAATACCAAGAACCAGAATAGGGTCTAAAATCTCTTCTCTAACCATGTTAAAGTCTCAAGCTCTTAAAACAGTATCATGATAAATTATGTTTATGGATCCTTAAAATATTGCAATGCAGCATGGTGTCGCTATCAGATCGGGACACCACTGTGCGCAGCCCCTCCACCGTGCTCTAGGGGTCAGCTCGAGCGCCCGAGCTAGCCTATACTTCTACAACACGAAAGAGGATGTCGACTACTTTATCCAGGCTCTAAATGACACTGTAAGTTTCTTCAACTCTTTTAAGTAGAGTTCTGGTAATACACTTCCTGGTTTGGTTGGTGGGTCCACCTAAACCTTCTAGAATGCAAGGCTTGTGTTGTATATACTCTGTTTTTTTTTTTAAAGAAAGTATTTGCTCTGATTGTCTTGAGAATTGTGACATTTACTACCAGATCTATGCCCATGTAATCTCATTGTAAAGACCTTAGATTTCTCCTAGTTTTTAGTTTATTTATAAGTTATTAAATTAAGTTAATGCTTCCATGAACTCCAATGTCATGTCTCCAGGATATTAAATTTATGTCTGCAATTTCAACATTTCGATTTCCATTGATATTTTTATGTCCACAGGTTTGATATAGATAGGGTAAGTGAATTGACATTTTCATGGTATCATAAATAACTCGACAAAATATAAAAAAAATAATATCAATAAAATATCATTAATATTAATATTAATAATTTTAACTTATTTAAAAAGGTTAAATGTTTATTTGTTATGAACTTTTTATCTTAATTAATCTTTTTTTTTAGAAATATCTATCAATATCATAACATTTTCATAAAATTTGAGATCTTAATATTTTGTTTACATTCAAAAGTGAGATATTAAATAAATAGTTCTGTTTCAACCCAAAAATCCCACAAGTAATAATATTTTATGGTTTCATAGGTAGGTGCCGAGTATATATAACAAATTAACAATATGGTTGTAAAAAAATTGATATCAATATTACAAGCCCTAACAATATTAATACTTATATTAATAACGTTAATGTAAATAACATTTTTTATGCACTAAAAAAACAACTTTTTTATTATTTATATCGGAACTTGCAAAAAAGAACCAATCATAGATTTACCACTAGTCATGAAGGATTGAGAAAATTGTCAAAAGGGGTATGTCAAACTAGTTCGGACAATGACAAGTATAAAAAAATAAAGTAATTATGAAAATAGGGGAATGAATAGAATTACACAAATCATGGGGGGAATGAAGGAAATCTCTGTTAGGTTAGCTACATCATTTTTCTCCTTTTATGTTAATCTTTCGGGTTGAACAAAATATTTATTTATCGCTCTTGAAATATTATTTATATCTCATTTATTTGAGATTAATTTTCTTATTATTCAAATTGAATAAGTCATTTTTTTTTTTTGAATTATACTTTAAAACGAAAAGGAAATCTAAAAAAAGAGAAGATAAACTAATTCAATCTATATTAAAAAAATGAAATCAATCTTTAATAATAAGATATTATATAACTTGAGATTTCTTTAAAAAAAAATTAAAATTATTATCATTGAAAAAAAAAATAAACTAAGGAGGCGGAATATAAATTTTTGCTTAAGGTCCCAAAATAGTTCGAGTTTAATCTTCAAAAGAGTTGGCCAAGTTTCCTTTTTTGAAAAGATTCAAAGGAAGAAAGCAACGACTACTCAAAATCCATGGATTTCAGTGGTACCAGAAGCGGAGGAGGGAGAAACTTAGCTCTTTTGGCGCTTCCTCAATCAAGAATCGCAAGAATAATATCTCGTTCTCTATTTCTAGCTGTGATTCTCCTCTTAATTCCTCACATTGGTCCCGAATTCAAGGAGCAAGGAAAACTCCTCTGGTTTAATTTCGCAAATCTTCACTCGCCAACCGCGAAGGAATTCAATAGCCTCATCAATGACTTGGAAATCGCCGACATTCTTCGGACGGGGCAAAAGAGCCTTATTCTGATCGCAGGATCGAATTCGAAGAACCTCGAAGCTCCTGCTCATTATGCAGATCATCTGAGAAGTATGGGAGGCGATGTGATTATTGAGAACAATTTCTGGCCACAAGGCTCTTTTGCGGATGAATCGTTTGATATTGTGTTCACGCTAGGGCAATTCGGAGCCGGATTCGTCGATCGTGTTCTTAGAATTGGGGGCGCTGTGGTTGTTCCGGCGAAAGATCTGTCTTCAAATGTGTTTCTTGATGAGTTGAAGTATACGTGCGTTTATATAAAGCCTTACGATGTTGAATCGGTCATCTCCGTGATGGTGAAACCAGATCCGGCAACCGATCATTCTAACGGCGGCAACTCTGCCGCCGTGCACCGGAGGCCAAATTGGCGGCACCTTAATTCTTATTGGCTGATTTTTAGTACGCNTTAGAGAGGATTCGCTTTTTTTATTTATATTTTTTACAAGAGGATTCGTATTATTCTTTATGGACTATAATTGTTTTTTTCAATCATAAATTTTGTGTACCAAATAATTTTTATCAATTGAGTTATTTCCATAGAACTTTTAGCCTTCACCAAAAGTTTAAAACAGAATGTTTAACTTTTTTCAAAGGACTGTTTAAAAATTCAAGTACCTGGTTGGTTAGGATTGTTTGATAATTTATTGTATTTGTTTCCTTTTTTTAATATTGAAAAAATAGAATTGCACGATTCCATCTACATATTCTGATATAAAACAAATTTTTATTTACATTTTTGGATAAATTGAAAACGGGAACAAAAGAATCTATACAATTTTAAGAAAATTTCTAAAAGAATAAGAATCTAGAAACCTAAGAATTTTGACCTTTATTGTTATTCTTTTTTCGAAACATTCTAAAGGTATGTTTGGAGATGATTTTGGCATGTAAAATCTATTGCCAAAATCATTTACATTTCAATGATGATATTTGGCAAATTAAAAAATTGATTTTAAGAAAATATAAAATCACATAAAATTGATGTTTAAATATCATTTGGGTGATGATTTTGGAAAATCAATTATTCTTAAATTTATTTTTTTCAAAATCGCTCCTTCTACCATCACTTCCAAACACGTTCTAAAAATTGTATAGAAATTTTAGAAATAATTTCTTTTTATGGTTCTCGTTTCTAATTTGTTTCAAAATATAAATAAAAACATTGTTTTACCATTCTTATGAGTGTTTTTTTTACAGTAAATTAATGGGTGTTTTGAATTCGTGTCGAGGTTCTGCAATTCTATTTTTCTTATTTATTGTTTCCGTTTTTCATTGCTTCCAAAACATGAATAGAAATATATTTTATCATTGTTGAATACAACATCAATCATTTTGAATATTTATTTAAAACATTAATTTTGAAATAAATCTTTTTCTTTTTTAATTTAAAATATGTCACCTTTTTCCAATAAAAAAAATAAACAACAATAAATAATTACTAAATGCAATATATTTTTCTTTATTATCTTTATTAAAAAGTATCAAAACGAATGAGGAACTTTACTCGGATCCTAACAACTAAAATCAAACCAACATGAAAGTTTGGAGATTGAAATAAAATTAATTATTTTAAATATTTGAATTATAACTAAGAAAAAAATTACCCTTGGTGAGAGTTGATTAGATAGTGTTATGCAGAGGGAAAACGACAAAGCAACGAAAAGAGAATCAAAGAGACTACCAGATGAACCGGACAGACCGATCGAATCGGACCGAGCCGAGCACGACTCGATCTCGACCCATGCTTGGTGTCGAGTAGGGCTTGGCAAATGCCAAGCCCGGCACTCGTCCTCTTTTGATCTCCACGCACCTTAAGTCCTGTAACAATGAATTAGGGCACGTTTAGAAGGATCTGGAACCTACCGAGTGGCTATAAATAGGACATGTAGCCTAATCCTAAGGTAAGTCGAATTCTACCCTTCAATTCTACTCCCGTTGCTAATTTAGACATCGGAGCCCATGTGACAACAGTCACACCGGTCTAACCTTGTTCGGTTTTGCAGATTTTCGAGTCCCTAATAATAAAGTTTGGTGTAAACCTCGAAAGGAACTGGGAGAACATAATCCGCGCATCAATAGATAGAATCAATTAAAAGTGAAAATAATTTCAGTTTGATGGTTCGAGATTCATTCATAAGTTTGAATTGACATCTTTGATTACATTGTGGGAATTTGAAGAGCTATGCACATCTGGTCGTTTGTATTTTTACAGTTTTATCCAATAATGTTTACCTGACATAAAGTTACCTTTAAATCAAAAAAAAAATATATATATATATATATATATATATATATATATAAATCGTTTAACATGTTTTATCTTATCTAAATATCACATAAATCTTTTGGATTATTGTTGTGCAAAAATACACCAATAACGGTTTCTTTTATCAAACAATATTAATCATTAATCCAAATAAATTCACCAAACAATATTAACATAATGGGAGAGAAGACAACACCAAAATTTATAGTGGTTCGACCAAGGTGGTCTACATCCACTGTTCAAGGTGATGGCAAATTTATATTAGCTTCAATATCCAAGAACAATACAAACCCAAGCTCTAAGCAAGAAACAAACTCTTCTGTAGATTTTTTCATCCTCGGTTGCTGCGGTCAGAAAGAGTGTAACAAAATTCTGTCTCTTTTTCGAAATCTCACGGCAAGGAGAATCGTCCCAAACTAGGGTTGCACACCATGTAATAAAGTAGCCACATAATTGGGATTAAACAAGAACTAATGGTCCAACCCAACTTCTTTCATTTAATAACAACCCATGAGATATGCTTGAGTAAAGAAGGTCATTTAATAACAACCCATGAGATATGCTTGAGTGAAGAATGATAAATTCGAACAAAAAGGACACATCATCATAGAATTGTTAGTTCAAACTCCGCGCATAGAATCGATAATTGGACTCCTTGCATACTTGTTGGGGGAGATTCGAGATTGTTGAACTGTGGACGTACAAAGTATGTTGAACCAATATAACTTCAAACAATCTTTGCCGAATAATACTCCCACCAACAATAACAGCTCAACTCTATGCATAACTCTCGCCAGAAATTTCAAAGGTAACAGTTGAATGGACTCGTACGTGATTCCAACAGTCACGTCTTTCAAATAAATTAAAGAAAAAATTTTGATTTTTTTATAACACAGTAGAAAAGAGGTATACGACGGTTACTCTCTAATCATTATTAGAGGCAAAATCTTCATAGTGCTAACTCCAGGTTCATTTTCAAATATTCTTGGAGACATTAATACTTTATATAGTCATATTTCGGCTAAGATAAAAAGTTACAAAATAAGCATGGTAAGCTTTATATAGATGTTTAATTTTGATATTTATATTTCAAAATTTTCTTCCACTTTTTCTTTTTGTGTAAAAACATCAAGAGAATATAGCTAGACTATCTGCAAGAATAAAAACTTATACTAAGTATGGTCCATGAAATAATTTTATATTTGATTGATCATTCTATGGTTAAATTATAAATACAAAATGAACTATAACAATTATAAAGACAAACATGCAAAATATTTTTTTATATATACTGACAAATGATGTATATATTCCCAATAAGAGAATGGTCAGGTGGGATCCAATCGGTAAATAAATGTATATATACATAGAGAAATGTCAACAACGGAAAAAACTAATGAAAAGAAACGTGGGTGAGCAAAAAGCCAACACCAATGAAGGACCCTAAAACAAGCTAATGAATTTGTCATAAGCAAAGAAAGACGATCTTCTTAACTCGAAATGGCAAATGACTGGGAAGAGGAAAAGTTCGTTTTTTTGGTACCACCAAGAATAGATCTAGTGGAGACGGAGTGAGGCCTGTAGCTCAAAGGATTAGAGCACGTAGCTACGAACCACGATGTCAGGGGTTCGTCATGAGTAAAATTCAGCAGCTAAGACATTTTTCTCCTTGATCTCTACAATTGAGTTAAACCTCATGAATCATTCCTAACCTGTCTTCTCCTTATTCGAAATCTACACATCGTTTTCTTTTTTTTACTCTGCCTTAAACCCTATTAGGATCAACCAATACATTCAATCTAATAAAAAAAAAAATTAACTCATTGTCACTTTAATTATAAATATATTTTTTAAAAAGTATTTCATATTTGATATGGCAATGACAAGCACAATTCGTGAGATTTGATTAAATCAATTAAGCTCAAACCATGAAAATAAATTAAAACTCCCAAAATCATATAAATCAAATTGAAGCATTTTAAATAACAAGATTTGTAATTTAACCTAAATAATAGTAATACTAATATTATTAAACTTCTAAAAGAAATACTAATATTATTAAGGCCGTGGCTGTCGCATGCAATGGGGCTGGTCCATATGCCAAACTAAAAGTCGGCCGGGCCCATTATTGAAGGTGAACGGGCCCATACTAAACAAATCGGAGCGTCCAGCTCCAAGCTATCCCGAACTGCCCAGTCAGGTTCCCAACGGCTAGAAAATTCCAATTACAAATCAAACAGCACTCGGCCGTTGGATGAGATGCCCATCCAAAGTGCCCATTCAGGCTCCCCACGGGAACATTTCGAATCATTCTCAACGATTAAATGTATTTTCTTCTTTTAATTTTGTTTAGTACCACAGAAAGGTTCCAACTTATAACTTTGATCGTTGAGTTATACTCGTTTCACGTCTTTTTTTCTTTTAATTTGAATGCGAACATGGTTTTTTTATTATTATTTTTAAGCTTCCTAAATATATCCTTAAAAAATAGTTATGGACTAACAAAATCAATTTTTTTAAAAAATAAATCTAATATACCAAATCTAATCTAATAATCTATTTTTCAAATAGGGTGTGGATCCCAAAAAATAAATTTTTTTTAAATATAGTTTATCATGTATTTTCAGATAAGTGTACCTCACAAAATCAATTTCTCCAAAAACAGTTAATATTTTAAAAAAAATCAAAGTAAATATTATTATTATAAAAAAAATATTTAAAAGTTGAGAAGGCTGAAAACTTGCCAAATATTCCAACAAATATTAAAACCTTAAAATAATTTTTATAATAACAGGAAAATAGTTTGATAAATTAGTTCAGAGTAATTAAATTTGATAAATAATGTTCTCCTTGAAATTATATTATTTATGAATTTTATTTAGATAATATTAAAATCTTCTCAAGTGTTGAACATTTTTATTATAACGATGATATTTACTTTAAATTTTTAACTTTTTAAAAATATTTTATAAAATTTTAATTGTTGTAGAGAGATTAATTTTGCGGGTCCACTATTATTAAATTAGATTTGTTATATTATATTTAAAAAAATAATTTTGTTATTCTAAAATTATTTTTAAAATTCTAAAATTGTTTATATATATATATATATATATATAAACAAAATGAATGAATGCAAAGGTCAAGCAATTAAAAAAAAAAATCTGTAATTGGTTTATTTAGTCGAAGAGACGCATCCATGTTATTCCTAAATTCCCAAATACTGTCTGTGTTTTCTAATTTTTTTTAAAGACCGTACTGTTTCAGAAAATCCCTCCCAACGGCTAGAAAATTCCAATGCCCACGGCCGTTGGATGAGATGCCCATCTGACGGTCATTAATTCATAGGAAATTAGACCGTTGGCGGCATCCGCTCCCCAGGTTTAAAAGAAGAAACATCTTCCGCTACCATACAAATCCACAGTACATAGTAATTGATACAGAAACAAAGAAAAATTCTCAGATAACGATCGTGAAAGAGAAAAAGAAGAAGAAAGGGCATTTCGTTGTATGTGATCAACGAGGTGGCGACAGAAAACGCCGAAGAAAGAGGAGAGACGCGCAACAGTCGTCTCCAACTTTTTCTCCTCTCTCTGTTTCCAAGTCTTGAAGGAGTTTTCGGCAACAGTGCTCCGGAAATCGCAGAGAAGGAAGAATTAATGGCTGCTCGCGCTGTTGTTCCTCAGCGACACATGCGACTCAGAGGTGTGTTTCTTGTGCTAACCGATCAACATCTCATTGTTCTTGAGATGCAGAAGCTAATCTACATTTTTTTACCTATTTGAGTTCGATTCTTGTTGTGAAATTGTGACTTTTCTTATTTTCAACGGTTTCTTTTGGATTAATTTCTCTAGTGATTACTGGATTTTAGAGTGCTGTTTATGAGGATTTATCTTGATTCCGGCTCTTCTAATATTTTCTGATCATTAGGGCTTGATCTCGATTCCTGAGTTTTTCCTCATTTTTTCATACAATTCTGAATTAAATGTTTCACTTATTATTTTACTGTTTCGATTTTGAAAGGTGAAGTTAAGCCAAAGATGGTAGCTGCTGAAGGAAGAACCAGGCGAGTTCTTAAAGACATAGGCAATCTGGTGCCTGATGGAGCCGTGGAAGGGGGGAAACCCGGGCCTCAACCAGCAGAGAAGAACAAGGTAGAAAATTGGCTTTTCTCTTTAAAAACAAATTTCCTCTAGTTTTCTATATTTCACAAGGATTTATAAACTTTCTAGAAACAGAGAAAACAACATACTAAATCTTTGTGAAAACTTCATCTGCAGAAAGCAATCAGCAAAAAACTGGAGGGGGCGGTGAAGGGTGGCGATGTGGCGAAGGCTGCTGTGACTCAGAAGTGCAAAGCTGAGAAACAACTCACTGTTCTCCGCTCCGCCAATGAGAGAAATATAATCATTATCAGCGATACTAAATCGAGAGACAAGAACAAGAAGTCCCTGACTTCAACCCTCAGTGCCAGAAGCAAGGTAATGTCTCCTACATATATACCTTTTATTTTTTACCAAATCCATTGTGATATTGCTGGTTATCTTCTGCTAAGTTTGATTGCTACCAAATTTGATTCTAAAGGCTGCTTGTGGACTTACCAATAATCCACGGGATTCAGTAGCTAATATTGATGCAGCAGACGCTAACAACGAACTGGCAGTAGTTGAATACATCGATGACATGTACAAGTTTTACAAGCTTGCAGAAGTATGCAACATTTTGCTCTCTATTGCTATTTTTTTCTGTGTGTATGTGCTCCGCTCTATTCTTTCCTTTCTG
Source organism: Momordica charantia (assembly GCF_001995035.1). The sequence continues at coordinate 452,987 of NW_019104583.1, forward strand.
TAACATTTGGAACTTTTTTGCCATAGGATGAGAGTAGGGTATCGGATTACATGGGTTCACAGCCAGATCTGAATGCTAAGATGAGATCTATCCTCGTAGATTGGTTGATAGAAGTTCATCGCAAGTTTGACCTGATGCCGGAAACCCTTTACCTCACTGTAAACATTGTCGACAGATTCCTCTCTTTGAAGACCGTGCCAAGGAGGGAACTTCAATTAGTAGGCATCAGCTCTATGCTAATAGCATGTAAATATGAAGAGATTTGGGCTCCGGAGGTAAATTATTTATTTCTTCTTTTCTTTTTCCTAAATGATTTAAATCACCCATCACTCCTCTTTGATTTCTTCTGACTTATAATTTGGATGTCGATTATACAGGTCAATGATTTTGTGAATATATCTGCTAATACTTACCAAAGAGAACAGATTCTAGCGATGGAGAAAACAATTTTGGGCAGGCTGGAATGGCTCCTTACAGTTCCTACACCTTATGTTTTTCTTGTTCGATATGTTAAGGCTTCTGACTCGTCTGATGAGGAGGTGGATGGGGTTCTCAACTTTTTGGTTGCATTAAATTGCATGACAATGTTCTTGTAAGAATCGAGAAATGTTGAATATTGAAGAAATTGTGGTTTTTCAGGTGGAGAACATGGTATTTTTTCTGGCTGAGCTCGGTGTGATGAACTATCCCGTAGCAACATCATACAGCCCTTCAATGATTGCTTCAGCTGCTGTTTATGCTGCACGGCGCACCCTTCATAAGAGCCCTGTCTGGACAGCAACTCTGCAGCACCATACAGGCTATGTTGAAGATGAGTTGAAGTATTAAAAACGTCCCCTTTTGCCTGGCTAATTATGCAGTAACTTCAAAATCTGAATTATATGCAAATAAATTTGTGTGACAGGGAATGCGCGGAACTCCTGGTGAACCTGCACCGTGGAGTTGCAGATGGCAAGCTCAAGGCCGTGTACAGAAAATATTCGAGTCCAGATCGTGGTGCAATTGCTCTTCTTCCTCCAGCTAAAAGTCCAAGTGAAGAAAATGTATGAGAAGGCGGATTTGTCAACTGTTCTTTAATTATTGTGGATGATCATTTTGCTGTAATGATCTTTAGCTTTAGCGCTCTCTGTATTATTCGAGCTGCTTAATTACTCCACTAATTCCTTAGGCATTGTGTGAAGAGGATCAGGATTTCAATATATTTCAGTCTTTTGGAATCTTCTCTCAGATCTTCATCATGCTCTTAAAATTCAAGGATAACAATAATGTTTGAATCAGAAAAGAAAATATTGGGTGGGGGAGAAAGTTTTGAATCTTCTCCCAGAAAAACATTGTTGGGTTCTCCCTTAATTGCTCTAAAAATTCGAGGATTACAATAACATCTGAATGAATCAGAAAGGAAACTAAAATATTGCCCTTCTTAGCCAATGTTGTGTTGTAGGTTACCTTCATCGTGTTCTTCATTCACCTTAATTTTGGAGCCACAGCAGCTCTTCCTGCTATGCCTTAGAGATTCAGCTTCGTTTTGGTTCTGATCTGCTCCCTTCTTCCCAAGCTCCAATCTTCTGTCCATAAACTCTGAATTCTCCTTCCATACCTCTCCATTATCATAAACTTCCTTTTTCCATATTGGCACAGACGCCTTGAGCTCATCAATCACGAAACGGCAAGAATCCATTGCATCAGCTCGATGAATAGCTGAAACCGCAATAAACACACTAATCTCCCCCACAGGAACAGGGCCAAGGCGGTGCGCAACTGCCATCGAATGGAGGTTCCACGATGACCTAGCAGACGAACAAATTGATTTGATGCTCCGAATTGCCATTGGTACATAAGCCTCGTACCGCAGTTCCACCACTGTCTTGCCTTCAAAATTGTCCCGAGTGGTGCCTGAAAATGTAGAGATGGCGCCGGCTTGTGGAACGCTGACGAACTTTATGTATTTGGCCATGTCGATTGGGATGTTCTCTTCTAAGATTTCAACCAGAGTTCTCTCCTCCGAATCCATTTCTTGTCCAAATCTGTAAGGTATCGTTCAACTCCAGCTGTAAATTCAGTAAACAAATTTCACTAGAGAAGAAATTGAAATCAAAGTTGTTCAGCGTTGCAGAATTAGAAGTACTATTTAGTATTTTCTTTGGTAGATTCAGTGATAACAATTATCGAAATCGACGGAGAAATTCTTGAAAGTGAGTGGACACGAAGCCGAATCGGACCGAGAGGAATCGATCGATACACAACACGGTTGCACTCAGAATTCTCTTAAATCGAGAGCCGAATCGAATGCATGATAACCTAAAAAAAGTATCGCGAGTTGACTCAGAGACATTGCTGTGCTCGATAATAATCCCTTTCAAATCAAACCGATAAGAAACGGACGAGAACACTCAGCAGTGGATACGCAGGAGAAAAAATCGAGATAAAAACGGATTTGAAGTGAAATTGATTCGAAAACCTTTACAAATCAGTCACGAACGCGAGACAATCAAAGGCAGAAACAAACCTGTTCAATTCGCGGAAGGAAACAGCGTCCACTCTACTTTCAGAGACGCTCCATGAAATCCACGAACCGCAGCTCTTTGAATCGAAAATGATTACCGAACAGCGTTCGCAGAAAGTGTAATCGAGCTTGCCGATTAAGCTCTTGAGCCAGAAACTTGGATAATCTGCATCAGGCGGTGAAGATGATTCGGCAAGAAGAAAGAATCCGATACCCACAATTCGACCCGCAGAGCATTTTCCGGTCTGTGGGCTCTGATTCTGAAGCAAAGATAAGGCAGTGGAACGGGCTGCCTTGGGCTTGCGTGGGTTGACTGGCTCCAATTCTTTGAATTTCTAACTCTGGAGATTGATAAATAAATATATAATTCAATCATCTCATAATAAATTAAGATTAAAATTACAACACTAGGAAAAAAAAAAGAAAAAAAGAAAAAAGAGTTTTATAGAATTATTGTTTTCTTATAAGAAGCCATCAAATTATCAATTGACTTTCTTAGTTTAAGTTTGATCTTCAATCCATGAACTAAAAGGTTCCCACACATGGAATTATTATTTTTAAAATTAAAATTCAAGGAACCAAATTTCACCGTCATTATTGGGCTGGAATGGGCCGGGCTGACCAAAAAAGTATAGGCCCAAGCCCAAATCCAACCAGCCTAATCAAATATATATTATACTTTAAATTAACTTTTTGTCCCGAAATTCGAATTATTTTATTTACTCCTGAAAAAACTAGTACATTTATTATTCTCCAAAAAATGGAATCAATTACAATAGAACGGCATATAATTTGAATGCCATTTATAAAAAGTCGGAACCAAAAAAGCCCATACGCGGAAGAAAAAGTAATTGATTGCCGAGTGCTATATGTTCTATAAATGAAACTCCCACTTCTTGCAATCGCCATTGTTAAAATTTAAAGCCTCTATGCCTCAGGATTGGGAGGAGGAAGCAACCATTTGTCACTTTGCAAGAACCCAAGGCTGACGAAGGGCTTCACTTCCACATCGCTCAATTGCTTGCTGTATTTCACACGTCCACTTGGTTCCGACCCCGGTCCCGAACACTTGTATTCTCCGAACAAAACAGTGCTGCACATACAACAACAACAATACCACGCCATTACTAGAAACACGAAAAAAATCGTTCTAAACTTTTATAAGGTCTCTTATCTTACCTGTCAAAGCCAGGATGTTTCATGTCGTTCCAGCCTTCGGGATTGATGATGTCAGCCATGGTCGTGTAGGCGAAGACAGTTCTGGACCTAGCCATCCAAGCTCTTCCTAGGTAAGTGTTTTTGCCGCCAGTTCCTGTAATGCTGCCATGCACGAATGAATATCCACTGGGGTCAGATTCTTCTTCTCTTGAATGTGCTGTGATCACTGCCAATCCCCCATCTCCCACCACATCCAGCTGACTATTCTGCAAAATTACTCACACAATTATATGTAAGCTCAAGAGATCAATTAAATTAATTACTATTATTATATCTAATTAATTAAATTGTGGTCATATGTACCAAATAAAGAGATGTTCCTTTCCCGAAAATGAAATCGACTGTCCCTTGAATGAAGCAATCCTTGTAGAGATGCAAACCGTCATCATCACAAAGAGTGTCTTGAAACCCAATGAATTTGCAATTGTAAACCGCCGCTTTGGTCCCCATTAGTCTGGCCGCTAATGCTTGTGCTCCTTTTCTTTTTCCATCTGGCCTCGGTGATGAATTCTGATAATTAATACATCCAACAAATTAAATTAATTATAAATCCATATAACACACAAATAAATAAATAAAATTATAAATGAGCAATAATAATTAATTAGTTAATTACCACGATGATGAGATTGGCAGCGGTGAAATAATCAGACTCAACAGTCAATGTTGCACTGTAGACAGTGCCAAATTTGTTTGCATCGCCATCAAATGTCAAATTGGGCATATTATTAGGAGACCCATAAAGGGTAACGAATGGCTTTGTTCTCTCAATCTTAAGCTTCTCTTTGTAAACTCCTCCTCCGATCCAAATCACAACTCGTTTGGTGTTACCTGTGGGCACGCTGTTGATGGCTTCTGTGACGGTCTTGAAATCTCCACTTCCGTCGGCCCTCACCTTAACCACGGTGGCGCCCTCTTCGGCAGCCACGAGCGCTGGATCCAGCTCCGCCTTGCGATCGGCTAACGGCTTCACATTGTCGGAAAACCATTTGTTTACTTGCGACTTGTCGGCCGGCACAGGCGGCGAAGCAGCCAAGATGAGTGCAAAGGTTGCCAACAGAGTCAGCAATCTAGTTAGAGAGAGGGCATCAATGCAATATTTCATAGCTGGAGAATTTGTGTTTGGGTAATTGTTTTTTTGGGTTTTTTTTTTTTTTTTGGTTTTGAGATGTGATTGAATGGTTTGAAGATGTTGGAATCAAAGTGGGGAAGGGTGGGATTATATAGGGGAAGATGGAGAAAACAGAACCATGAAGTGGCGTGAGATTTTGAGTGGATTTCGTGTTTTACTTGAATCTCCGTTTTACCAGCTCAAACTCAAAAGATTTGTTCAACTACAATTATATACGTATTTCTAATTCAAAAAATTAAAACAAGTGAGTCTCTAAATAATCGACAAGTGTCTACTTTTTATTTTTTTAATTATAAAAATTAAACCCTGAGTTATGTTTTCCTCGTAAATATGAATTAGAAGATTGCTCTCATCAACTTACTAAGGATTAAAATCTCTGTCATATCAGTGAAATTATATACCAACCAGATTTGAATTCTATTTTAGTTTTTAAATTTTTACATCTATGTCTCTAAACTTTCAAAATATCTATTAATTTTAGTTTCTATAACTTAAAAAAATGGATTGTTTTGGCCTTTGAAATTAAACTTATATTTATGTCTATTTTATTTGTTCATAAACTTTAATAAAAGTAGTCATTTCTGTCCTTACTTTTATTTTTTGATTTTAAGAAATTAATAACACTACTTTTAAATCTAAGTTGAAATAGTTTTACTGTTTTAGGCCAATAAATTTTAAGGTGTAAAATAATATAAAAAATAACCAAAATGATCCCATCTTGAAAGCTGAGAGACTTAAATATATATTTTTATATGTGTAGATATCAATACCTTTCATATATACAGGGTGAAATGTAAAATTGAGATATTTATATTTTAAACGATCACGGATAGCTTCAAAAGAGGCTAGGGGCTCGGGTTAATTAAGGGTGAATAGGTTCAAACCCTATTAGGAATTAATAATTATTATGTGACAAATTCCTATGTATTTTCTGATATCAAATATTGTAGGGTCGGACAGAAAAATATCAATTGTCAACTAAAGTATAACTTAGCATGTTAAGTCATATATACTTAACCAATTGATTGAGAGTTCGAATCTGTACCCCACATATTATATTATTTAAGATATTTAAATTAACAAATAAATATTATATCATCTTTAAGTAAGTTTAAAATATATTAATATTATATTAGTGATATTTTGTTGATACTTTACGGCATATCTGAATGATGAGATAACGAAAGATGTGGATGATAATACCTACATATGTACGAAAATTTGGTAAGGCGACAAAGGAAAAGTAAAGGCATTAGATTTTAGGTTGGGGTTTTAAGTTTTGGAAGCGAGCAATAAAAGTAAGAAGACAACGCCCACCGCCTTGTGGGATTCTCCGTCTCCCTGCAGCGTTGATTTGTGGTGTCACGGCGACTCTGGTAGTGCTACAACCGGCGCCAGCAAAAGCGACGTGTCGTGCGTCGTCTCACAACAGTCTTACACCGAATGGTCCAAATTGATTGACTTAATCAGAAAGAAGATGCCAACTTTTAGCGGAAGATGAACAAAACTTACGCCAATAATTTTTATCTTTTTTCACAATCAAATCCGAGTTAAAAGGATTATTTTTGCATTGTGTAACCATTTAATCTCTATCCTGAAAATTTTAATAAAAAAATTTAAGGGATAAAAATAAAAACCAGGTTTTTAATTCATAAATACATAATTTGGTATATAGAGACTAAACTGTTTTTAATCTTAATAAACTCTACTACATCTTTCCTTTGTTATTTTCTTTTCTTAATGTGTCCTAAATAATTTTTTTTTCCACAATGTTCCAAATAAAATATGTGCTTTTTTTTTTCATCTTCTAAATAACTCATGCACACCCTCACAAAAAGAAAAACACAGTGGTGTTTTTGTTATAATGATTGTAACACTATATATAATATATATTGAAAAAAAAGATAGACTATTGATGTTACTCAAGAATGCGAAACTCTTATTACTTGATAGTAAAGTTAGATATGAAATCCTTTCCGAACAAAAAAAAAAAGTTAGATATGAAATCATTTCCTTATAATTTTTTAATGGTGATCATTGGAATATACCTATTGTATCATGTAAAGACCTAAATATTATTCTTTATTTAATTTGACATACAGAGTTATTGTTATAATTATGGTAATGCTATTAATTTTAGAAAATAAATATCATTATTGTTGTTAGTGTCGAATTTGAATTTTTAAAAAACAAAAAATTGAGGTTAAAAAATTCAAATTTGGTGCCATATTAGATACAAATGAGATTGAGGAAGAGATTGAGAAGATTATCTAAAAAAGGCTTGAGAGATGCAATAATCAATTTGCATTTTCACCTATAATTATTATTTAGGACCAATTAATTAATTTGCCCATGCAAGCCTTTTCTAGAGTAGTTAAACTACAATATACTCCAAAGTCTAAACAGATGAAAATAGCCTGAAACTTTAGAAATAAGAAAAGCGTAATATATGTTATTCTCGGAAAAATGTAGTGAATTATAATAATAATATATGTGGTACAATAAGAATTGATTGGCTTGCAATAATTATGAAAATGCCATCAAAAGATAATAAGTAGCTAACAAGCTTAGGACGACGTAGCCCATATGTGGAAGAAAAAGTAGGCTAGGTGATTGCCGAGTGCTATATATATCTCTGATCTGGTATGTAAATGAATTAATTCCCCACTTCTTGCAATCACTGCGGCATTACTAAAGTGGATCTCTCTAAGCCTTAGGGTCAGTGGGAGCCTTAGGATCAGTGGGAGCCTTAGGATCCTTAGGATCAGTGGGAGCCTTAGGATCCTTAGGATCAGTGGCAGCCTTAGGATCCTTAGGATCAGTGGGAGCCTTAGGATCAGTGGGAGGAGGAAGCAACCATTTGTCACTTTGAATGAAATCAAGGGTGAGGTATGGCTTCACTTCCTTATCGGTCAATTCTTTGCCGTATTTCACACGTCCAGTTCGATCTGCCCCCGGGCCCGTACACTTGTGTTCTGCGAAAAAAACAGTGCTGCATGCAGTACAACAACAGTCACATTGTTAAAGACGGATGTTACCATTAAAAATTTGACACAGGACAAAGACACAGAATGCGAAATTCTTACGCGTCAAAGCCATGATGGCGCATGTCGTGCCAGCCTTCGGGATGAAGGATGTCAGCAATGGTGGTGTAAGAGAAGATAGTTTTGGACCTCGGCTTCCAGGCTCTTCCCAAGTAAGTGTTTCTGCCACCAGTTCCTACAATGCTGCAATGCACAAATGAATATCCACTGGTGTCTGATTCTTCTTCTCTTGAATGTGCCGTGATCACTTTCAATTTCCCATCTCCCAGCACATCTAGCTCACTGTTCTGCAACATTGCTCGCCCACACATACAATGTTAATTCATTCAAAACATTTATTATATATTTTTAATTAATTAATTAATTTGGGATCGATGATATATTATATAGTATACCAAATAAAGAGACGTTCCTCTCCCAAAAATGAAATCGATAGTCCCTTGAATGTAGCAATCCTTGAAGAGATGCAAACCAGCGTCGTCACAGAGAGTATCTTGAAACCCATAGAATTTGCAATTGTAAACGGCCGCTTTATCCCCCATCAGTCTGGCTGCCAATGCCTGTTGTCCTGGTTTTCCATCCGGCCTTGGCGACGTATTCTGATCACGTAATTAATTAATTAAACAAAGCCACGTCACCATATAATTAACACATAACTTAAATTATAAATAAGTAGTAAATTAATTCTTACAATGATGTTGAGATTGGCAGCAGTGAAATAGTCAGACTCCACAATCAACGTTGCGCTGTAGACGGTTCCGTACTTTTTGGCAACGCCGTCAAATGTCAAATTGGGGACATTGGCAGGAGATCCATAGAGAGTGACAAAAGGCTTTGCTCTGTCAACAAGAAGCTTCTCTTTGTAAACTCCTCCTCCGATCCAGATCACAACTCGGTTCGTGTTGCCTTTGGGAACGCTGTTGATGGCTTCGGTGATGGTCTTGAAATCTCCACTTCCGTCCGCCATTACCTTTACCACTTTGGCGTTCTTTTCTGCGGCCACCAGCTTTGGGTCCAGCTCCGCCTCACGACCGGCTAACGGCTTCACATTCTCCGAAAACCAGCTGTTTAGTTTCGTCTTATCGGTCGGTATAGGTGGCGACACGCCGTAGATGCATATCGGTAGTACTGCTGCCAACAAAACAACCAACTTAATGCCGCCCCAATATTTCATAACTCTTCTTCTTCTTCTTTCTAAATTCTATTTTCTATTTTCTAAATTGCGTCTTTATTTTATCTGTTTGAAGATGATGTCCGAATTGGAACTGCATGGGGAAGATTGATTATATACACGAACTCGGAGAATACACAGCCACGTGCGCCACGAGAGGCTACCACTGCTCTTCGCTCTTTTCTCAACAACCCATTTACTAAAATCGCACATTTCCTTTTTTTAGCCTAAATTTTGTCTTTTAAAAATTCAAACTCAACACTAACATCAATAATAATGATATTTTTTTTTTCTAAATTACATATATAGCAATAATATTTAAGTATTTATCTGATATGGTAGGTATATTCTAATGACTACCATTAAAAAATTGATAGTTAAACATGAATGTAGAAAAGAAAAGAGAGAAAATATATTTTTCTTTTTTAAAAAAAGAAAATAAAGTATTTTTTAATGGTAGTATACAGTCATCTAAATATTATTCTTAAAATGCAGCTAGTGAGAGAGAGATTTTGTTGTTTGTTAAACGTTAAAGTCATGGTAGTTCTTGTGGTGCCAGCCTTGAGGATGAATCATGTCAGCCATGGTAGTGCAAGAGAAGATATAGTTTTGGAATTTGGCTTCGCAAGCTCTTCCCAAGTAAGTATTTTTGCCACCAAGTTCCTATATAATATTGCAATGCACGAATGATAACATCTCACTTGCCATCTGATTCTTCTTCCCTTGAATGTGTGCTGGGATCCTCGCTATCCACGTACATCCACCACACATATAATGTAAGCTAAAGAAATTACCATATATATTTAACACATATATATGTAAGCTAAAAATGTTGGAATTAATTTGATAATTAATTTATGCGTGGGTAACAAAGCTATTTAATGGACATATGAATGATCCTAATTATAGATCTATGACTTCGTGGGATGATTTGTTAAAATCAGCCAATTAATTTGAGGGGATTATGGAAAACTTTAACATTAACATATAAATATTTGATCCCAAACATTATTGCCCATATTTGATTCAGATTGCATAGTTGAGGAAGACCATAAACCACAACTTCTTGTCGTTCATGGTCAATCTACCTAATGGTTCAGGTAATTATTTTGGTTTTCTTCCATGATCTTGGTCTTTATTGTTATGAAATTTTATGGTTTTTATTATAGAATAATCATGAATTAGGATTTCTTTGATTTTTCCAACAAAAGAGATTACCATATTTATAAAAATATTATATTCACTTTGAGATATATTAAATCATTAATATACATTTATAGAGTTCTATTCTAAATCAATTGACAATAAGAAAATAGCTCAAGCTTATTTATAAAAAAATTTTAGCCCTTAAAAGTGGGATCTTTAGTATACTCTCTCAATATCATGAGTTGACAAGATCCTAGTTTGAACATTTTGGACTTTGATTCTATATAAATATCCAATTCTTTAGTTGAAAACAAAATTGACGATCCCTTATGCAAACTTGCGTCATCACATATAGTATCTTGAAACGCAATGGTTGTATTTATCCTCCAATAATCTGGTGGCTAATGCTTGTGATCCTTTTCTCTTCCATCCGACCTTGTCATCAGGCAAAGAACCTCACATTCTCGTTTAAAAGAGTCTATTTCTTTACAATATTCCGATTTGTTTAGGTGTGGTGGGGGAGAAAAACAGTGGAGATGAGTGTAAAGCTATCAAGAGAGTCAATTTTTTTTAAAATGAAGATGGTCTTTGATTTTGTATTTCTCTTCTAATCGTCAAATATTTAATTGCGGCAAGCATAACCTCTTCTTTTACGATTGACGAGCGAGTATTTTCCAAGACAAAATACCTTAATTTCTTTATTTTATTTATTTCTTATTTTTTATTTTTTCTGTTTGAGGAACTAATTTCCATTTTCCAGTTACCTTCACGCCGCAAGGCGGCTATAAACTCCCGACTGAACTGTTTGCGTTCACTTCAATTCCAGAGTTGAGGGTAGCGCCGCCCTCACTTCCCGGCGAGCTGACACCTGATCCTCCGTCCTCTTCCTCTGCTCCGGCGATGTCAGATTGATCGCCGCCGCCGCTTCATTATCAATGATTCTGTAATTTCTCTCTCTCTCTCTCTCTAAAGATGGTCGGTCACAAGAGGCATATTCTTCCCCTCTTCCTCCTCATATCTGTTTCCATCCTCTTCTTCTTCACTCATTTCTACTCCTCCATTCCCCCTTCCTTCCCTTCAAACCCTAACCCCGATTTCGCTCTCAATCGGAAAACCTCCGACGCAAAAACCTCTGGTTTCACTCTAATCGTTAAGGTTCTTGCTTACAATCGCCTTGATTCCGTGTCCCGCTGCCTTCGGTCCATCGCCAATGCGGATTATCTCTCGGATCGCGTCCATCTCCATGTCTACATTGATCATTTCCCTCACGACGATGCACATATCAACCTCAATGAGTCGCATCGGATTTTGCAATTCGTTGATAAATTCTACTGGAGTTTCGGGGAAAAGATTGTGCACTATCGGACGGGGAACGCGGGTTTGCAAGCGCAGTGGTTGGAGGCGTGGTGGCCGAGCTCTGACAATGAGTTTGCGTTCGTTGTGGAAGATGATTTGGAAGTCTCGCCGCTTTATTATAAGTTCCTGAGGACTTTAATTCTGAATTATTATTATAACACTTCGAATTATGCTCCTTCAATCTACGGAGCTTCGCTGCAGCGACCAAGGTTTGTTCCAGGTACCACTTTTCTTTTCGATTGTGTGCAATAACCGAACTCTAGATCATAAATGTTCTGTTCATGGATCTGATGAATGTTTGTAGATAAAGTTGTAATGTACTTATTTGTCTTGTTTTAAGCGATACAGAGTGGCGGGGTGGAAAATTCTTAGTTGGTTGAAGTTTCCAAGCCTTTCTTGCTATTAATTGTCAGTTTGTCCCCGATCTATGTCCATAGCTGCAGATAATGCCCTTTGAGAGTAATACATTTCACTAGTTAATTTCTGTAAGAAGGGATGCTTCCTTTCATATTCTTTTCAGGAGACAACGATAGGACTCAACCTGACATAAGCTTGTCCATTTGTGCATATTGAAAACCTCTCGAATTATACTCCTTCATAAACCGTGTGTTGTTACTTTGTGTGGCAGACTGCAGTGGCTCATTTACTAAACGAACATCTGGTTCAGGTTTTTGCCTAATTGCAGAAGTTTGGACATTATGCTTTAATGTAACTCTCTTTCAAAAATGTATTATGATTTTTCCTTTCGGTGCCCTAGTTTATCCTCCTTAGTTTGTGTCCATATTGTTGGTACTAATATCTTGTGGGCTCAATGAGACGTTCTGCTTGAAATAACATGATGGTAAGGAGACGATGGGTCCTAATCACTTAGGGGGTAGAATCTGTGGTAAAACTTAACTGTCATGGATTGAAGCTTGTACAATTACCATCCTTTGTTCACACTATTTGATTATAGGATTCTTTTTCTTTTTCTTTTTCCTTGTTCATGTTTTGATTTAGTTACTTGTCTGTAATTATTCTATGTAGAGGAGAGGCTAAAGGGACTTCAGACTTTACAAGTGTAACTATTGCCTTCTGAATCCTTCGTGATTCCTGAATGGATTGCATAATTGTTATTCTTTTATATCCAACATCTACACAAGCAATATATCTAGTGCAATTTTTTTTTGGATAGGATATATCTACTGCACTCTGATTCATTGTTGGCCTTAGATCCTTAGAATTGGATCGATACAACTTTATACTGATAAAACTTCTTATAGAAATAAATCTACCTTGAATTCTAAGCAATCCTTTTCCCCCCTGCAGTTTCATACTTTTATGCAAATTGTATTTTGTTATTCTCACAAATCTGTATGATGTACGGAGTAATTTATTTCTCATGTCTTCAGCTTCTTATCTTTCTAAATATAATCGTTCAGAACAAGATTTTAAAAGTTCAGCAAAAAGTTGGGAAATGGTTTTTTTCTTTTTCTTTTTTTTTTCCCTGTTCCTGCACAATTGCCTAGATTCCAGAAACAGGTGCAACTTCTCTGCCTTCAACCTAAGCCATTGCCAATTGTTTACTGTGTACAGGTAAACATGGTAACAAAATAAGGTTGGATGACAGCACCAGAATCTTTTTGTACCAGTTGGTTGGCACTTGGGGTCAACTTCTCTTTCCAAAGCCTTGGAAGGAGTTTAGATTGTGGTATGATGAGCACAAGGCGATGGGCATCAAACCAATGCTTGATGGCATGGTATCCATAGTTATTTATTTTATCTGGTGATGTAGATGTTTCATTCTTAATTTATTCTTATATTTAAATCTGTTTGTGGATTATTTGCAGGTGACAACAGGATGGTATAAGAAGATGGGAGAAAGAATATGGACTCCTTGGTTTATTAAATTTATCCATTCTCGTGGATATTTCAATATATACACCAATTTTTTACTTGAGAGAGCACTGAGTACTTCTCACAGGGATGCTGGTGTTAATTATGGAAAAACGGCTGGTCCTGATTCACACTTACTGGATGGAAGCTCACTTAATTTCGATCTCCTGGAGATGAAGCCTTTAACTGATTTGCAGTGGTATGATTTCTGCTTTAGAGAAGTGATTCCTCAAAGAATTGTTAAAAGCAAGAGCGAGCTTGGTTCTGTTATTCACTCTGTTCAGAAACACCAAAACATAATCATTGTGAGCATATTTGGCGTATCGGAGTCCATGATAAGGAATTTTCTTTGCCACTTTGAGAGATTGAACATAAGGAACTATGTTTTGTTGGGCCATGAATCTGAGTTGCTCTATGATCTAACGAGAAGAGGACATCCAGTAATTTGTGCAGACCCATTTCTGAAGACTATCAAAACTTCCAAATCTATGGCTTTGGAAGGCACCAGGTCAGAACTGGCAAAGTTAGTTCTAGCAAAGTTCTACATTATTAAGTCATGCTTGGAACTTGGGTACAATCCAGGATTGGTCGATGAAAATATCCTTTTTGTCAATGGTGGTGACCCATTAGCAGACTTCAGTCTTGCTGACAATATCTTTATTGGGCAGAGCTTCGAACTTTTCTTCGTTAAAAGCTCATCCTCTGCCCAAAAGATGTGGGCTAATCATATCGTTCCCGAGGCTGAAGTCATGGTAGAGTCTTTGATGAGTAAAGGTTCAAAAGACGGTACTAGTTTTGTAGGCATAACAACAAAATTATTGGAACAACATGGTACTAAATTTAGAACAGCTGATGAGATGAGTTTTGGTGTGAATATTGGTAATAGTCCGACGAACACATCATTAGGGGATGGGAAAAGGTTCGTATTTTGGCCTGCAGATGTGAATATTAATCATGTAGAGAAACGGCTTGAGGAGTTGGGTTTTTGGATCATTGATGGTGATTTTTCTTGCAAAGGTGTTTACTGTAATGGATCGTAGCATTCTGACTTCAATAATGCCCAAACAACAATTTTTTTGTAGTTCTTATTCCTCATCTTTTATACTGAATTCTACACGAGATATTATTTCAAAAAAGTAATACTAGAAATTGGCTTTTGTCCAGTCAATGTGCAGGAACTTCTTTGTTTCCAATCTTTTTTATCTTTTTTCCCATACAAAGCTTGTGTCTGCCTGTAGGCATGAACTTGGAAATGCCACTAGGTAGCACTCTCAAGTTGCTTTTTATTTTAGAATATTACATTACAATGGAAGGACAAGGAATTTGAACCTACAATCTTCATAGAAAAGAAACATTAATGTTTGACCACTTGAACTCTTCTCAGGTGGTGTTGTTGGTAAATGATACGAACTTTGATTGGCATTATGACGAGACTAGATACTTGTGTGTAGCCATGTTTGAGCTGTTGAGTTCTAATCCTTTATTGTATACGTTCTGGTACGAAGTAATTGGATGTGGTGAAAGTTGCAAGCTGAGAAGAAATTGCCTCCCACCCATGATACTTCATTTGTCGTTGGAATAACTTATCAGATCAGAAGGATTCTGCTAACCAACCACCTGATTCAAATCCCTCTGCTCTCTCTTCAGCCATAAAAGTATGCACCTGATCGTGAATCTGAACCCAGCTACAGCCAGGGTTCTTCTTCGCTCCTCTAGACTTCATCAGGTCCCTAACCCTGTTTACCTCATCCCATCTTCCTGCTTCAGCATACATATTTGAAAGAAGAATATAGTATCCACAATGCTGAGGCTTTATCTCAAATAAATGTTCTGCTGCCCAACACCCTAGCTCAACATTTCGGTAAATTCGGCAAGCCCCGAGTAGAGCTCCCCAAATATTTGCATCTGGGGCTATAGGAAGGCACCGGATAAGCTCTGCTGCCTCTTCCACAAAACCAGCACGGCCGAGTAGATCGACTATACATGCATAGTGCATTTGGGTTGGTTCAAGATTTTGAGCTAGCATCTCACTGAAGTATTTCCAACCTTGTTCAACTAGTCCTCCATGACTGCAAGCTGAGAGAACTGCAATATATGAAACTAAGTCATATTGCACAGTATCACCTCTCATTTCTTCAAACATAGTAATTGCAGTCTCCAACTCTCCTATCATTCCGTATCCTAAAATCATAGTATTCCAAGAGGCTACATCTTTGAATAGAATTTGGTTAAAGACCTTACAGGCAAGATCAATTCTTGCACATTTTGTATAGAAGTCCAAAAGGGAGTTTGAGACAAAAAGATGAGAGTAAAAATGATTTCTTAATGCTACACCGTGGATCTCTTTTCCTTGCTTGACTGCAGCTAGATTTGCACAAGCTGATATGACACCCACAAAGGAAACAACATCCGGCTTCCTACCAAGCAACCTCATCTCCGAGAACAAATTCAGTGACTCCAAGCAATCGCTAGTTTCAGAATATCCAAGAATCAATATGTTATAAGAAACTTCATCTTTATGGGAGGTGTTGAAGACATTTCGAGCAGAATGAAGGCAACCGCATTTCGCATACATGTCTGTCAGAGCATTGGAAACAAACATATCGGCTGTTAGTCCTAAACGAATGCCAATGGCATGTATTTCTTTGCCAGGTCCAAGGAAACCCAAACGTGCACAAGCGGGAAGAACATTGGTGAAGGTCACTGCATTTGGATTTTCTCCAGTCTCTTGCATTAGTATTACTTGTCTTATTGCTTCTAACGCAAGCCCATTTAGAGCATAATTGGCGATCATAGCATTCCAAGAAACAACATTCCTTCTATCCATGTTGTGGAATATGCAAGATGCCTCAGTTGAATGGCCAGATTTTGCATACATATCAATCAATGAATTTGCAATGAAAATATCAGTTTCTGTTCCCATCCTCATACTGAACCCATGAATTTCTTTCCCTGCTTTGAAATACTCAAGTTCAACCAGCACAGGTAGAATACTAGAAATGGTGACAGAGTTTGGCTTAACTTCTGCATCAATCATCATCCTGAAAACATCCAAGGCATCACAGAAATGACCCTTACAAGCTAGACCATTGATTATTGCATTCCATGAAACTTCATTCCTCTCAACCATCTCATCAAAAACTTGCCACGAAGCTTTCACATTCCCACATTTCCCATATGCATCGACAAGTGCATTGCAAGTAGTTACCTGAGAATCCAAACCAGCTTTCATGGTGTAACAATGAATTCGCCTTGTCATCTCCTCATCTTCGAGGGCAGCAGAAATGGGTAACAAAATAACGACACTCACCACATTTGGTTGAATCCCAGACCTCAAAGTCATCCAAAAGTAATAATTACGAGCCTCCCTATAATCCCCATTAACCGAAAGGAGCCCAAGAATCGTATTCCATGAAACAACATCTCTTTCCGGCATTTCGTCGAACACCCTTCTCGCATCACTTACAACCCCACAATTCCCATACAGCATCAACAGCGTATTCCCAACATAGACATCTGAATCAAAGCCCAACTTGGAAACAACCCCATGAACCTCCATACCTTTGCAAATATCTAACGAATCGGAACACAACTTGAGAACGAAAGGAAATGTATGGTCATCGAGTTGAACACCGCTTCGAACCATCCTGTTATACGTCTGGAGCCCATCAATCATCCCGTTGCCGGCTATGGAGTGAGCCCGAATCAAGGTATTCCACAGGAACGCAGTGCGGCAATTCTGGACAGTTTGATGGAACAGAATACGAAACGATTCTGGGTCTCGGAACGTGGCGTAATCGAGAATAAGGGAAGCGCAGAGCGAGACGCTGTGGGGAAGTAAGCCATTGAGGAGGCAAAGAGCATGGAGTTGTTTGGTTTGACGAAGAGATTGAGCGTTGGAACACAGAGTGAGGAGGTCAACGTGAACGGAAGAAACTGGCTCTGTACTTGGAAGAGGAAGTGGGGACGATGAAGCTGAACCGAGAACGGGGTGAAGGAAGCTTCTGTATTGGAATCGAGTGGTCTGAAAACTGAATTGGAATGGTGAGGCGAAGTGAAGACCGGTGCTTCGAGCGCATGAATGTAACATTAAATGTGGGAATATGGCGGAATCATGAAGACGAAAGAGCTCGCGGCCGGTTGCTGAAAGCCTGAAACATGGCGAGCGTGGTTCCCGCTCTGGCGGCCTGCCAGGTATTTTCTATATTTTTTTTTTTCTTTTAACCCTAAGAAACAGTAATCGAATTTCAAATTTAGTTCCTTTCTAAAAGTTACAAATTTAGTCCAACTTTACGATATCAAATCTCTAGATTTAAAAAATGATAGATAATAATAATGACCAAAAACTTGGAATAATTAACCTAATTCAAGATTAAGATATTTTACTCATTTCTTCTTTTTTGTTTTTTCATCTGTTTCGTTCATTGATTTTATTTAGATCCTCACTTTCTTTCCTAGAAAAATGGGAGAAATGTCTTCTTTAAGTGGCTTCATCTTAATACCCTTTTTCTAGAGATGGTTTCTATTTATATGTCTGGTTCTTCCAAGCTTTGCCACCAAGAGTGTTTACGAGTTGGGTTGAGTCGAGTTAGGGAAGTTTTTTGATCATATCAGGGAATTGACAGAACCAAACAAAATAGCCAACTCAACCCAAAATTTTCGGGTTGAGTCGGATTGGGTCACGGTTCCTCTTAATTTCAAATTCTAGATTCAAATAAACAAATAAAGGGCATACAATTTACAAGTTCCAGATCCAAACAAATCAAGAGGGAAATTTCAAATCAAAACAAATTAAGCATTACAAGTTCTGATCTATAACAAATCAATTGTTCTTAATTTCAAATTACAGATCTAAATAAACAGAAGGAAGAAGGGAGAGAAAAACTACTCAGACATTTATAAAAAAAAAATACAACAGTTACAAAAGCTTATGAGACAAAGAGACGGCGGCAATCAACGACAGACGGCGGGATCTCCGACGTAGGATGACGGACAATGACCTACAGCAACGGAAGAGACAAATGACGACAACGGGTGGCTAGGCGCACAATGGAAAGAGAGGAAGTGAAGAGAGGCGCACAAATCTGAGAGGAAACCCTAAAACATATATATATATATATATATATATATATATATAATTAAAAAGGTATAATTTCGGTTCGGTTCGGTTCGCACCAAATTTTTGTTGATCGAACCCAAAATCGAACCGAATTATTCGATTCACCTAAAATTTAACCCAACCCAACCCAATTCTTTATCTAACCCAATCCAACCCTTACGGTTCGGGTTGGGTTGCTCGGGTTCTTCGGATTGTCAGTTCTTTTGAACACCCCTGTTTGCCGCATTTCTTCTTTTCATTCAATTTCTTAGTAACAAGGGGTGGTAGACTAACAATATTACACCCAAGTAATAAACTTTTGAGTTATGATTTCATGCTGTTTGATGTGACAATAGAAAAAATAATAAAAATATATAATTTATATTATTTTAAAAATTGGTTTTAGTCTCGTTTTAATTCTTGAAATTTCAAAATTATTTCATTCGAGTCCCTATACTGTACAAAAAACTTTCAAAATGTCAATTTTAGTTCTTAAACTTTTGAGTTTTACCGTTTTGCCCATTAAACTTTCATAAGGTTTATTTTAGTGTTTAGCCTTTGAAAAAAGATAACACCGAATATGTGTAGTAACAAATTAATACAAACTCAACCCATATAAATTAAATGTGAGTATTAAGTAAGTTGATATTTTCCGTTTCGAAAGAAAAAGAAAGGATATTTCAGTGACCACATATACACATATAGGAATTAAAGATATTTTAACCATATATAAATCATAATTATAAGTTATTTAAATACCATGAAATTTATTAGTTTAAGTGGTAAAATTATCTCAAATGAAAAGAATAATTATTTGAGAAAATGGTAAAAATCATATGTCAAATCGAACATAACTTAATGGAATAAGTATTTATTACCATTTTAAATGTTGATAGTTCAATCCACACACTGTAATTAACGAATTAAAAAAATAGTAGAGATCACATAATTAACCTGAAATATCAATCATGGATGATCAAATAAATGAGGTCATTTTTAACAACATACTAAATAATGTCAATTTGAACATGATCCAACTAATCAAGCTATATATTTTAGACCAAAACATCAAAAGTCCCTACATGCTCAACTTTTAAAATGCATATCGGTTAAATAATAAGATACCAATATTTTGATTTCTAAAATATAGTTTAGCGATTAAGATACTTTACCCCTGTCAGGACAAAGGTTTGGAGGTTGTAATATGTTAGTATAATATATATATTAATCATTTCTGATACCCAACTGCCCCAATTATCACAGTTGGTGGGAGATCTTATAATTAAATATGAAGGAGCCCATTAAGCGACATAATCAGACTTTAACATTCCACTTAATCTCTGGACTCTGATAACCGACAGCAACTATTTAATTGCTTTATTATTATATTTGTTCTTCCTTCTTATCTCTCTCTTGATTCCTTTCTGGAATTAGATTCCCGTTATTGTACTTTACTCGCAGAATAATTCATTACTTTTTATTTTTATTTTCCAGGTTTACATTGTTTGCTTCATTGACTGGTTAACTAAAATTCAAATCATCATTTCCTTAAAAAGTCATAAGTTGTTGTTTTCTTAATATTTTGAAGATTGTTAAGGTGTATTTTTAAACAAGTAGCATTCATCAAAATAATTATCACACTTTTAATACTTCAATACACGTATCAATTTGAACATAGTCTTGTGGATAATTAAGATACTTTTGTTTGAAATCGCCTTACACATGTTTCTAATCCAAAGTTAGGTTATGAATTCGAATCTTTCACCTTACCTCTACTTTATACAGAAGGAAAAACTGTTTTTTAGAATTTTGATGATAACCTGTTATGCACAACTTTGAAGTACGAGCAAATCTATAATTTAACCTAATATTTAGTATCTTTTGTAATTTACCAAAATTGGAGTTAGGGTAATTATAGAGAAAAAGAAGGGCCAGTTAGAAAATTGACGATAAGAGTATATAGCTGGCAGCACAAAAGAAGCAGGGTGTTCAGTTTCGGTAGACTATATACATCCGGCAGAGCCAAAATCTTTCGCTTCTTCTGCTTCACTTCCAATAATTCGCGAATCCCTAGAACAATCAATGGAACAGAGGAATTACAGAGCCGATCCTCTTCAACCCGCCTTCCTCCTGCTCCTCTTCCTCTCCCTTTCTGGCCGATCTGTCGTCCACGCCTACAAGAACTACACCGTCGGAGATTCCCTCGGCTGGTTCGACAAATTGGAGAAGCCTGCCGTCGATTACCAGAAATGGATCGCCGGCAAGAACTTCGGCCTCGGCGATTTCCTCAGTAAGTTCCTCTTAATCTCTCTCTAATTAACCTCATTCTTTGATGATCTCTATTAGTATCTGATTTTGATTCATCGTTTAATTTCCTAAACTCGAAATTTCGGATCTCTCTTCTCGCTTTGCTTAAAACCTATTTATTCTGTTTCCGACCTCAATTGATCCAATTTCCGTCCTCCATTTTGATTAACCACTGCTGAAATAACCACTGGTTCAAGTTTGGTATCTTTTGGTCACGAATTGCAGAGTCGGTTATTTTCATTTGCATTTTTTTTTAATCGTGTTTTACATGAAGTGTCATCTATCTACTTTTTGCTTCTATTTTTCAAACGGATCGATATTAATGATCTAATCAATGATACCTAAAAAAACGAACACGATGATGCCGATTTTAGCATAGTTCACTCGGTGACATCTAATATTTTATTTCATGAGTCGATTTGCATAATCTTTCTCATTATTTACCATGTAAAATATTGCATTTATATAAAAATAGAAATAGGACGGTGAGTCAACTTCACATGATTTGCAGTTTCTATATTGTGTCATATCAATTCTGAATCAACGAGAAAGTAAAATGTAGAAACTAAAAATAGTGTTAATTGACTTTTCATGTTCTTGCTTTTGGTTTGTATCTGAAAATGCTTTAGAAATTTATAGTTTTTTCAGAAAATGGGTTAAAGCAGGCCGTTACTGTGGGCGTCGTTTTTGGTTAGGTGATGATTGAAAGAGGAAAGTTCTCAATAATAGTGAACTCATTATCCAACCCATTAAAAAAGTAATAATAATTAAATAAATAAATACTTTGCAAAAAAGAAAAATTAATTAATAAAATAAAAGACACCAACCGTACGTACTCCATGGCCATGGCCAAGGTTTGGTGTTAAGTATAAGATTTTGACAGCTAAACTAACGCGACGGTATCTTGGGTGTCTCTTTTTTCTTCTCTCTTTTTCCACCATGCACGCAACTCTAGTCTTGTTACTGTAACCTATACAACACGCGTTGTGATGCCATTGGACTTCTTCAGAAGTGTCGGCAGTGCTCATGTGACATCCATGTGCCGCCTCGGTGTAAAGTTGTAAACTTTAAAAGACTCGGTAAAATTTTATAGGTTATTTATAAAAAATACAAAATTAAGCACTTATCCAAAGTTTTAAATATTGATTTGGATAGATATTTTGTAAAAGTTAGAAAAATTAAAAAAATCGTAAAAAATATTTAAATTAACAAATAAACATTTTTCTATTTCTAAATTGGTTAAAAATAATTATATTAATATTATGTATATATTAGTGGAATTTTGTTGATATTTTTCATATTTTGTCGGTTTTCATGTACTATGATGGAAATGTCGATTTACCCCTTATATCAATGTCTATGAAAACATGAATATGTCAATGGAAATGTCGACGTATCCATGGATATTTAGAACTATTAACTTATCGATAAGTACTTATAAGTATTTATGATCAGAAATTTATAAAATATAGAAAAGTATATTATTTTCTTTTGTTTTATAAATATTTGCAGGTATGTATTTAAGTGTTGTTATATATATATATTTAGTCCATAGAATGAAACTCACAATCTTTTGGTTTGATATATATGTCAATTACCGGAGATCCTTTAGTAATTATATATTATATTTTGTAATTGATTTATTTTATAAATTATTGGTTAAATTACAAATTTAGTTTGAATGGTTTGTAATTGTAAGAACCATTGGTTTTGACCTATTTTTTATTTGGTCTTTTATAGTTTGGATTTAGTTTGGATTTTGTCTTTTAACTTTAGTTTCAGTTCACTCTTAGGGTTTTAAAAGTTTCAATTTGATAATCTAATTTAGTTAAACTTGATAGACTATCCTTGGACTATTTTACCTCTATTGAAAAACCTACCTATTTCTTTTCATTTTTTACTTACCCCAACATATTATAACTCGCTCGTACAATTATAGAATTTTTAGAGCCCATGTGACGTTGTAATTTACGTGTCCCTTAAATGAAAACTATTAAAACATCATAGACTTAAATTGAACCAGCTGTTTCATATGGGTGTCTGTTTGGAAACAAGTAATTCCCCATTAAACTTGTTAAAAATTGTTATAAGATGGTAGCCATGTCATTTTACGATAATAAATAAAAGCTCTTTATAAAAAAGTAAAAAAATAAAACAGAAAGACGGAGAGTGGTAAAAATCAATTAATCGAAGTGATTATTGAATTTCATTATTTAAATATTAATACGTGATATTCGAAGTTGTATTTTATTTTCTATAATCCAACATTTATTGAAATATTCAATAATTTTTTTTAAATATGGCTTCATTATTGAGTATTATATATTTATAAAATAAGTTAAAACAATTATGCACGACGTAATTATAGGTTTATGGTTTTATTCATTTATTATTGTTTCTTTTAGCGTACTTCAATTTTTATAGCTTGTTTCTCGGAAATAACGTAATAATATACGTCCGATCAATTTTATTCAGTTTCGTATTGAAAATAATTTTCAATAACGTTGTTTTTTGTTTGTTTGTTATTTTTGCAGTTTTTAACACGGACAACAACCACTCGGTTGTGCAAACATACAATTTTACCATGTACAAGCTATGCGACAACGACGACGCATCGGCAAACGACACGACGGAATGGTCCGCCGCCGACCCGTCGGCAACCGCTCCCTACGCCGTCACGGTGCCCGTCCCACTAATCAAAGAAGGTATCAATTACTTCTTCTCCGGCAACTACGACGGAGAGCAGTGCCAAAACGGGCAACACTTCCAAATAAACGTCACACACGGTCAGGGCCTGCCCAAGAGCATGAGAGATTCTTCCGACGAAGCTCCGGGTCCGGCGGTAGCTCCCGACACCGGCGACGAAACCGAATCTGCACCGGACACAATCATCCCGTCCAGCTTCGACCATCCTCGAAACGACGTCGCTGATACCGACGACAAGGAAGCCTCGGGCTCTGTTTCGTTATTGCTTCACTTCAAGTTCAATGACTTGTTCTTCTTGTTAGTTGGTATTGCCTCCATATTTTTCATCATAGAGTGAATTTGGTTTCTGTCATTATTATTATTTTTTATTTAATTATTACGTTATTTAATACTCAAATAATGTGGGTCCTTTTACTTGGTGTTTATATTAACACATAATAGTTAGCTTATAGGTTTTATTTAGGATTTCCCCCCTCTTTTGTGCATGTTATACACAAAATATATAATGTAATAATGGATTGATATTTCATACTATTTGATAGTGAAACCATTTTATCTGATAATTTTTTATGTTCTATACTAGACTTTTGTTTTAAGATTATTCAACCATTTTCTCCATAATTTAGTTTTAAAATGCATAAATATATTTTATTTTCTATTAGAGTGTATTTCATGAATCATCAATGGTTTCCACTCTCCCCTCAGTAATGTTAATTGTTAGGTGAAACTGCCTTAAAAGATGGCAGGTTGCATCTCCCTTCTTACTTTTGCATAAAACGTTGGTGTGAAATGAGACATGAAGTGATCTTGGGAATAAAAAATGAAGTCTTAATAATTATTCAACAAGCTAGAGTTTGGTTAAATTGTGATAATTATATAATATTTTTATTTAGTTCAATAATCTAGGGCGAAGATTTAAACATCCGATTATCCGATTTAAGGACAAATGTATAATCTTTTTCACCCGCTATGCTGGATGAAATGGGAAAATAACCTTTATTAGAGGGTTATGAATACAAAAATGTTGTCGTAAGAGAACTTGAAAATGGGCCAATTAAATTAGGCCCATTGGGTCACCGGAAGTGGAAATGAGCCAATCAGATTAGGCCCATTATGTCACTTTCTACGCGGCTCCTGGCTGTGTGTCCGAGGGCCCTAAACGCTCCAGGAAATTCTAACTGTAAAATAATTAAATTTTATTTTACCCTAGAAGTTTCCAATAATGTTTTTACCATGTCATGGTCAATTTTGAACAAGTTTATTTTTAAAGGGTTAAATTTAAAACAACGTTATCACAAGTGTGAAAAAGCTAGACCTAACTTAAAATTTTTTAGTAAAATATGTGGGAAGAGAGATTAAAGTTACTGTTAAACTATGCTCGTTTTGACAATTTCTAAATTTTAATTGAAATAGTTATACGAAAACAAATAAAATTTACGTCAACACAATACAGTTGAATTGGAGAGGACACATGTCTTAATTTATTGACAACCAAACTAAATGCATTCAAAACATTAAAATCTTATTTAATAGGTAAGATTATGTTTCTGCGTTATCACACTCAATTTTTATTTTATTTGAGACATACTCATTTAATTAAGCGAAATAAGTAAATATTTGTTTAACATATTTATCTTTTAAAACTGTTTTTGAAATGTAATATTGAAAATTATAGAAACAACATTGATATGTGTTTGGGGGAAAGAATACTCTGGACACGTGGAGGACAGCCATTGGTGTCCCAAGGCGACCATGAGTCATCTCCCAGCTCGGACCGACCGAGATCACCACCACTAGCGTTGACAGATACTAAGTATGAGGGCCGATGTGAACCTGGCCGAGGTCCGACCTACCGGGAAGCTCGGTGGGGGCCGATGT
>NW_019104583.1:488413-499502 GCF_001995035.1 Momordica charantia
CTAAGTATGAGGGCCGAGGTGAACCTGGCCGAGGTCCGACCTACCGGGAAGCTCGGTGGGGGCCGATGTGAGCTACTGTCAGCGGCGTGATTATCGGGTGTAACCGTCGGTCCCGAGATTACCGGGTGTAACCGACGGTCCCGAGATTACCGGGTGTAACCGTCGCGAGATTAGCGGGACTACCACCCATAAGTAGAGGACTTCACTCCACGATCAGGTACGATGATTTCTGACCTCGAACTAAACTGGGAATCCGACCTATACTGACTTGATCGTCGAAGTGCTCACCTTTTTGTGCAGGTCCGCCCATGTATTCAGATCGGTCCGGAGGCCGAGTTCGAGCTGTAATCTGAAATATACTGTTGTGCATATCCTTGCATAAACAATATGTTTTTACTGTTTGAATTTCAACTTTAAAATATAAAGAATCATATTTTAAAAAATATAGAAATTGTGATAAATATATTATTACATTTTGTAAATTAATTTTATTTTTATTAAAGTTATAACAAATAAAATATAATATTATAAATTATATAATATCGAAAAATAATAATTATACAAAATTTATAATTCTTATATTAATAGGTTAATTAATAACATTTTAGATTGAATTAAATATTTAATTTTACAAATATATTATAATTCATTTTGAACCAATTTTTAAATTGAGATTATGAAAATACTGAAAATATGAATATAACTTTTGTTTTTATTTTATTGAATCACACGCACCTAAGATCCAAACACGTAAGACCTAGCTTTTTCTTCAAGAAATGAATCACACACGTTTGAAAAAAATATCGCTCCCTTATTTTATAAAGGAAAATAAGAGAAAATCAAAAAAGAAAAAGAAAATAAACGAAGCCGAAACAGAAAAACACAACTTGCTCTCGCGCCGAAGCAAGTTTGTGTTCCTCTGTGTTAAATCATCTGTCTACGATCTTCCAACTCGTTTCTACCGCCTGACATTTCGCGCGTTCTTTTCAGTTTTCATCACATCAGTGGAGAAGAGCTCAAAAGTCTTGTGAAATGGCGGAATCATCGTCAACTTCAAAATCCGATGTGCAGATAGAAGAAATGCTGGATCGAATACTGACGCGCTTGGCTCTCTGTGATGACTCCAATCTCCAATCTCTCCTATTGAAAGTTCTTCCCATCACTATTTCATCCCTCTCCTCGCAGGCTGCCTCTGTCCGCAACAAGGTTTTGTAAATTGTTTATCGTACTTCTTCCTCTTGATAATTAATTTGTTTTCAGTTACTGGGTCGAGCTGAATTATGAAGTTTGTGTTGTCTAATTTGATCTTATTCTGCCTATCGCTTTGTATCAACTGCATGAGAACGTTCTTGTGCGTTAAAGACGTGTGGCGTGATATTCAGTTCGCATTTTTTCCCTATGAGTCTATGACATACACAAACAATTGGGCAGGGAGATAACGTTAATGCTTTGGCATGTAGTATGCTGAATTTTCAATGGCTCTTTTTATTTTTATTTTCTATTATCGCATTATTTTTTGAAAATACATGTTCAATCTTTACATTCTCAATTCTCCCTTCGGGCTAGCGAGTGCTGTGAGTTTACTTGGAACAAATTCTTTTCGGGAAATCATTTGATTATTTAAGCTGCAGAACTAATATAAACGGTAGACATGATTTGTCAATTTTATTTTGAGTTCTCATTTTTGGTATAACCTCCTTCTTCTTATTGAACATGATAGGTTCTCGAGATCTTGAGTCATGTGAATAAGAGAGTAAAACACCAGTCTCATATTGGTTTACCATTGTTGGAGTTGTGGAACATATATTTGGAGGTCAATTCTACTTCTATGGTCAGGAATTTCTGCATTGTGTATATCGAGATGGCATTTGACCGTCTAGGTCCCAAGGTGTATGCATCTCTCTTGTCCATCTGCCACTTTGATTTTTACTTTGTTGATTTTAAGGTAAAGTTGGGAGAATTATTTGTGCTACCGAGTCCCTGACACTTCTCCTACAGGAAAAGGCACACATGGCCCCTATGGTTTTGGAAAATATTTCGGAGCTACCTTCTCAGCATCAAGATATTCTCTTGAGAATTGTTACTAAGGTGAACTATTCTTTGGATACCTTTGGGCTTGTGGCAATATACTGGTGCTCATATTTTTTGTATTTTTTATTTTATTTTATTGCTTGGAGGAAGCTTCCGTTTTTTAAGTTTTCTTGTCATTTGAAAATTATAGCCTACTGCCAAGAATAGTGTAAATTATACTTAGAATTTTTTTTTTTGTTTTTTTGCATTAAGATTTAGTTTATTTTCAAACTCCAAATATCTTCTTGAATCCCATCACTTCTTTATTATCTTTTAGGAAACCATATTATCATCTTCAAATAATTTGTGAAATCTTGTGACAGTAATTACTTATCTTTTAAACTATAAATCTTTCTTTTCTTCATGGCCGAAGTCAACAAGGATGAGAATCATTGTACACACAAAAGAAAAAGTAAGGGGACAAGATCCCTTCACTTAGGCCATGTGGAGGTCTAAAGAATCCTTTAGGACTACCATTGTAAAGAATAAGTTCAGAAAGAGGAAAAAAAAAGAAGAAAAAAAAAGACAGTCTCAACTCTCACCACAATTCATAAGTAAATTAATCTACCTATTATCAAAATCTATTTTCCATTTTATCCACTAGTTTTCATAAAAACTCCCATTCAACTTGATGGCAAACTTTACTCGTTTCAATGCACCAAAAATCAGAACATTATCAGTAATGAGGTGCTTCAACACAATGAATACTATAAGCCCTAGAAATAACATCTAAACTTATTGAGCTTTATTTTACTTTGAATTTCTTTTTAACCAGATATGAACTTTTCATTGATAGATAAAAAGGAAAATAATTGTTTAAGGATGCAAATTCCCGAGGGAATGAAAGCAATAAAAGGTAAAAATAATAAAAAAAGAAATTTATAAGATATGAATACATCCCAAGAAGAACTAATAATACTAGAAGAGTAATTCACAAATAAACTAGAAAGCAAACACCACTTTGAGGCCTTAGCTAATTCGAACATTGAAACCAAAATATTCTTTTAAGCCTTGACCGCATTAACCTGGATCAAACACACCTTTAAAGGAAGGAGAGGACCATGGAGAATCTGCAACAAATTACTTAATCTTCTGAAAAAATCCACGGTAAATTGAAGAAATGGAATAACTTCCACCAACACTTCTTAGCAAACTAACAATGTAAAAACAAATGGTCTTGACTTTCACTGCTGGGATAACAGAAAACACAAATGGAGGGCTGAAGAAACAAATTGGGAAGCTTCTTTTGAAGAATATCCGACGTATTCAAATCCCTGAACAAGATAATCCAAGAAAGCACATTAACCTTCTCCGGACAATCCGATTACCATATGGCAGAAATCACTTCCTTTGGCATAGAGGAATGTGAACCAATCAAATTTGAGAGATATTTAACTGAAAAAATACCTGAAGGTTCAATATTCCAATGAAGATGATCCTCTCTGTCTGATAAAGACAGCAATTTCAAAACAGAAAGTAGAGAAGAATACTCCTCGGCTGTATTTTTATTTGACATTTGGGATTGTAGCAATCTACTGGTGCTCATCTTTATTTTTATTATCTATATTACTGTATTTTTATTTTAAGGTGATATACTAAGGTGATTTCTTGACTGACAATTGTATCTTGCCATATTTTTATTTTTTTTTTCAATTTAAAAAGATGTCTTTTTATTTATCGAAAACCAGCTTGATATACTTTTTCATTCTTGTTTTTTGTGTTCAAGTGTATTGTGAGGTTTTCCATATTGCTTTAATTTATATAGCAAGATGTATAAAACTATATTTGATCGTGCTTTTTTGGGTATACTTTGGGCCATCTGGAAGGGTAAGAATAACATATTACTATATTAGTGAAGAAGAGGAAGATAAGGCTGAAGTGTGGATAAAAGTCTGTGTGACGGCTTTATGTGATTCTCTTTGATTAAGGACTAAAATATTTATTTTCCCCCATATTTCATGACTACGCAGGACTGGATGCCTTTTCGTACTTTATGCATATTATTTAAAAATCATTTTCGGACTTCTAATCTGATGATTTTTGTATATCATTTCTCCTATTAATCATAGATATTTTCGTTCCTTATCAAGAAAAAAGACTGAACTCCTATAAGTTGATATAAATCTTGGATCAGTTTGTTTGCATAAACCTTCTAGGGATTTTGAATCTTTATACATTTTACGTATTAATGAAAAGTTTGTTTGTTGTTAAGAAAAAATTCTCTTATTGGGGAGTGAGAAACAAGCTGCTATATGCAGCTAACTTTGAGACATTTCTGCTCTTCAGTAAGGTGTATTACCTGGTTTCAGGTGATTGGTGAAGGTCAATCTTATGAAATTGACGACGAAGTTGCTGCTAAATATAGATTGATGAATATGTCTCGGAATCAATTACTGTTCCTTGAGTTTTGTCTTCACACAGTTCTGTATCAACCTTACTCTGAAAGGTTCGGAATTTTTTGAGTTAACATTTTATAATTTATGTATCCAAACGCTTTTGTCTAATGAAATATTACATAAGATTTATGATTTATGATTCATGATTTTTTGTAGTGATGGATGCCCGCCTGGACTTTCAATTGCTCAAACAAAACGTGTTACAGGAAAAAATCCTTTGAACAGTGATGTACTTCTGTTGAGAAAGGTGGTTCAGTCTAAATGACAACCTGACCTGAATGGTTCTTCCTATTGTAATAATCAGAAATTACATGGCTCATGCATTTGTTTATGTTCTTTTACCATACTTGCTTCCTTGCAACATATATAATTTCAAGCTTTTCTTACTGCATAATGAGGAAGCTTATGTCCTATGATTCTTTTTTTCCAACAGTTGGGCATTTTGAAAGTTTTAGAAGTTATGGAGCCAGCTGCAGAGCTTGTTTATCCCATATATATGATCGCCAGTGTAGATTGGTATACATTTATTTCCTATATTATTTGGAATTAGGAATTAACTTATTTGATCTTATAGGCAGTTTATGTCTTTGCTTCTGAATATATATATCAATCTGTTCACTTTTCTTTAATGGAAGAACTTCTAACAATGTTTTAATGCCATATTTTAGAAATTAAATTTTATTGTAATAATTTTTAAAGAATAAGGTTGTCAAGGTTGTCAGTACGAATTCATGAATAAGTCTTACAAGGGAAAATGGTGTTTCTTTCTGTTGGAATTGTAGTTCTTCTCCTTCAGATTGTGAAAATGGTGGTTTCACGTTGGAGTCTAGTAGTTGTGGTGGATAAACCAAATTCTTTCCTATTAGTTTAGTCTTTGGTTATCGGGGATTTGAGTTCAAGTTGGAGGAGAAGGATACTTTCTTATTTTTTATATTTGATTACTTCACCCTGACTCGAATTGTTTTTAGTCGAGCTTGTTCATTGCCCTGCAGATTACAAGTTCTTAAGAAGAATCGAGTAAAATAATCAGATTTTGGGAGGATGTTTGAGTTGACTCCACCTCCTGTGTCCTCTCTCTGGATATATACGCAATTTAAAATAAAAAGGAAACATGATCAGAGGTTGAAAATTAGGGTTTGGGTCTTAGAAGAAATCTTTCTGATATAGAGGTTGAAAATTGGATTCATCCTAAAGATAAATAGATGTGGTGTTTCTGGTGGTTTTAGTGACCGATTTACTCTTTGGAGATGATCAGATGAAGACATAGCTGCTGTTTTAGCTATTTTAAAGTCTTTGAGATGGTCAAATGTTGGGTAATGCTGTTTCGAATTGTTTAGCTAGGTCTATATGAGGGTCTTTAGATCTAGATGTTTGTGTACAATAGCTTGTTTAGTTGCTTTAGGATCTTTTAGTTGGTTTGTTTTTTTTTTTTTTCATATATTTAGTTGTTTGTTGGTTTTTTTCAAAAGGATAAAATAGATGTGGTGAGAATTGGGCCTTCTGCACAGTATTTCTGCTTAATCCCGCTTTCAATAAATAATAGGTTCTAACCAAAAGTGTGTTGGAACCATCTCTAATCTTATGGAAATGTTGGTGAGAAATATGCTTGTACTCGGAGATGCCAAGCCCTGTACTCTGAGAACTACTGAAATAGTACAATAGAACCAAGAAACCCTTAAAAAAAAAACTCTCTTTATTCTCTTTTTAGATACAATTTAGATCGGATAAATTAATTTTTGTTAGGACCGGGAAACAGTGTTCAAGACAACTGATAAGAAAATGAGGAAGTTTGGTTTAGATTTTATTCTTAATTTATACTCCCTCTTTATTAGAGTTTTTCTGAATTTGTTTCCTTGTTTGTTTAAACCAAGTCATGAGCCAGTTGTCAAGAGAGGGGAGGAGCTTCTGAAGAAGAAGGCTTCCACCGCTAATTTAGACGATCAACGTCTTATAAACAAGCTATTTTTACTATTTAACGGTATGGGGAAAATTATTTATTAATTCAATTAGGTTGAATTAACTGATGGCTGCAGTTAGTACATTCAAATGACCATTTGTTTTACTCATCCTTCTCCATTGTGACTCTTAAGGTTCTTGAATGGTGGTCATGCGTGATATTGCTGCATCATGTTTTATATTTTTCTAAACTAATTTAGACATACTGCTGATTATTTAAAAAAAAAAAAAAAGACTCATCACATCTTTAATATGCTAATCTACCACAATGAGTTTCTGTAAACATATGCTTTATGGTTTCGGAGTTCTTTCATTTTTTTTCTTAATGAAAAGCATGGTTTCTCCTCAAATTTTTTCTTTTAGTAATGTTGTCCTAGCTTTCTGCTTTACATTCTTTCAGTTTCCGATATGCTAGAATCAATTACAGTTTTCAAATATCCGCAGGTACTACCAGCACTGAAAATACTGCTTCAGAATTTCGAGTGAAGCCTGCGAGTATTGCTCTAAAAGGAAAGCTTATGTCTCTTTTTTGTCGGTCTATAGCAGCAGCAAATAGTTTCCCGTCAACTTTGCAGTGCATTTTTGGTTGCATATATGGTTTGATATCTATCTTTGATTAGCTATTCTTTCTAAATCATCTCATTTGCATCAGTGACTTTGATAAATGAGTTAGAAAATGTAATCATACTAATTTATTTTTGTTATTTACTTGGTAAGTTACAGATATTATGAAAAGAAAAGAAAAAGACAGTTCATATGGGGTATAGTCTACTAATGCGGGTTCCCATTTCAATTGTTCGGTGAAATTAATTTCTTACTGTTAAACATGAGTATACCGCCCATGAATTCCAAAGCTGAAGCTGATGGCCGATGAGTTAGGTCAATCTTAATTATTTAGGGATATCTAACACTCTCCCTCACTTATGTTGCACAATGCCCAACAAGTAGAAATCAATAATAAATGGGGAGGAAATAAAAATGCAAGGGTTCGAATGCAGGACCTCTTGCTCTCTTAAACATGAATAAACCACGAATGAATCTAAAAGCAAACTCAAAAGCTTAAGCTGATGGGTTAGGATAAATTTAATTCATTTATAGATATCTAACATTTATAAAATAGTCCCTCCGCTAGCTTCTCAATTTTAATATTTACGTTGAGAAATATGAGCTTCGCTTTCTCACTGAACTACCATACAAAGAGCTGAAACTGCTCATATCCAAATTGTCTTCAATCTTCAACTGGCCCAAACTTCCAAAAATATCTCAATTAAATTGATGATACAAATTTCTTCAGATGATCTCAAAGCATTAAACTGGTTGACAATGAATACACATATTGACAACCGAAAGAATATACTTCCTTTTCATCAAAATCACAAGTCGTAAGTAAACTTTCTGATAATGAAAGACCTTACAATATTCTCATTTTTAATTTTGGAATAATGGTTGATTATAGGAACACAAAATAAATAAGCATTTGAAAATCTCCATAGTTTTGCTTAAAATAGCTTTATTTTGGAAAAAGAAAAGGTTACCACTGAATTTGAGACATTACGTAATTAACCAAAATGTGTTTTCTTCTCCTTACTTCCTGCTCAAAGAATTTTTAAGCTTAGAAAGGGAAAAATAGCAAATGGGAAGACTTTGCAAAACAGAAGAGATGAAAGCTAGTCTCCCTCCATCAGAGTGCATTTTTTCTCCCCCCCTCCAATCATCTATCTTGAATGAGTCTTATATATTCGGGCTGCCAAAGTTTAGAAAAATGGAAGACCTCCTAAAGAAGAGCAAGAGATTTAAAATCTATCACTATTGCTACATTAAAGCCCATCCTGACACCCCCAAAACTTCCTCCATCTTCAATTATTTTCTGTCCCTTGTTTTGGTTTTCACTGCTCTTTATTGGCATCCTGTTTTGTGAAAATAACTCAGACATATTATATCCTATTATGTTGGTCATTTATCACTTTTAGAAATTGTGTACAAGACTATTGGTATCCTCATTTTCTCTTTATTTCCCAAATCACGTATGTAGGAACTGGGACCACATCAAGGTTGAAGCAGTTGGGGATGGAATTCACTGTATGGGTATTTAAACATGTAAGGATCCTTTTCTCTTGAAATCTTGGAATTTGGAATTTATTTAGAAAAAAAAAATCTCATTAATTCTTATTGGCAAGTTTATTAAAGGAAACATCTGAAGATCTTTAAAGTTAAAGCTAGTGCAATAAAATTTCCATACGTTGGGTTTAGTGAAACTTGATGGTTCTTGGCTCCCAAAATACAGAGACTTGGTTGGTTTGTGCTTGTTTTTACTTCTCTTTTATTTATGGAGTATGGAAATATTCATTGGAAGAGGAAAAACAGGACAAGATTAGAAATCTCATCTTGCAGCATGGTTAATAGAAGAGTGTAAAGTTTTCTGACTCCTTTTTTATATCCTCTTCCTCTGCCCTTTCCTTCTCACTTTCACTTTTGGTATGGGCATGGGGTGGATTCAGCATTTTAAGGATGTTTGCCAGACGGTTCTAATCCCCTTCGTTCCACACTTCCAAAGATTTTCAATTGTCCTTCCATCCTTCCATTTTAAGAGGTTGACGACTTGGAAGTGTGGAACGATTCTAATCCCCTTCGTTCCACACTTCCAAAGATTTTCCATTGTCCTTCCATCTTTCCATTTTTTTTAACAAGATACGAACTTTTCATTGAGAACTTACAGAAAATGTCCCAAATTCTCCAAACTCCAACATCTAACATCCTCCGACTCACTTGCGATAATCGATGGGAGAAAGGATAAAGATTTGTCAAATCAATAATCTCATCATCTTTCAACGAACGCCTAGTTTCCAGTCTCCAGCTAGACACATTTTTTTATCCGAAGATCCTTCTAATATATGAAGTTCATCCATATTTTTCCATCCTCCCCAAAAGGGATGATCATATTCTACCTTTCCCCCTTTCCCTGAAGGGTTCTTCTTCTGCTTTTCCCCACGTATTTGATGAGTTTACCAAACCAATGAGCTGTTCTCAATCCTAGAGACAATTGGTATTTCTAGGTCTACCTTTTTTAAATCTCTTCAAATGTCACTCTCTACTGCTCCTGTTCCACCCTTCAGGTACACTCCTTGTACGTTCAACCTTCCATCTGTAGCTATGAGACATGAATCTTTTTTGGCTGTATTTAGTTGTTTTTCATAAGAAAAAAAGTATAATGATTCGATAGGATTTTAATTTTCAAAATGATGAAAGAAACAATGATCTTGAGACGATTTATTTAAGAGACTTATTTCTCACCTCTTGATACTAGAGTCTGCCGCCATCCTCTTGTTCTTCACTACTACACTTATATGTATCTTTTTCCCATTTTAGTTCATATAAGAAAATGTTGCAGGCAAACAGCGATCAACTTAAGCTTATGAGCCCTGTTATACTCAATGGAATTCTGAAGTCACTTGACAGCTATTCAAAATCAGCATCAGGTTCATTTAAATGAAGCTTTCTATTATATTTATGATATTTATCTTTTGTACCTTCCCAATGATTGAAATTGTAGGAGTTGGACCATATCTATATTGATGTAATTCAGGCATCTTTTACCAGATTCTACTACGAGAGACACAAAAACCTTTGCTTTTCAAGCAATTGGATTGCTTGCTCAGCGCATGCCTCAACTTTTCAGGTCTCGATAGCTCTCAGTCTGATACTTGTTGGTCTGAATTTCATTGATGTTTGCCTCTGTGGCTTCTTCCATGCATTCTATTTCAGCAGTTTGGAATAAATCTTCAAGAACATTAAAGTAAAAGCTGATTTCCTTTTTCACTTATTACAGAGATAAAATTGACATGGCTGTTCGTCTTTTTGATGCTTTAAAAATGGAGGTCCCGTCTCTTCGTTTTGTTGTTCAAGAGGCGACCAATTCCCTTGCTGCTGCATATAAGGTTTCCTAGATTTGGTCCATTTGCTTCTTTAAGATATTGATAAACGTTATTCTATTTAGGAAGTTTGTTCATTTCAATCCATATTAAAATTGTGTTAGCATGCAATTACTTGCACAATGGGCTCAAGTTTAGCAAGATAAAAACACTCTGATCATGGAAACCAGAAGTATGAAAATTGATGTTATATGCTGGAAAGAGAGGGGCTTGGGGAATTGTAGTAAAAGAGCTACAATGGAAGGAGTTCACAGAGCAAAAGGACTGCAAATTTTTTTCTCTTGTCCCCTTATCAATAAATTTTTACAACTGTCGTGGTTCAACATCTAAATATGGATCATATTATTATTTCATATCTGATCCACAGGAGGCTCCAACTACAGTGTTGAAAGAGTTAGAGGCCCTTCTTCTTAAAAATTCTCAGGAGGTATAAGTTTACGGCTACTTTTTGCTCTCCTTTTACTTTCTTGTAATCCAGTTTCATTAGTTTCTCATTACTTCTTAATTGATGTCTAATTCCCTGATGCTAAACAGGAAGAAGGTGAAGTGCGGTTCTGTGCTGTGAGATGGGCGACAAAGTTATTTCATTTGCAACATTGTCCAAGTCGATATATTTGTATGCTTGCTGCAGCAGATTCTAAATTGGACATTAGGTACCCTTCCCACTCCTTTTTGAAAGATTCATTTCCCTGGCATGTGATGATAAACTAATATGAAGACAACATTTTGCAAATATCG
>NW_019104583.1:501452-589554 GCF_001995035.1 Momordica charantia
ATATTTATGTCCCTCTTATCCCAAAACAAAGGGGATGCATTGTTCCATAAAATACTCTTCGTACACATTCTTGTGTTATTAGTTGCATAGGAATGAATTTCTTAAATTACGCTTTTCTTGTTTTAGGGAAATGGCTCTTGAGGGCCTTTTTGGAGTGAAAGGCGAAGGCCGAACTATAATTCAAAATCATGATGTTAAATATCCAAAATTTGAAGTCATGCTAGATTACATTCTTAAGCAGCAGCCAATGTTGTTATGCTCAACTGAGTTGAGGGAACAACAGCTCCTTTTTCCATCTCAAACATACATCACGATGATAAAATTTTTGCTAGAATGCTTCGAGGCAGAGTTGCAGCAAGGTGACCCTTCAGAAGCATCATCTACTTATCGGTCTTCTGTGGAAACAACGTGTCATTTTCTTGAACACGCTATGGCATATGAGGGTTCTGTTGAGTTGCATTCTACTGCTTTCAAGGCATTGATTACCATTGGATCTTATTTACCAGAGGTTGTTTGATTTCTCTTAAACAAATCTTAGTGATATTCATCTTTTCCCCTCTGCTTGAAGTTTTTGTGATGATGTGTGGTTATTCTGTACAGGTGATTGCAAAACATTATGCATTAAAGGTTTCCTGGATGAAACACTTTCTTGGTCACATAGACTTTGATACTCGTGAATCTGCAGCACGCTTACTTGGCATTGCTTCTTCTGCTCTGACAACGTCTGCATCGTCAGCTGTTATGGAAGAACTATTGACCTCAATTAGTGGAATACATAATTTAAGGTTTATTTACTTGATGAAAATGGTGATTCAAGAATCATATTTCTGTCTCTTATAAAGAAAAAAAAAGGTCACATTTCTGTCTTTTGTACGTTGAGTTTATTCTTGGATTTGTTTATTCTGCAGGTTTGAGACTCAGCATGGGGTGCTATGTGCAATAGGATTTGTTACTGCAGATTGCGTTTCCAAAATACCAGTAGTAAGTTGATCAATCTCTCTCTCTCTCTCATGTCATAGTTTCTCTTTCTTTTCTTTCCTTTCTTTGCGATAGGAAGAATATAAGTTTTTTGTCGCTGGATGGGGGAAAGGGAACTCTTCATTGATATAATGAAAAAAACAAGAAATATTCAAGGAAACAAACTGCGGAAGGAGTGAAATAATAGGGCAAAAATAAACTAAGTTGCAGAAATAAATGCATCCCTGTTATAGCAAATGTCAGAAATAGAATAATTGTGGGAGAATTTGGGTAAGGAACACCAATTAGAGGCCTTAAATTTGGATAATTTAAACCATGTTTGTGAAATGATTGCTTTGATAGCATTAACCCAAAGCAATCAATATTTATATTACTCTCTGGTTCCTTTAGTTTTTTCTTTTCATGAAAAATGAACTATAATTTTTGAACTGAAAATCCTTAGATTGCCAGCTATCACCCTCCATTGTAAGAAATATATTTTTTTAAAATTTATTTATTTATTATTATTTTTTTTAAAAGAGAGAGAGGCCTTGAAAATTAGTTGTGATAGGAAACCCAGATATTAGAATAAAACTTATTGAGCTCAACGCCTCCTCACCCTCCACAAATTAATCCTGAAAAATTCTTTTATTTTTCCCCAATCGAATGCATGAGAGGCTCAGAAACCAAAAAGTTGCGAAATCCTTAACCGTGAAAAGCAATATGTTTTTGGTCTTTACTAACAATCATCTTTTTCAATTAAAAAGAGTAGGGTTAACCATCATGGGATGACTCAAGTGTTCAATGAGGGCCAATGTAAATAGCAAAGGACTTAGAGGAAATGAGTTCAAACCATGGTGCCCACCTACCTAGGATTTAATATCCTACGAGTTACCTTGTCAATCAAATGTAGTAGGGTCAGGCGGTTGGCCCGTGATTAGTCGAGGTGCGCGCAAGCTGGCCCAGACACACGGATTTCAAAATAAATAAATAAATAAATAAAATAAAAATAAAAAGAGTAGGGCTTCATTCTTTCATGAGTAATGTAGGATAGCTGGTGCTATATTATGCAACACTCTACTTAAATGTTAAAGTAGAAGGCTGTTTGAAGATATCCATCTATAAATTTCATTATTTTGTCATATTTATAATTATTGCTAGCCTAGTTATATTTTGATATTATATTGGTGGAGACAAAAGTTTATCCAATTCTCAGGCCCAAGTTCTCTGGAAGTTGGTTCTAAATTTTTTTCCACCATCTATCGTCATGCTATGCCTCATATATCTTGTGAATAAGAGAGACTAGTGCTAATGAAATTATACTTATAGTTATGTTGATTAGATCTTTTTCTGACGTCTAGAGCTGAAATTACTGACTTTGAGATTTTCATAGATTCCTCAGTCAGTGCTTGAGGATACGCTTAAGTGCTTGGTTAGTGTTGTTAAATCCGAGACTGCAGCAATATCCTCTGTGGCAATGCAAGCCCTCGGTCATATAGGGTTGCGTGTACCGTTGCCGCAACTTCATAGCAATTCTGAGTCAGGTAATCTTTGTTACCTTGTTCTTGGTTTTTGTCAT
The DNA here is from genome assembly GCF_001995035.1 of Momordica charantia. Next base: position 503,989 of record NW_019104583.1, read on the forward strand.
TTATGATTATTTCTATGGACTAAATAATTTGACGAAACTTGAATGCAGTTGATGTCTTGATGGTTTTACGTGACAAGTTGGGCAAGCTATTATCGGGTGATGATATTAATGCAATCCAGAAGATTCTTTTATCCATTGGACATATATGTTTCAAGGAAACATCATCAACATGTCTAAATGTTGCCCTGGATTTAATTTTCCATCTGCACCGGTGCAAGGTGAATTTGATCAATCTACCCACCCCTTTTCTGTTCACTTTACAAACAAAGATTGTGATGTAGGCTTTAAGCATTAACTTGTAATTCTTTAACTTCTACTTTGTTTAATTATTAGGATAGTTAATGATTAGTTTTTACCTAGGGTTATTTTATATTTAGCTTAAGGGTAACTAATGCAACTTAATCCTCTATCCCTTAGCCCTAACCTATTTATAAAGGTGGGACCTTCCTTATTGTACATCCTTTCTGAAATCAATAAAATGACTGCTTTTTGGCTAAGCTCTCCACCAGATTATGTTGTTAATCTACTGATGTAGATATAGTTGATCTTATAAATATCACATCGAACTTTTAGATAAGGAATATGAGATTGAAGTTCGACCTAATATTTTGGGAGAATAAGATCCTTATTCAATCTATATTCTTATCTTACTCTCATCTCATGTGCTAATAATTATAAAGGTCCATTTCCTTGATAGTTGAGGATAACTTGAGGCAAGGTTTTCCTTGTAAAATCCTTTTGTGGATATGATCAAAGCTTATACGTTATATGGCTTTCTCTGCTGCCAAAAATTTCAGGTTGAAGATATTCTTTTTGCTGCTGGGGAGGCTCTGTCGTTCCTATGGGGTGGTATTCCTGTGACTGCTGATGTGATTCTCAAAACCAACTATGCTTCCCTTTCTTCTGCATCAAACTTTCTCGGGGGAGATGTGAACTCGTATTTGCTGAAATATAAGTGCAACGTAGCAGGAGTAGATGAAACCAGTGATGATTTTCATGCTGCGGTTAGAGATTCCATTGCCAAAAAACTATTTGATGATCTTGTATACAGTACAAGGAAAGAAGAACGTTGTGCTGGAGCCGTCTGGCTTGTATCACTTGCAATGTATTGTGGTAATCATCCGGCCATCCAGAAAATTCTTCCACAAATTCAGGTATGTGTCTAATAAGTAGTGTCGAAGGGAATAATAACCCGCCTGCCCACCCCAGACACACACACACACACACACAACCCAAACATAAATTTTTTTTTTTTTTTTTTGGCTCAAGGAACCTTTTTATTCCAGCAAAGTTTCCTGGAAGGCTGTGAACGTAACTATTTTGATTTAGTTTAGTTTCAATTGTCAACATTTAGTTGATATGAATTTGGTGGTTTTCTGACTTTTTAATTGAATTATTACTTGGACCTTTGGACTTGAGAATACCTCGTCTTGTACAAGTTTGTTTTTATTAAGTTACTGAAAAAATATTTAATATTATGAGTTTATAATATCTGATCAATTCCACATTCAAGAGATATGTATGTTTTACCTGAATGCAGGAAGCCTTCTTAAATCTTTTAGGTGAGCAGAACGAACTTGTACAGGAGTTAGCTTCACAAGGAATGAGCATTGTGTATGAATTGGGTGATTCATCAATGAAGACAAACTTGGTAAATGCTCTTGTCAGCACTCTGACTGGTTCAGGAAAGAAAAAAAGAGCAATTAAAGTAAGTCAACTTTCTGATCCCTCTCATTTTTTGTTCCTTTCCCTTTTCCCTTCCCATTGTGCTCCTTTCTCTATTTATGGTGTTGTGAATCAGAGGCTCACATAGTTTATTAATCAGCTTGTTGAAGACACTGAAGTTTTTCAAGAAGCAATAGCCGAAAGTCCTAGTGGGGGAAAACTAAGTACCTATAAAGAGCTTTGCAGTTTAGCCAATGAGATGGGACAACCAGACTTAATTTATAAGTTTATGGACCTAGCAAACCATCAAGCATCCTTAAACTCTAAGAGAGGTGCTGCCTTTGGGTTCTCTAAGATAGCAAAGCATGCTGAGGGTGCCTTGAAGCCTCACCTGCATTCACTGATTCCAAGGCTGGTTCGATACCAATATGATCCTGACAAAAATGTCCAGGTACTTTGTATACCTTGCATGCCCTCAATGAAGCAAATAAGTAAGCTTGTTCAGGTGTAAACCATTAATCATTTTAGTGTTACTTTCCATTTAATATTATGATTTGTTACAGGGAATTTCATTCCGTAGGGGGGGTCTAATGACATGAAGTACTAACATAATAACTGCTCATTGTAGCTTTACGTAAATGTTCATCCCAACTGTTGTTATATAAGCAAACTGGTTTTTCCTATGGTGATATTTTTCCCACTCTTTATGTAAATCTTGTTATTAATATAGTGTCGTTTCCTGTGTATGCAAAAAACTTTGATCTTAAGAGCAGAACCCATTTAATCTTATTTAAAGTTTGTAGTAACCTCTCTTCTTCATATTTAATTGACGAATAGCTATGTTCAGTAAATAAATGAATAATATAAGAGAATATAATTCTATTTGCCTGCTAAATTCCTTCTAAACTTATTTAAGGCTTAAAATAACCACTTAGTTTAATTACCAATAACTATATTATTAATTAACTAATAGAATAAGTTTACAACACCATTCTTTGACGTGTAAATATACTTTTAAATATTAATGATAAAAGAGGACCTAGTTATTAAATTTTTAAATAAATTGTATGTTTTAATATTGTAAAACTTAGATATTGATCAACATGGTTTACCCATAAAAATAGTCAAATAAATATTTTTTTAAGAATAAAAATATATACTATATGTGAAAGGGCTTTAGGGCAGGAATTTGTATTTACTTTTTGTGTCTCCTAACTTTTTATAAAATTCTAAAACTATGCCATTCTTAATGTAATTAGCAGTAGTTTATCAATCAGAAACTAAATAAGTTTAGAAGTTGGGAAAATATCACTTTTCACCCCTATAAGAATGCTACTTCTATTACTGCATAAAAACAAACTCTTATTCTTCAATTCATTAGGGAGTGAGGGCTATGGAGAATGCTGAATCATGCACACACACACAAAAAAAAAAAAGGATTCTATTAATTGATTGACTCTATAATCATGTTACTGAAAAATATTAAAATTTTTGTCTATAAGAAAATATTTACTCGTTAACAAATGAAATTTGGTTTTCTATTTGCTTTTGTCTATACTAAATTAATATCTGTGGTAATCCATTGAATCTAAGCTGCTTTTTCTGAATCTCTTCATTATGTTTAATTGTTCTGAGAACAAAGTTAATCTTTTTATTTTTATTTTTTTATTTTTAACTCTTGTTATTTCATTATTCCGATTGGTGCGCTACTTTTTCATCAAGTTCCCATCCTCCCTAGTTTGGCATAATATAATCTTCATTCTTGTAAATTTTTAGGATGCAATGGCGCACATATGGAAATCACTGGTGGATGACTCAAAGAAAACGATTGATGAGAACTTAGATCTTATAATAACTGATTTAATAATACAAAGTGGATCTAGGCTGTGGCGGTCACGAGAGGCATCTTGTCTTGCACTTGCTGACATTATACAAGGACGGAGGTTAAGACAGGTAACCATCATATTGTATATGCATGTTGTAAGCATCCTCTCAGTGACAACATAAGTTTATGTGCAAATACTTGTTTAAAGGTACAGTTAAATTGGTTGAAATTTGGATCTTAGTTCTGCGGTGTAACAATCTTCAAAATCCTTGGGTACTTTATGTAGGTCGTTCAAACCGAATAAAGAAGGCTGTTACCTAGTGAACAGATGTATCTTCTTCTCCATCATGATTTAACCGTTGCTTTTACAACATATATTAACAAATATAATGACGTACATGAATTCAATTTCATTTATTCATTGTAGCAACATATGTAGTGTTTCTCAATTTTAATTATGATTTGAGCACTGGTTTTTCTTCAAATTTATAATCTCACAAATTGGTTCAGAATTTGAATATTAAACAATATCAAAATCTCTCTTTGAAGACCTAGCAAAATACCTCCTTATCTATATAAAAAATGTGGTATTAGTCATATGATGTATGGACTGCTCCTTTCTTGTTGTTAATCTTTTTATGGCTTCTTTTTTTTTTAAAGAAAAAGATGGCATGCATGATATAATTCTTTTCATGTAGGTAGAAAAGCATCTGGAAAAGTTATGGTCAGTAGCATTTCGAGCCATGGATGACATTAAGGAGACTGTACGAAACTCTGGTGACAAGTTATGCCGTGCCATAACTTCATTAACAATAAGACTCTGTGATGTCTCCTTAACAGACCTGGCAGATGCTAGTAAGGCAATGGATACTGTTCTTCCTTTTCTGCTTTCAAAGGGAATGATGAGTAAAGTTGATAGCGTTCGGAAAGCATCTATTAGTATAGTGATGAAGCTCGCAAAGGTTAAGTCTGTCTTGAATTCCTGTTTCGGAGTTTTATACTTATTTTCCAGCAGTATCCTAGGTTTAAGCCTAGAAAGAAACAGTGTTGATGTCAATGTTAATTAATCAGATATATGGATATACTATCAGAACTGGCAGTAGAAAATGTTTGAATTTGTAGATTTTTTCTTTTTTTTTTAACAAGAAAGGAACTTGTCATTAAGATAATGAAAAAGGAACAAAATTGTTCATAGATACAAACTCACGAAAGAGTGAGGATACAAAGAAAAAACAAAATAATACAGAAAAAGAAACTTAGTAAGGTGCAACAAAAACACTCCAATTCGAGCAAATCAAACTAGGAGAATAATGATTAAATAAGGGAGATAAAGAACTCCATTGTGAATCCTTATATTTGACAAGATCAAATCGAGCTAAAGGAGATTGTCTCTTATCTTAAAAAATCCTCAAATTCCTTTCAAACCACAGTTCATACACTAGGGCCTTTACTCCGTTAAACCAAAGAACTGGGATTCAAAACAGGCCCCATAAGTAACCGGCACAAATTATCCACCATCTTGTTACCAAAAACCAATGCCTAATTGAATTCTTCCAACAGAAAATTCCAACACTGACTTGCGTAGGGACAAAAGAAGAAAATGTGAGCCATACTTTCTTCATTAGCCAAACAAAAGGAGCAGACTGAAGGTACTAGACTAATATTTGGAAGCTTCTTTTGAAGAACATCAATAGTATTAACCTTCCCATAAAGAAGAATCCATGTAAAGAAGCTCACTTTTTTTGGACTCTTGGATTTCCAAATAGCCTTGAATAAGGCTTTTGGAGAAATATCACTGCCCAGCTTACAAATTGATTCAACAGTGAATAACCCTGAACTGCCCAACGACCATTTTCTGCTATCCGGAACACTGCTAGGGTGATAAGAATGAAGCAAGGACAATAATGAGATAAATTCTTCCATCTCGTCATCTTTTAATAGCCTCCGCGTAAAAATTTGAATAATGAAGTTCAGATACATTTATTACGTCTTTAATTTATAGATGACGTCTGTGCATTTTGCTTAATATATATATATATATACAAACCCCCAAAATACAAAAATCACTGAACGCCCTCCCAAAACTAACCTACCAAAAAACACCCCAGCTGCTCATATACACATAAATCTTAATATAAAAAATAACTCCAACACAAAGATACATCAAATGAAAGATTATTTTGCATTTAATATGTTGGTACTGTTTTATAACTTTTTATGAAGACCTAGATCTCAAATACGACATCTCTGAACTTTAATGAAGACCTAGAGTGTCCTTTGTTTTCTTTTTAGTTCTTGAACTTTTGGAAGTCTGTGCTTCTTTTCTGAAGATCCTTTACTCTTTTTTTTTTTCATATTTGCAGGGTGCAGGATCTGCCATTCGTCCACAATTATCTGACTTGGTTTGTTGCATGCTTGAAAGCTTATCTAGCCTTGAAGATCAGGGACTCAACTATATTGAGGTTAGTTTGGTTAATTTGTTTGGCATCAATTCTAATCTAAAAAATCATCTCTAGATGTATGAATTTGACCGTTAATTCAGAAGGGGAGGTTACTGAGCTGATCATCTCTGCTATTCCGTCATAAAAAAATACTTTACCCATTAAAAATTATGTATATTGGTTTTTTTTTTTTAAACCAAAAACGAACTTTTCATTGATTAGTGAAAAAGAATAAAAAATGTTCAAAGATACAAACTTCTGAGGGTGAAAAAGAGATAAAAATAAAACTAAGAGACAAAACTATGGGGGAATTATAAAAGCCTCCAAATGCGTACAAATCATACTAGGAGAATAATTAGAGAATACATTTGAGAGAACACCAATGAGATGCTTTGAACTTGGCTAACTGAAGCAATCCAATGGAGACTTGCTTTTGCCTTTGAAAATTTCTTTTCAACCATAATTACGATTGGAGAGCTCTAATACCATTGACGCACAAAACCGAACTTTAGGACTTAGCCTTTGCCCACAGTGAAGTTGGAGGACATTTCTTGGAACATCAGAATCAAAAGCCTAGGTTTCAGAAAATTGATGAAATAAATGTTCCCAACGAGCTGCAGCAAAGGAACACTGGAAGAGAACATGAAGCTGACATTCGCCACTTGCTGCACTGAGCACACGAATGGAGGGAGACAAAGCAAGGGCATGAAGCTTCTTTTGAAGGGTGTTCGCCATATTTACCTAACCAATCAAAATCCAGGACAATAAACAGACTTTATTTGGACATTTTGACTTCCAAATAGCAGCATAAAAGTCTTTCCAAGAGTTGAAGGAGGAACCACTGAATTTGCAAAGGGAACTTACTGTGAATATACCCGAAGGATCAATGGACCAGCTTCTTTCATCTGGGTGTGAATCTGCTAAGGACAGACAACAACTCCACATAGGCTTTTATTTCGTCTTCTTTAAGCGATATTCTGGTATCAATCTTCAAAGAAGAAGTGGCCGAATCTCAAAAATTTGCAACCAAACCACTGGGGGTTGCCGGATTATAGAATTGGGGGTTGCCCTATGAAATGCTTGGGTAATCTGGTTTATGTTAGTAGAGGTCATCCAGAAGGCAGCAGATCCAAGGAAAAATGTTGTATTTATTTGTTTTACGTTTTTCCACCTTTTAGTATCCATAACTGCTGCACTTGACTTGCATAAGGTCGGACAATCTTTTTCTTTTTCAATTATAAGGGAGTTTTCCCTTTTTTGCTTTAGTGCTTTTCTATAAAACAGCTGTGGTGGAGAATAGGATAAAGTGGGATATTTCTTTGACTTGATAAACGTACTTCTAGTTTTTTTTTGAAAAAGGGCTTTGCATTCTTAAAATTTGAAGTTTTTGAATGTATTCTTCATGGTAGAATTTCAGAAAGTCATTTGCACCAGGAGTCAATCAAATACAACAACTAGCAGTACTTAGATCCCAGGTTTTCTTAACTAAAAATCGGAGTTCTGCTCTCCTATATCCAAGGGCACCCGCACCCACCCCAAGTACAAGCCAACCAAATTTCTACCTCCCTCTACCACCAACTTACTCCATTATCATCACTTCCCGCAACAAACTTGCTAACAAATTTTTATACCGTTAATAAAGATCATATCATTTTTTTCTGGATATTATCTCAAGTCGACAAAGTTTCTGTTGACCTAGAATGGACTTATAAAGATTATATCGCTGGACAAACAAGTAGTTGTTTAAAGGCTTAGAGTCACTTAGCTTGCTTCAGTTTAGAGTTCACCTCTCAGTTATCCTTGAACTTATCAAATGTCTTGCATGATAGCTCATATGGGTCTTGGTAATCTGGTTTCCATGAACATAAAGCTCCATGGAGATTTTCCTGCAAACCTTTTTCTCCTTTGGTTTCTATTATTAAATTTTTTGAAAGATGTTTGGATCGGAGAACAAGTTTTGTATGTACAATTTCCTCTTCTTTTGGGGTAGTTGTCTCTTGTAAAAAACAAAAAAAGAATTTGAGATTACAAAAATAGTAATTGTTCAATTAAAATATTTGAGTGTGTGAAGATTAAATTTCATTGAAAATTTTTATCGTTTAATTTTTTTCCTTTACTTCTTTCATTTGTTGTGAAGGGGTTACTAAATTCTTTAATCTTTGTAGTTGCATGCAGCAAATGTTGGGGTGCAAACAGATAAGCTTGAGAATCTCAGAATTTCAATTGCAAAGGGATCTCCTATGTGGGAAACTCTTGACTTGTGCATAAAAGTTGTGGATGACGAATCACTAAATTCGTTGATTCCTCGGCTTGCTCATTTGATTCGATCTGGAGTAGGCCTCAACACTAGGTCTGAATGCTGCAAATTATCTTAACTTCTATTTAAGAACAGTTTGAACTTTGGCTTTCGTTGTAGCCTACTACTAAGTGCAATTTTTATTCCTTCATGTATCTCTTCTTCCAAGGACATGGAAGTTACTAATTTCTTAACTAGTGAATAGAACTATGGAATCAGAATCATGAACTTGATGATGTACAAAAGTTATGCCAAGAGTGGCAAGGAAGATGAATAATGCAATATGTGATCCACAGAGGATAGCCAAGGAATAAAGAGTTCATAATTCATAAAACTAAATGTTATCGTATCTGTTGTTGGTGGTGTTATATTTGTTGTTTAATTTTTTTGTATTTTTTAACAGGGTTGGCGTTGCCAACTTCGTGACCTTATTGGTTCAAAAGGTTGGTCCTGATATCAAACCGTATTCAAGCATGCTATTGAGGTTGTTGTTTCCAGTAGTCAAGGAGGAGAAGAGTGTAGCAGCAAAACGTGCCTTCGCTGCTGCTTGTGCGATAGTTATGAAATTTTCAGCACAATCTCAGGTTCAGAAGTTAGTTGAAGATAGTACATCTCTTCATACAGGGGACAGAAATGACCAAATTTCCTGTGCACATTTACTGAAAAGCTATTCATCCATGGCCTCAGATGTTCTGAGTGGATATCTTGTGGCAGTTATTCCAGTTATTTTCGTTTCAAGGTTTGAATAAAACTTCTTTTTAGTAGGCTGACTAAACATTAATCTTTAAAATGGCTTCTAAGTTATTAACGAAAGCTGGTAAATAGAAACTTAACTACTGCATCATCGATTCATCATAGTTATATACAGATTAAGATAAATATTGTGTTATAATATCACGAATAAACTATCTATTGACATGTCAACGTTTACATCATTATTTTCATAAATGGAAAGGCTCAACTTCAATATTGTTAGAATTGTGAGGCTTAATCATGATGATAGGTATGGTCTAGCCTCAATTGAAGTCTAATTAGAATCCAAAAGAAAGGATTTGTGAAAATAGATGGGCACCACGAGATGGGCCTTTTGCATCATAGTTCAGAACTTGGAGGCAAACAAGTTAGTATTCCATAGACTTGAGTGCCGCAGTGAGAGGATTTCATTAGCTCCATATCGTGCCATTTTGGCAACACGTGTGGCCCAGAGGAGCTATGTGCCACTGCTTGAGTTCAATAGTTCTCAATCAAGGAAAATTGATAAGTTCTCCCAAAATTTACTAATACATCCTGTCATACATTCTGGAAGGAGGAAAACCCTAATTTTCTATGCTCTGATTTTTTCAATATATGGCCTCCCACATATTTAGTATGGCATGAATAATTAGTAAACTAATCTGATGTTGTGGATCCAATTATTTTTTTATGCTTTTATTGTATCAGATATCAAACCTCTTATTATATTGGTTGGTTAGATTAACTATTAGTTTCATGTCCTCTTATTATAAAGAGAGTTATGTTTGCTTGTAACTGGTTATGTTTACTTCAAAAAAAAAAAAAAAAGGACCACTACGATTCTGTGCTATAAAGATTTACCATCTTAATTGATTGAGGAAATTTTAAGCTTTATCTTTCCTGTAATCATTTATGTTTTGGTTATCCGTATCCTGGGATTGAAAAAGTTAGCTTATGATTATTATTATTATTTTTAATTTAGATTTGAAGATGATAAGCATGTTTCTGGGTTATTTGAGGAGTTGTGGGAAGAAAATACTAGTGGTGAACGTATTACTCTGCAATTGTATCTGGGAGAAATTGTTTCTCTAATATGCAATGGATTGACATCATCGTCATGGACCAGTAAAAAGAAAGTAAGTAGTTCACCTTTCAATGGCTACTCCCTACTAATCCTGCCTTTTGGCTTTTCTTATTTTAATGATTTTTCTTGACATTTTTTAATTCTGCTTGCTTGTTTCTATCTTGCAGTCAGCACAAGCAATTTGCAAACTTTGTGAAGTTTTGGGTGAATCCATTTCATCTTATCATCATGTCATGCTCCAATCTCTTATGAAAGAAGTTTCTGGCCATATATGGGAGGTATGGTTATATGATTTTACTTTGCTACCAGAAAGAAATACGCTATATAATTTTCATCCTTCGGGAATAGGTCTAATCGGAAGAAAACTAATTGATGAAACTTAAGATTTTTACATTTACTTTTACTTTGGCGAACATAACATGAAATTATTACATCATGTTGGAGTAGGACGAAGAGGATTCTGGTAGTTAAATAGAACCATGGTAAAACAAATGTGAGCTAATAATACAAGGATTCGTTAGCTTCACTATTAGCTGTTTATGGTAATATTTCTTACTGTGACAGGGAAAGCATACTATATTAGATGCACTGGGTGCTATTTCAACTGCTTGCCACAAATTAATTTCTGCTGCTGATCCTGCCATGCCCAATGCCATTTTGGATCTGGTATCTTCTGCCTGCTCCAAGAAAGTAAAGAAATTCCGAGAAGCAGCATTTGCCTGTCTTGAGCAGGTGTGTAATGTTTCTATTTCTATTCATAGAGTTTCCATTAACATATTCATGAATTGGTTCCCATTTTAGTTATTACTCGTGTCATCTATTTTAGAACTCTTTATGATATCATTTAGGAGTTTAATTTATAGGTGATATGTAGGGAAATGGAAACTTTTTCTTTCTTAATTTTCTTTCTTATTTCTAAATTGTAGTTACATAAGAATTTCTTATGGTTGAGGCACTAAGAGACCGTATTAATTTGTACACTTTCACAAAATAAAGCAAAAGGACAGGCTTCATTGCTAAAATCATTTTTTAACAAATCTTAACAATTAGGAACAAAACAATGACACACGTTTTGGTTCCTGAGTTGCTTGCATACCTTGGTCTTGAAATATTGATGGTGGCATCTATAACAGTGTGGCTAACCTGCACTTATCTTCCATTGGTTGCTTGTTTTCAGGTTATAAAGGCCTTTGGCAGTCCTCAATTCTTCAATATGGTCTTTCCATTGTTATTTAAGGCTTGCAAATCAGCTGATTCTGGGCAGGCACCCCTGGGAGGGGATGCCACTAAAACAGGTTCTTACTTGATACCAAATTTTCTATTGTTGAGAGTTGATGATTCCTTTTCATAATTTTTCTCCAGCCATGAGTAGAAGTCAAAACATGATTCTGATGTCCCTGACTATGTTGTTTTCGTTGATGTAAACTTTGGAAAATCTTACACTAAATTTTATGTTTTTATTTTCCTTTGCATAGAATCACATTCCAAAATTTTTAAATATGGGATAAATTGATGTGAATGTTTGTTCATCCACTTTTCAAATGTTCTAAAGAATTTGCTAACATGGTAATATGATAATGAAATGATATTAAAATATTTTATTTTCTAACTACCATCTTCATGGCAAAGATGCACTGTGTGGGCCAGATAATGAGCATTTTTATCATCCTTTTTCACGCTATCCTTATGCTTCTTTAATTTGGATTAAGTTATTGGACACTGTTCATGATTGATTGACCTCATTCTTTTCACTTTGACGTGGGGGACTATTTGGGATGTCTTCTTGCATGTAATCACATCAACAATTGCCAAGAATGAAAGACATCCATAAGAATGTGCAGAAATGTCCAATTTGCCAGAAAAAATAAATATATGGCTCTCTCTTGGGGGTTTGCCACTGCCGCCATGCTGAGTTCAAGGTTGGGGAACTTCGTTCACCTCAATCTACAGCCATGTAGGTATCATCTCCACGACTCCTTAGGCCCTGTAAAGGGCTCAAACAAGTGTTGCATGTAACCTACTGTTTAGACTTACCATCACCAGCAACTATTCATGTTTCTCAGCTATGTAAAGCATTGGGAGACAATTGTGTTGTCTAGCCAATTCTATCCATCTTGGGCAGGAAATGGAACGGTTGGTGGGACAGGAGTTTGCCTCGACAGTTTGTCAAGTTTCTTCTGACTCTCTCTATGAACCTTTAGAGTAGTGGAAGAATCTGCCTCCCTTTGAAGCACCTTAGGAACGTCTAGATGTGATCAGATGTCAATTTTAGGATTGATGTAAACCAAATGAGAGAGAATTTTATTGATCGAAAGAACTACTCAACAAATGAAGACAGCAACCCCTTTTATAGAAGAGGGCTAAAGACATTTAACAAAAGAACTAACTAATAACAGCCAACCAACTAACTAATAACAGCTAACCAACTAACTTCAGCCTTTAACTAATAACTAATAAAACTAATGGGTTGGTAATTACATCAGTTTCCTTCCCTCTTAAAAGAAAACTCGTCCTCGAGTTTAAATGCAGTGGAGTTAGAAGGTTGTGAACAATCTTTAAAATGGAATTTTGCCTTTTCTTGTGGTTCAAAAATACTCCAATTGAAAATGTCCTTTTTAACTCATCCAAACAAAAATACTCCTTCTCATGTCTACATTCTTGAAGTCTTCTGTGAAGGAAAGACTTTGTGGTATATTCTTGCTTCAAGCTTCTTTCATCTCCTTCAATCTTTGCACTCCTATGAGAATCGTCTTCAATATCATCGAAATAATCTACAAACCCACGGCAAAATTCTTGAACCCAGAACCCATTGTTTTTGCTTTCTTGAGGTCTATCATGGTGGAAAAACTTTGTAGTTTGTTCCTCATCTTTCTCCTTCTCATTTTCTTGCTCAATTTGGAAGCCTTTTTGAGAAATTAAGGAATTGTGCCGGTTAACTTCTTGCATTTCAACTTCAAAGAACAATGTAGCCAAAGAAAAAGTAGAATCATCATATCTTCCTATCAATTCTTTATCAACCTCATCTTCCTCCTCRAAATAATTTTCAAACTTAAGAAAAAACTCATCCTCTTGTTCAATTGCCTCAATCTGAGAAGAGTTTTGGATTCCAGAATTTTTGAAATCAACATTGAAGGCATCAACTTGAGGCAAAATTGAGTTACCTCTTGCATCCTCTGAAATTTTTGTTGGTCTTATGAAATCATTTGAAGTGTCTTCACTCTTTTGGTGGCAAAATCTTCCCATCTTGGTTAAGGTAGCACTTGGGTTTTTGTTTTCCAGTTGGGAGTTTTGGAAAAGAAGAAAGAAAAATTTCATGGCTGTTGTTTGGAGTTTGGTGGCAAAATACCCCTGTCTTGTATGAAACTAATTTGTTAAAATTCGTACAAACTCCAACATTGTTGCTTGAACCTTCTTGGTACCTTCTTGGCGTACAAACTCCAAGATTTTGGTTGAAGTCTTGCCGGACAGCTCTCGATTCTTGGAGCATTCTTGATTCAAGAACATAATCTTGGTACCTTCTAGGCTGCACAAGGTGCTGTTCTTGGAGGTTTCTTGGTCTCCGATTGACTTCTTGGACTCTTCTTGGTGGTGTATGGTACCTCTCCGGCAGGTAATTAGTCCTTTGATCCTCCATCCACATTTCTTGATCCAATCTTGCATAATTTTGAGGAGTTCTAACCGTAGCTTGCTGTACTCTCATTGCTTCGAGTTTGTCATGGATGATCTCCAAAATTTGTTTAATCTCGCCGACATCCTGCAGGATGGTTTTCACCTTTCCTTCAACCGACAGCAAGCGTGCGGTTGATGATCGTGGCGAGAGAATAGAGGCTTTCTCCACTTCTTTTTTGACGAGAGAAGAGTCACCAATGTTGATCGACTTCTTTCTCGCCATACAACCCAGAAAATCGGGATGCTCTTATACCAATTTGATGTAAACCAAATGAGATAGAATTTTATGGATTGAAAAAACTACCCAACAAATGAAGTCAGCAGGCCCCTTTTATAGAAGAGGGCTAAAGACATTTAACAAGAACTAACTAAAAACAGCCAACCAACTAACTAAAAACAGCTAACCAACTAACTTCAGCCTTTAATTAATAACTAATAAAACTAATGGGTTGGTAATTACATCAAGGATATTGACCTTGAGGAGAAAGGTGTCTTTTGTGGTCTGGAGTACTACTGTAAGAAGGGGTAAAAGGGAGAATTGATAACATTAGATAGTCAGAAAAGCGAGAGTGGGCATGTACTGTGGGCATGAGTAGAGTATCAATCTTTTTGGGAAGTATTGGGTATAGGAGAGCAAGGCACTCCCAAATGGGGATTGTAGTACGAGAAGAAGCTACTGTAATCGGTACCTTTCAAATTGAGTCCTATCAGAAGACTTAAGAAAAAGTACTTGATGCTTCTTTTGAACCTTGGGATTGTTTTAGTATCTAAAATTAAGATTTAAGAAACTGCGTCTCGTTGATGAAAGTAATATACAATGAAGGGGAAATCCTTTATCCAAAGGAATTGCAGGAAAACACTCTGATTGGAGGAAATAATGGCTGGAGAATAAATTTTAAAAAAGGAAAAGAAAAAGAGAAAATAACTAGAGCTCCAAGAGGAGGCTAGGCCACAGAAAATGAAACTATATCATCCTTCGGTATTTCTATTATTTTTTTATTTTTTCTGTTAAGAAACAATTTCATTGATGAGTGAAATTACAACCCAAAAACCAAAGGAGTTACATGAGACTTCTCCAGTGGGTCAAAAGAGAAACCATACTATAAGAGTCAAATACTTTAGATGCTTTTCACCAAGACATAGCAAGAAAAATGATATTGTCAAAGAGTCTAGCGAATGGGAGCTCTTTTTCTGTGAAGAGTCTATAGTTTCTTTTTCGGTATTTCTATTATTATCCTAAAACGTAATAATAGAAAGTTGTCCTAAAACATATTCTTTTTCTTTATTTCTATTATTATCCTGCATCTTGTTGATGAACTAGAGCTCTTTTTCGGTATTTCTATTATTGTCCTAAAACATATTCTCCTATTCCTTTCCAACCAAATTATCTATAAATTTGGCTTGGTTACATTCAGCCACTTGGTTTTATCTTCATTTTGAATTGAAAACCACTACAAATGAGAGTCTGAGTTTCTTGATACTTGGATCTCCTCCAGTCTTTTGCCGTCCGGCTTATGTTATTCATGTAGCATTCAGTACCGAATGATTATGAAATTATGTTGATCTGGCACGCCCCTACTCAAAACAAGGATTCTGCTTAATTACGAAGGGAATTCTCTCATCATCATGAGAGTTCCCTCTTGCTAAGTGCATCAAGCCAGAATTTTACGTCACATCATCTGCAGACAAATCCATATCCTACAACTCACCTAGAGTTTGACCTTCTCTGATCTTGGAAGGATAACTCACTTAACTTTTCTTCCCTCAGTGGGCAACAACACTAGGAGGAAGACGAACGGGAAGTGGTTTAGGAAAGGACTTTCAAATTGGATGTGCTCGCCCAGTGAGAAAGGCCTAGGAAAGAAAATAGCAAAGGCATAGCAGCAGCTACTCACTAGGAGGAAGACGAACGGGAAGTGGTTTAGGAAAGGACTTTCAAGTTGGATGTGCTCGCCCAGTGAGAAAGGCCTAGGAAAGAAGATAGCAAAGGCATAGCAGCAGCTACTTTTATTGCGCTAGGAGTTATGTTGTTGTCGTCACATATTGTTGCTTGTGTGCGCCTGCCTGTATTGTCATAGATTTATGCTCTTCAACTTGCATGAGGGTTTACAAATTTTGATCACATTGTGACCTAAATTTCTTTATGCAGATTCTGATGATAAAGGAGAAATTTCGATTACCCGAGAGAAAATTTTAAATTGTTTGACATCTTCCATCCAAGTGGCTAATTTAGATGATGTTATTGAACAACAGAAGAACTTGCTGTATTTGATAACTACATCTTTGTCTAATGGCTTCAGATGGACTGGTAATTTCTTCTCGTCTCTCTACTTCTTGTTTAAACCTGTTGTTCCCTTCATTGATGTTTAAACCGTAATTGTCACTTTCAGTGAAAACTTCGACATTTTTGTCAATCAATGAACTCTGTTCAAGGTTTCATGAGGTCTTGCAGCACGGATTCCAAGAGAAACCCAAGTTTGATAGCACCATTTCTTTTGTTCTTGAGGTGAACTAATTGCTTTTATTTGCAATATGTTTTTTACTGTAAAACCTCTAAAATAATTTCCCCCTCTCGTATGCAGTTATCTCATTCAGTCTCACCTTTAGTGGTTCAGTGCATAACCACCGTCAAGATTGCTCAGGTTTGTTATTTGTTTTACTTTTAAATTAAACTTAGACTCGACAGTGTGACATATGGTTAAGTTTTTGCCTTTCGAAACTTCAAAATTTGAAGAGCTAATGGTTCATATTCAACCCAAGTAGAAGTTCATATGATTTCATAAGCTTATTTATGTGTGACCTCTTTATCAAATTTAGGTTCACATCAATGCCTCAGAATGCCTACTTGAGATAATAAAGCTGTACACTGACTTGCCCTCGGTCGAGCGGACAGACATTGGCATTAAAGCCGAGCTTCTTCATCTGTGCGAGATTGAGAAAAATGAAGTTGCTAAATCATTGTTGAAGACCTGCATTGAGAAACTTGAAAACCTCCAACAGGATAAGGTCCAGGAAGGCTAGAGATTGCACTTCAATCCAAAATAATTAGAAAATAATTATGATGACATTGGATAGTACTTCTAAACTTTGGAGCCTCTTTTTGAGAGAAAAAGGTTGAAATGCCATTACATTGATCTTGTATTCTCTAGTACAAAATAATCCACAGAGCGAGAACCAGAGCCAGAGCGAAAATTGTCCGGTAAGTTGCAAGCTATCACGTATTGAGCGATCTGCTCCTTGCATTATGCTCAATGATCCTTGTTTAATTATCGAAGAGGCTTCATCTAATCCCAATGTCGAGTCGCAAAGGTTTTAAATTATTATGTTCTCTCTTTGAGAGCTTGATCCCAAGCCTTCAGACGATATTTTTAAATGTCCAAGCTCTTGGCATGAAAGAAAGCTGTTCTTTGGGGTCCAATAAATTACCAACAATGGTTCAATAGATCACTTTTGACTAGTGCCAAGAAAAATTAAAAAAAAATCTTTTGATTAATTAAAAATGTTTTTGTAGAGTTTAAAATGTCGAGGTACATAGATGGAGGAAAGTTGTATTATGTTTTCTTACGTTTAAAAATTATCATAATTGGAGAATCATAATGTTGCTATATTTGAAAATATGACGACGGTGTAATTTCAAGTGAATAATAATTTTTAGTGAAATTATAAGTTTTGTTTATGAATTTTCAAGGTATGTCTAATAGGTTATTTTAAAAAAAATTCTAAAAGGTAAACTGTCTAATAAGTCTAAGATCTTGTCCATCAACAAATTTGAATGTAGAAAGATTTAAATGATAATTTAATCATAATTTCACTACTCACATAAATTAATTTGAATACCCAAGTTTTTTCGAGTGGTTCTCGAGTTGAAACTGAAAGCATCTACATAAATTAAGGAATAATTTAAATGACAAAAAATATCCATAAATGTTTTCAAAAATAACTTTCTTTAAACAAACTTCTGTTAATAATTTAGATGGAAATTCGAGGTGGCAGCTGGACGACGTCGTTTTGAAATGCATAATGTCTAGGGTTTTTCTTTTTTGGGTGAACTCTCAGTCTCCTTCGCTCTCCTCTAACGCACGCCGTACGCACTCACTTCAATACGAGGTTTCGTCGTTCATGCCTTCTGCCATGAGTGACTGAGAGAGAGATCTCGATTAGAACTGGTTCGGATTCGGTTGAGTGTTCTAATCGGGTGAGTTAACGCTCTAAACGACAACCGAAGAATCAGCCAAAATCAGGGCATTGTTGCCTTGCCTACTGAAACTCCACCAACTCCAACAGGCAGGTATCTTACTTTCCTCATCGAATTGAATAATCTGTTTGTTTATTTCATTATTTCGCGCGATTTATTTCCTGTTTTAGCTTGTGTTTTGTTTTCCATCTGTTCTCCCCCTTCGTTTTGTTATTTATTTTTCTTGACCTCAAAATTCTTTGTTTTGCAGTGATAAAATGCATTTCAGAGATAAAAGTACGAGAATGGGGTCATCGAGTTGCTCGACTGATGTGGAACCTGACATGAATATCAGAAATATCATGAAAGAAATTAATTTTCTGAGTAATTTCACTTTTTCCCTCAGAATTCAGTTTACTTTTCGGACATACATCTTTAGCCCGAATTTCATTATTTCAATTGTTTCCCTATTGATGATGTTAGAGATTACTTTTTCTTTCTGAAATTCTTGAGTCCGTATGAAAGGTCTGGGTTAATTTTTCGTTTCTTCTATGGTTTTCTGTTGGCCTTTGTGAAACGCACGGAATAGCGAAGAGTATATAGTGTTGTACTTGTTGTCCGTACTAATTATTGTAGTGCAAGAGTATATAGCGAAGAACTCAGTTGTTTGGCTTTAGAAATCATACCTGAGATTTGATGTAAAACTCCAAAGAAATTGAATAAATGTTGGAACTATATTTAATTTGCGTCCTCCTACTTCCTTTCAAATTCCGTTTGTGTACAAATTTCTTTTTAAACACCTTCATGATCATAATAATTACACCCCCCGTAGTGTATCAATAGTTTCACTTGCTTTGACTTTAGAAATTGGTTTGAACCAAACCATTGGAGTTAAACTAGAAAATTCTTTTTGTAATTACTCTATTATATTTTTGCTAATTGGAGGGGATTTTTGTAACCCTCATTACCTTTTGTATATTTCATTACATTAATGAAATGATCCTGTTTCCCTTTAAAAAAATGGTGTTGAACTGTTTGTCCTCACCCTTTGAGTGCTTATCGGTTATGGGGCAGGGATTTGAGTAGAAAGAAATGAAAAAAAAAAGGTTCAATTACCAAGTTTCTAATTGTTTTCACATTCTTTATTTCAGCCTCCTCTCATATGTCATGGAAAGACAAAAAGGAGATTGAGAACAGAAAAATTGTCTCTCTGGGTGGAAAGGTACGACTATGGATATGCATTCTGTAGGCTCAATTTCTTATGGCATCCTGAATGAATGCAATTTATTAAGTTTATATCTATTGCTTTAATAACATCAATCCTTTTTCTATGGTGCAGCCTCAAAAGAAACAAAAACTACCTCTAAGTGTAGCACGACCAATTATGAAGAAACAGAAGGAAAGAGAACAAAAGATGATGGAAGAGGTAAGGAAATCCAAAAGATAGTTAACTTTCATGATTGATGTTTTTTTTTGCCTACATTTCCTTCTGTTGTTTGCAGCGTTTGAATCTTGGACAATCTAGTGGCAATAATTCTAGAAGATCTATGGGTAAGCGCAAGCCCGAGGACCAGGTTCTTAGGCCGAGCGAAGGCATTTTTAGAAATGGAGTGCTTGATGTCAAGCATCTACTACACCGTGCTCCTACTAGGAATACTGACTTTGCTCCTATTAGGAATACCGACTTTGGAAACGATATGGTCGGTAAAGGTAGAAGGAAGGGAGGGAAAAAGAAGAATAAAAGTAAGAAAAAGGGTGGCGGTAAGAAACGCCACTGAAATCAATCAGTTATTGCAATTCAATGAAATTTAGCATATCCTTGTTTCATATATAGATTTGATAATCTGGGTTTTATTATTAACATTTTATTCACATATGGCATACTAAATTAGGAAGTAATTCAGTCTCTGTTATTTTTATTCCTTCGGAATTGAGGGAATGGGTTTTGTAGTTTGAGTGATGTAGAAAGTTGCGTTTCATTTTTCCTTTTTGGGGTTTTGTTTTGTGTATAATTAATGTCA
Source organism: Momordica charantia (assembly GCF_001995035.1). The sequence continues at coordinate 523,896 of NW_019104583.1, forward strand.
TATGATTGAATATTATGGTCCCGTTTTGAGATGGCCCTGAACCATGTCATTGTACGGAAATTTGTGGGGATTGGGGAAAAGTTCCAAAAAAAATCATGTAATTTATTAAAAGTAAATTGTTTATATGAAAATTAACCTTTGTTTCTAAAAAAATCTAACACAAATTTTAGAAATTAACATAATAATATTTATTCTACCTTTTATAAGTGATAAAATAATACTTTTATTTATCTTTTTAGAAAGTTGGAAAAGAGAAGTAGAAAAGGAAGAAACTTTTTTTCCAACATTTTACACAAGTTCGAAAACTTTTCTTAAAAATTGTACTAGTCTCTATTGGGGCTAAACTTTTGTTTCTCAATTTGTCAAAAAATTGTTGAGATGTCAAGAAATGTTAGAGGAAAGAATGGACAATGTCGAGGAAATGTAGAGAGTATCAAAATTGATCGAAAAAGAGAGAAAATACATTGAACGACATAGATAAATATCATAAACCTAACGCATTGTACATAGAAACATGTATAACTTTGTGACGAATTTCAAAAACTGGCTATATAATTAAAAAACGGTACATGGTTAAGTTCGAAGTAAGAACAAACTTTAAGGATTTTATAAAAATCATGTTCTTTAATGAAAATGTTAATATCAAAAGTATATGTCACAAAAACTCCAAATATATATTACATAAATGACTTTTTTTTTCATTACCATCTTTAACCCTTAACTATATATGAAGAATTTATTACAAGGACATAAATCTAATGACAAGAACAAAGTTGAAATTAAAATCTATGGACTAAAATAGAATAAATACTAAAATTTAGATAACAATGGGCCCATTTGTTATGGATGGCTTATATTACTTTACAATTTAAGAAATTAATAGACAATTAGATTTTTCTTTCATATTAATTTCCTAAATGGGAAATGAGAGAGAAAGGATAGTTTTAAGACAATTTGAGCAATTTTTGGATCGAAAAATGATGGTCCACAACAATTTGAGAAATTCTTGGATCAAAAAGGATCGACTGGAAAAGAGGATACAAAAAACAATTATTTTAAGCTAGCCTTTCTCTTTTTTTTTTTCCTTAAAAAAATTAATGTAACTAAAATACATAAGAGGTTATATAAAGTTTTCATAAGAAAACAAAAGTAAAAAGTAAAAGTTAATAAATAAATAAAGTTTTTGAATTAAAAATAAAATAATAAATAAATAAAACGGTACCTGCCTAACTAAATAAATTGAAAAATAAAAATAATAAGTTAGTATTATTAAAAACACCTATATATAGTCTATATTATTAATAATTACAATATTTTTAAGACGATTTTTAATCTGTCTTTTGCTTTGCCTCCATTCTAAGTTTTCTCCCCTATTTATATTTTTTAAAATATAATATAATTAATTAAATTGTATGACACATTAATTTTTAATAAAAATAACATTTTGAAGAAGAAAAATTCTCTAATTTTCGAGAGACATCGAGGACAACCTTCCCGGTCTAAGAACCGGTCCAACAGGAAATGAAATTATGAATCGAAGAAGGAAACCCTGAGTGCATTTTCTCATTTTTTTTCCCTGACAAATCTGAATTTTGAAGAGGCATTGAGATTGAGCCCAGTTACCGAATTTTTTCCAGAGCGTAAGGTATTAAAAGATCAATTCGACGTCACGTAGATCCGAAGACAACCATGGATGAGTTCGAATTTCGTCGACTTCTTCATCTATTTCCCGTTGTTCGATCTCGAGACTTTCATGTATCAATTCATCTCTTTCTGTTATATCTGTCTTTTTGGAAAAAGTAATTAGCTTAGAAAATTTTATGATCGTTAAATGTTGCGCCTCCATAGCTAGCCTGATATTTGTTAACGACAGAAATGATAAGAGTTTCTATTTCGATTTCAATCATATTTTGATTGATTGATTTCCTGTCACTAGCCACCCGACGATTAGACGGATTCGGGTGTTCTTGTTTGTGGTTCGAGAAACATGGTTTGGATAAATCTCTTCTTTTGTATTGGGTCTCCGGTGGTCTTCCTCAATTTGATTTAATGCATTATATTGGCCCAAGATGATGAAGATAAATAGTTGGTAGGGCTGAATTCTCCAGGCCAATTAGTCAATCAAATAATAGATAGTAAATAGGTCAGTTTGACAATAAATGAATTTCTCGTTGTAGAATGTATTTGGGCGAGGTTTTTTTAATATGTATGATGTCTATAGTATAGAAAAGTAGAAGGTACCGATCCCACGCAGTTGTAGTTGCGTTTTGCCACCGTTAGGCAGAGTTATGTACCTGCATCCCTTATTGAAAGAAGCTTGTTTAGGTACTTTTTAATGTTTAGGATATAACTTGTTCAGTGGTTTTTGGGTTCAAAAGAATAGGGATATTATTCTGAAATGTTTGTTTGTCAAGTTGTCATTTATCACTTTCGTAGAAAAGACCTGCATGTGTTGATTATTGGTAACGAATCAAAAGAGGTTCTACTGGGGATACAAACTGGTTTGACTTATTGAGCTGATGAAATACAGCCATAATTTCTTGGATATACTGATTGCTGCCATTAGCACGAGAAGTAATGTGAGATTATTAAACATGCTAGGAGAAACCGATATTGCAGTTTGATGTTTGAATACGAGCTCTGTTCCATTTGATTAATAGCAGTGTAACTCTTTGTTTTTTTCTTCTTTTTTTTGTAATATTGATGTAATTTTGTTTTATTTATCAAGAAAATTAAAATCCTTGCAGTCTTTACCAGTTTCTGCTGGGGGTGAGAACCATAAAATACCATATCTAAAACCTCTGATGGTTTGGTTCTATTATTGAAGCTTTAGTTTCTTTTCCTTCTTTGGTAGTTCGACTTCATTGTGCAAATAGAAAACTTTTGCCTGGAAGGATGAGGTATCTCTGAGAAGTATATATGCGCACTGATAGTTGTTGAAGTATCACCCATATGATGGACTCTGATAAACTTGTCAGTGATGCACATTTTGTTTGTGTTGGACGGTAATTTTTAGTTGGAAAACTGAGAGCTAACATTTATTTTGGTCCCACACCTTGTGTACACTGAACATGAGGGGAATTTAAAATGCAATAGTTCTTTCTTAGTATATGTGCGTCAAAAAGGTTTCAAACCTTGGGGGTTGTAAAAAATATTCAATTTATATTTATTCCTATATTCGGAAGAAATGCGAACTCCAAAATACTATAATTTTGCATTTATAATTGGGATGGAGATGCATTGACCTTGGTTTGTAGAAGATTGGCAGAGATATCTTTTCTGTAGCTGTGTGTGAATAAGTGCCTCTTGATTATGTTTTTTATCTTGATGTTTTACCATTTCTTGAAGAAGACATTAACCAAGACATGGGAAAACCATTTGGGTTGAGACTAATATGCAGTCTTGAAGTTTTCTGAATGATATGTATCAAATGTCGTATGAAGAGTATGTTACTGTTATTAGTAGCATAGACACCTTTTGAGTTCGCATAATATCTCATAAAATTTTCAGGCTGAGACAGACTTATGTGGAGAGTCAGCATCCAAGTCACCCAAGTGTGAGGTTAATTAAATACTTTGTCCTGACCCCCTGTCCTTTTTGCATATTCTTATTGCTAGTTTATTAAATTCTGTACGCTTTCAACTATTCATAGGTGGGGGGATGGCAAGATGCATGGAATGAAGATAAAGAAAAGTCAAAGATCCAAGGACTTGACCTACATGGTATTTGATCTTGAGAATATTATTTTATTTTATTTTCATCTTATGCCAGATTATTTTTTAAAACATTTTAAAATACGTTTGTATAGCTGTTTTTCTTTTCTTAAATCGCTCATGAAGTTGTCCTTTCTGGTTTCAGTTTATAGCATTAGTTCAATGGTCCTGTTATGGAAAGCTTCCTATTTTTTATAGTATTTTAAACAGAAGTTAGGCTAATATCACATCTTTGGATGATTGCTAACAGATGCATTCTGGAAGAAGCTAAAGTTAGCTGCTGAGAAGAAGGTATGAAGTTCTATTTCTTATTTAAGTATGATGATCTAATTCCCAAATCTATTATATGCCGGGGCTACGAGAATGGATTTTATTCTGAACTAGGGTAAAAACCCCCAAGATAGTTACTTAGTTATCCTTTTCTCTTACAAATCCTCATGATTAAGTTTATAACTCATTGGTTACAATCTATTTGATAAAAATGGAAGTTCGACAAGTTCTTTTTGTCAACATAAATTCTTGTCATGCCTTTTTAACAATCTACATCAACGCATTCTGATCTGAAATTGTCCATTTTGCATGGAGTTGAAATTCTACACAATTGATTAGTTACATTCTCTTGGAGGTGCAGAAAGATTCATGTGTGTATATTCGGTTTCAGATTTTGTAAAATCATTGAATGCAACCGAACGTCAATTTAAATTAAGTGCAAATATCTGGATTTCTCTACACATTTCATCCTAATGATGCGTTGCATTATTACTTAGTTTGAATGTGAAAAGAACAATGTATATATTGGTATCTAACAACTCGTTTGCTTATTCATTCCACACAGGTGGGCGAGGAAGAAGCAGAGAAATTCTGTAGCTCATTTCAACAGATACACAGTAGACTTGTATGTCATTCAGAAGATATCATACAATTAGATTATTTATTTTATATATATATTTTCAGTCTACAACATTAGAATGAATATGATATGATCAATTTGAATACAGGTTAATGAAGAACTGGATTTGGATGCTGCTCGAAGCTTTCTGGAGGCATTCAGTTCCGTAGATTAGTATGATTATGTGCTTCATGCTTCATGTATTTCATATATCATCTTGCCTCCATAGACCACATTTTTCAAGAGTTTTATTGGAATTCAATTACCAACAAGGATTTGGAACAGCTAAGTTTTGTTTTCAAGGAATTTTCAGACACCATCTTCCACTATCACACATTGGATTTTACCACTGAATTCTTCAAATAGGTTTATATTTCCACATTTCTTGGTACTTACTCAATCGCACTTGCTACTAGAAAGAACACTATTATAAGTTCGATGATCGCATTACATCGTTGTCAAGTCTATCTACGAAGTGAAAATTAAATAATTGTAGCATCCTTGAGAAGCTACATTTAACTCAATTACATCATAAATAAAGAGGTGAATATTCAAACTTTCAATCTATAGAAAAGATTAAGCTATGCTCACGGTAGCTTCAATTCAATTTTGATCTTATTTTTCTGATTGGAGGTAACATTGCATAGAGGTTTTAGTTTATGAAAAAACAATTTATAGATGAGCTTAATCTGAAAACAATGTGGTTCTTTAATGAAACTTTTCTTAAGAAACAAAATTTCACAAGATTGAAATGGCAGCTACATAAGTTTATGATATAATCCGGTTTGAAAGATCCTAGATTAACGAGCGTAAAAACCAATTTTGTAAATAAAAAAAATTCTGTGCATGCTTTTGCAAATTTTTTATCCATACCCAAATTAATGAGGAATAATTTATTTCTACAGTGTTCACTCTGTGACCTGAATCTTAATACTTCTATATATTATACTCGATACACCGTGACATCACAGCACCTTAACGATTCAAACTGCTGACACAATGGATCAACCAAATCCTCTTCAAATTATGGAGGGGATTCAGCCATAAATTTTCTACTTAATTATGTTCTTTGAGGACTTCTGTATATGGCTGCATCATATTCAGCCAGATAACACAGCATATAGACTTTTAAGTTTCTTGAAGTGAAACCCTTCTTTACTTGTTCAATGTAAGTTGTAAATGTATCACTAAGATGTGTTACATCTTGGAAGAATCGGCTGCAACTCGGTTCAACGCAACGGCAGTCTTCGAACCCGATGGCCGTCCCAAATGATTGCTGATGAAATTCCCAGCAGACATGACCTTTGCCAAATCTACATTGGTTTTAATACCAAGTCCATGGAGCATGTACACCACATCCTCGGTTGCAACATTCCCTGAAGCTCCTTTTGCATATGGGCATCCACCCAAGCCTGCAACAGAGGAATCTATAGTGCTAATTCCCATCTGTTCAAAAACGAAACAAGCACCGGTTAATAAACCAATTTGCATCCCCATATATAGAAAGGAAGTTTTTTAGGACAGAACTCGGCTTCTAAAGAGGCCTTACTTGGAGGGATACTAGAATATTTGGAAGTGATTGCCCATAAGTATCATGGAAGTGGACAGCAAGCTTCTCGACAGGAACAAAAGCCAGCACGGCTTCGAGCATCGGAACAACAGTCCCTATGCCAACAGAAGATAAGAGAGGAAATAGACAAAAGCAATAGAATTAGAATCCGTTACACCAATGTTTGTGATTGTAAGAGAAATATATGTTCGTATCATTCATGTTGAGTACAAAAAACATAACCAAGTAGTAAGATGCTCGTGAATGTAAAGTTGAAAAATAGTAATGCAAGTTGCCACTTAGTTATCTATATTTTGGTTTTGAGAGAGACGGATTAGATTGTTACCAGGCGTGCCAACTCCAATTGTGTCCCCAAGAGAAATTTCGAAGCAGCCCATCTCATAAAGTTCCTTTGCTACATAAGCCACTTTAGATGGTGGAACTGCTCCTTCTGTTGGACAACCAACAACACATGATACATACCTGTTCAAATCCATGGTCAGTTATATCAATCAGAGAACCCTCCAAGAACAGAATGAGGAGGAAAATGATACTAGAAAATAAGTCGTACTCAAACTTTTAAACCATATTCAAGGGAACTATTCATCATTGGCTATTTACAAAGTCCTGGTATACGATTTACTCAGTACTTAATGTTCTTTATTTAATGTGGCAGCTTATTCTAGAAACCGTCCATTGTGGTTGGAGATAAGCCTTGTTGACATAATAATAAATTAAGTTACATTGTTCATATTATTTTTAAATAATAACAAGGTGAAAAATGACGGCTTTCGTTTTTTCATATATGAAGGGAACAGTCCTTACTTAAAGCCAATGATAAAGAAAAAAGAACTTTACTGATTCAGGCATATTTTCGTGAATTATTCTAGAAACATCCCCTAAAGTTCTTTTTCTTTGATCTTAAAACATGCTCTCTTTTTGGTGGACATTGATGCAGATCAATGTCAAGTTAGATTTTTATGGAAGCATACCCTCGGACTGGGATCCCAAGCTTTTTTGCAGCAGAAGTTACAGCACGGTAACGAACAAGACTTTCTTCAATGCTACAATTGATGTTGGACTTTGAAAATGACTCAGAGGCTGATGCAAAGACTGCTACTTCCTTTGCTCCAGCGGCAACAGCAGCTTCAAAGCCCTGGAAGGTAGTGAAGTTTTAGAATAGAGGATTTCAACTTTCCACGTTTGGAAAAAAAGGTTCAACATTGTTTTAAATGATGACCCACTTTCAAATTAGGTGTTAAAACAGGCAATCTGGCACCTTCCAAATCGCGAACAGCTTCCATCACTTCACTTGCATCAGATAACTGGACAAAGAACGAGACAACAAAAATTTTACAAATTTAAGTTTAGCTCATATAACTCCCGAGGAAGCATTTAAGTTCTCATAAAACTTACTACATGGAAAGAAACGTTTTTTGAACAGTACTTATACATGGACCAAGAGGAATTATGTGCAGCACTAGTGGTAGCAAACGTATATCTAAGAAATTCATGGTGAGTAATATCTCATTTTGTCAACTTTGGAGAGAAAAAACTTCAAGCCACATATTTCCTAATCAGTTGATATCAGAACTTCAAAATCCTAAATGAGAAGAAGTTCCAAGGAAAAAATATTAAAATCACAGCAACATTAGTTTGTCTCAGAAACAATCAAGTGGTGTAAACTATAAAAGGTCGAACCACTACTATTAGTACAAAGAAGATAACAGATGCCACCTGACATTTTGGGACGAAGGGTGAGCATTTGATGTGCCAAAGGTTTTTTGTCTTACAGAACATTTGGAATATGAGAGTTCTAGAAGTTTGTGAACTTTTAGTAAGTGTCGACTACAACGAAGATTAAAACATCCCTTGTAAGTGTATGTGGGCAAGGTCTGTGGAGCCTTTTTTTGTAACTTTCGTTTTAGTTAGTTAGTTGTATAGTATCTCTCCTTTTCTATGATCCACCTGTATTCTTTTTTTTCCTTAATAAAAGCTTGGTTTTTCTACAAAGATATCCCAATTGACGTTGCAGTACACAGTCAGACTCCGACTAAAGACAACTATGCACAAACTCCTAATAGACTCAAAAGAAATTCAAGCGGCTATTTCTGGTATTATTAAGAAAATCTAAAGAAGGCTACAATTTGTACCAAAATTACCTGAGGCACTCGTGAAGGTGATACAAAACTGGTAGCCTCAATAACAGTCAATCCTGAAGATACTAGTCTGTGGATCAATTCAACCTTTACAGATGTTGGTACCATATTCTTCTCATTTTGAAGCCCGTCCCTTGGACCAACTTCTACTATCTTCACAAACTTTGGCATACCACCAAAAAACTGCAGGCCCATATTAAAAATAATATCAGAAAAGTCAACACTCTATGAGAGATAGATTCCATAGACCACCAAATCATTTGGTGGAAGTTTGCGAAGTAAATAGAATATGATAGGTAGAGCAAGAAAAACAATTGGAAGGAGATAGAAGCGCATAGATTCAGTTAAAACAAATGAAATTGGAAGGAAACGCCTCTCAATAGCTGTAGATTATTACAAAGGTTCTCAAAGAAGAGTGATTAGATATATACAGGTCTAATGGATATCAAATCACCTTTGTCCTGTGTTGCACATTGTCCCCACTACTATTTGTCTGGTAATCACGACCTGGAGAACAGTGTGAATCACAAAAATTTCCAGATAGAGAGTTTTTCCTGCCTAAGCTCATTGTCCTCTGATTGACGGAGCCATTTTGGGACGTGTCTTTCCTATGTCTTCTCCATGGAAACGTCTCTCTAGCATCCTCATCATATTCACTGTTAAAATAAAAACATCAAAATGATTCAATTAAAATAAAATCAAAAAGTGAAGAAGAAGCACAAATTTATTTGTCATACTGGTGAAAAGTGAACCTAAGCATTGCAGAGACAACTAATATTTTAAATAAGAATGACGAGAAGAGTGATTACAAAAATAACAATGTAAAAGAGATTAATTCTCTGCTTACTTGCAACTATTGGATGAGCTACTTCTCCCCCCTTGAATCCAGCAGATTCCCATTCCCATGTCATTTCCTATAGGTCGGCAAGCACCAGATGAAAATCTTTGGATCCGATCAATTGTACTCATGCTTGGCAATTTGTCAAGACCAAGTGGCTCCTCCAAACTCGACATCGTGGAAGCAAAAGCAAAAACCAGAACTGAGTTTGAGAAATAAACGAAATAAGTTTTCTGCCACTAGGGATAGGTATCTCACTGCATTAAATTTAACAGATAGAACCTTAATAATAGACTAGTCAAATCTAGTTTTATAATTGCTTCAATCAAATGGTATCAACAATTTGTTTGAAGCAAGCAATTAAAAAGTTCGTCTTTTTAGTCTCCCATACATAAGTAAACAAGAGCAACATATCATGACATTTCATACTAATCAAATTTATTTGGTTTTCCTATCAAAAAAATTATTTGGATGATCTATTCACGTATTAAAATGCTGATTGGGAAGCCTCGAATTCCACTCAATAACTTTCTTTGAAATATATAAATAGAAAGGTATTAACTTTTTATATGGAAAAAAAAAAACAGATATTGAAGGATGGAAGCATTCCAGCGCTCCATCACCATGGCTTCAGTTAAGTTCAGTTATTTTGCTTTCTTATGAGGTAAAATTGATGGTATAACAAAAATTAAAAGGCAAAGAAAGACACTAGAGTTAGATGCAAATAGTCTTTAGGGCAACAGGGCATGGACTCTTAACATAAAATTAAATGCCCCCGTACTAGATCATCTGCAAATTGTCGGTGAACTCTATTGAAGTATCCATTGATCTTAACCTTCGTGGTCCAAACAATGTCAAAAAAAACTAATAATCTTCATGTGGCTAGTAATTTTGTATCTACGCCATTGAAATACCCCTCCAGTCTCCACCACATTAAATAGTCAGATGATGTGAAAATAAAAATTCTGATATGAACTTTATTTTTTTAATTTAAATCTGAACATTCCTATTTCAGATTTCCTGCATTGCATGCCGATTATAGATTATAAAAGGCACATTGCTCCCACTACTCAGTCTTGTCTTGTACCAAGAGGTACAACAATATATATCAAGGTTGCACAAACACCTCTAACTTACAGAAGTTTCCATCGACTCTATCCAATTCCTAGGAGTTTTACACATTGAGCTCACTCGAAAACGGAACAGCATTGGCCCGCTGGCATGCTCGTTCTGATCTTGGATGCAATTGAAGAATTGCCATAAAAAAATCACCAAGGCATATATGAAAAATTTTGTATACTCATGAATTTTCCACATATAATGAGAGTTTCCACAGACATGCCATTGATTACCGACCCAATAAATACTGTCAGTGAAATTCTCCATCACAAATGACAAAGCTGTTATAATCTAAGTTTCATTGGCACCCTAAAAATCAAGAATAAAGGTGCGGTCTCAACAATCCATGCATTAGTTTCGACGCAGTGTGTAAAATTCAGTATAGCATCAGAACCCAAAAAGAGAGGGCCAGTAGAGATGGCAAATCATAGGAAACCCGGGCTCAAAGCAAGCAATATGGAAACTGATTTTCATCAAACTCCAATTAGCAATTACAATACTCAACCCAGGAGTATAGCGGAACTAAGAACTCCGAAACAAGCATGTAAATAAATTTTGAAACAAAAAAAAAACGATTGAAATTCTCGGTCAGAAAACTCCCAAGCCATCTCAACATAATTCTTGAAAGAAAAACTAATAAAAAAACAAAAATCAGCCAACTCCCACACAAATTCATAAGTGCACAGAATATAATTTACGAACACCAAAGAAACAGCGAACGATTTAAGGGATGTACAACAGCAATGGCTTCTATATTAGGCAGTTTCCCCTTTTCTACACTTTCTGGAAAGCCAAACACAAGAACAGAAATCCCAGAAAAAAAAAAGGGACAAAACAAAGAGAAGAAAAGAATCGAACCTGGAGTAGAGAATCAGGAAAGATCACTTTCGCGCGGTGGGAGAGAAGAAAGTAGTAACCGACGAGGAAAAAAAATTATATGGTGATTGAATTTGTAATTCAAACGCAACCAAATGCGATGCAGTTCATCCCAAACAAGCAAACAAGGAAATCGAAATTTCCCTGCGTTGTTGGGTTGGTGGACGTCGTTAATGCCGAATTTCCTTTTCAATTTTTTTATTTTTCGATTTCGAATTAAAGTCAGTTTCAATAAATAGAGGTTTCTCTGGTTCAAGAGAGGGATAGGTAGTAGGTTGGGTAGTTGTCCGTTGAAAGTTGGTCGTATTTCTTCATCCCCTTCCTCTCCTCTCTCTTCAAATTAATTATTAATTGTTCCCATCATAATAGCCTTTAATCTCTCTTTTGAAGCAAAAGCAACAATTTACAGTAATTACTCCTAAGTTCTCAATTATATCTTAGTTATTTTGTTACTTTTTTTAATACAATAAATTGGAGTATGAAGTTTCAATCTCCCCCTTACTGTTAATTTTTCATCAAATTTAATGGTTGCTAACATTTAATATAAATTTAAATTGATTAAATTAAAATTTAGTTTAAATTTTGTTTTAGTTCTTTAATTTACAAAATATTTATCTCATCTCTAAAATTCTATGTAACAATTTTGAATTGTTTTGTTAAGAGAAAGTATAATTGGTATAATACCTAAAACTGTTAGGATTTCGTCATACATTTATTTTATTATTTTTTTAGTACTCGTCACACATTTATTTGATGATAGATACATAACTTGATAATCTATTAACTAAATATAATTAACATAATTATATAAATATAAGCTCACTTGAATATGAAATAGATCTATTTTAAGTAATTTATTCTAAATTAGGTATAATTTAATCTAACAAATAGATTATGTGATTTCAAATGTGTATGTTGATCTACTAATGTGGGCATATATTGAAACTCTGAAATAATTAAAGACACATTAGGGTGACAATTCAAGAATAATTATAGTAATTACCATTTTTAAAAAAACTCGAAAGCATTATCCAACAAGATATCTTGTTTTTCAAACTTTTATTGGAGTTTTTCTTCTTTTTTAAGATACACTTAGAATCCTTATTCAAATTTTTAAGAAGAAATACAAACAAACAAAACTTATTTTTTAATTTAAAATTTGAATAATTTTAAAAAATTACAAAACAATTTTTGAGAAGTAGAAAAACAAAAATTAAAGAGCAATGCTTTTCTAGTGATTAACTATTCAAACTTTCAATCTTCGGTGGATAAGGACACCAATATTCTAAAAGTCAATGGTTTCAACTTAAAAAATAAAAATTAAAAATTCAAGCCATTAATTTTTAATAGTTATCTATTTTTTGGAAAATGAAAAGAAAAAAGAAAAAATCTCTATTCTTTCTCGTTGAAAACGAAGTATTGTCCAACGTAACGGGAAAAGAAAAAACGCGGACCAGAAGCAGAGTCGCGTGGGGTGGGTCCCGCTGCGGTGGCCGTATCGCAGCAGCCACGGTGGCAACGCGAGTGGCTCCGGCGTGCAGGTGCAGCTCCACCGTCAATTTGGACGGTGCTCGTACTGGTTGGCCTGATACGATACGAGACGTGGGAATTTTACTTACCCAGCCAGTTGTTGCCACGTGTACGCTAATTTGTGTATCCATTGAAATGACCCAGTGGAATGGGGTTGAATGGAGTCCACGTGGGTCCTTCACGCTTGAGAAAAAAAATCTAGGTTTGTGGTGGTACATGCTTCCGGAATTTTGTCTGTTTATTATCTATCAGCTCAACCGCGTTTAAAATATTTTTGTGACACAAAATAAACAATGCATTATTTGTGCCAAAGTGTGAACAGAATAAATATGTATCTTTCGTAGTACTGAAACTTTTTTCTTTTCTTATTTCTAGATCGAAAGATTGAAACTTTGAAAAGATAATTAATGTTTTACCTATTTAATTATTCTCTCACTAATCTTTCAATTAAAAATATACTTTGTACTAAAACTATTAATATCATGTAACAATACAAACATCTTCTTATTTATATAACCAAACCACGGCCGTATAATTAATAAAGTTTAATCATAGAGATTAAATTGAGATCAAATTCAAAGATGAGACTAAAATGATAATCATTTTTATGTCCGGTGTGAAACATATATATGTCTGCTCTTCCTCCATCTATTTTGGCATAAACCAATTGTGGGAGCCAACAATGATTGCTCAAAATTTTACATGTAACAAAGAGTATGGGGTCATCGTTAGTCAAATATAGCGTGTGCTTATGGGTTCACCACTTCCCACAACCCATGTAGGTTTTTCTACCATCGATGTTGTCTCTTCTCAAAGACGACCTCCTCTAAAGCGCCTCGTCATTAGCATGCGGGTCAATAATAAGGAGCGATAAGTCTTTTTGAGATTCATTGATCACCTATGAAATTCTCATGGAGTAATTTTCACTCTTCCTTTGATTGAAATGACATGTACTCGCTTTTCAAAATACGGAATTTTAAATCTTTGTATCGCAAATTGGTTGAACTAAAAAAATATACATTGGAAGGATAGAATTTTTTGGATGATCAATTGCACTTAAAATAGATCATGCACACAAGTTTATAAGATAAACTTGTTAATTAAGGTATACAAGTCATCTCTTTAAAGTCAGGTTCAAATCTCACTCTAGCTAACTTACTTGAAAAATAATAAATAGGTTAAAATATATATCTTTTGTCAAAATGTCAAAAAAGTTCAAACTAATAATAATTAATTAAAAAAATATAACCTAATGTAAGATCACGATATGAGTATTTTTATTTTTTCTTTTTTCTTTTAGGCACACGTCGATATTTTCATCTACATGTCCATATTTTCATGGGTTCGACATAGACATGAGGATATATCGATACTTCCATTATAGTACAAAAAAATCGATAAAATATAAAAAAAAATCAACATCACTAATATATACATATTATCAATATTAATTATTATTTTTTACTTATTTAGAAATATGAAAATGTTTATCTGTTAATTTAAATATTTTTGACAATTTTTTAATTTTTATAACTTTTACAGAAATATCTATCAACATCGATATTTTATCGATATTTCCATGAAATTGAGACCGCACTCAACATTTAAAACCTTTTCAAACTTAGAAAAATGCGAAAAAAAAAAACTTAGAAAAGTGGGCACAAAAATTAGGCATTTGGCTATGTTCAAATTATAAGAAAATGAATCTAGAATAGTGTATTTAACATTGATCCAACATCGTATTTCACTTTTTGAACACGGGCGCCCATTTTTGTGCTTGAGCTCAACCACACTCAAGACCTGGCAAGCCGACTCGCAGACCTTCAGAACGCCAAAAATCTAGTGAAGTCAGAGACTGATGGAACGAGAAGAGGAAGAGGAAGACATAGTTTGTTTAGATGCTTCATTCTTTATGAACAACGAGTAATTCTCTCTTTGTCGACTCCTTTTCTGTTTCTTTCTCCGAAAATCTAACGATATCTTGTTTACGAATATGCAGTTATCGGCTCACCACGTTTACGTTTGGGTCCCATGTGATCGAACTCCTCTGTCTTCAGTCAGCTTCCAGTGAGTTTTATTGTTTTAACTTTGCGTTTTGCGGAATATACTTCACTTTACGTGATTGTGTTGTTGAATTATTGCTGCTAATTTTGTCTCGGATTACTCGAGGATTTCTTATACGCCTGCTTTTTGGATTCAATTCCCTGTACATTTGCATACCTTGTTAGTTTCGATGCTAAATGAACGATATACTTAATTTGTTTTATGCTAACCGGATAAGCTCATGTAGTTCGAATGATATAAATAATAGCCAGTAATTATTGGCACTAATATGCCTATATCGGCCCACGAATGCTTCTGGTTGCTACGATCATTTCTCAAGAGTGATCAACGTTATTGTCTCGGATATATATATATATATATATTTTTTTTTTTATAGTTTTAGTTTTAGGGTTTCAATTTATCAAATGATAAAATTGATAGATATTCCAATAAAGTATGGAAAGTGTGAAAATTAATATTAGCAGTTTAGTATACATCAATGTTATTATATGATGTAAGAGATATGGATAATTTTGTTAAATGCATTACATTTTATGTGCTTTGTTTGGATCATAGATGTATTTGTTAATCGAATATAAAGTCAAACCCTTAAAGGAATAGCTATACTCACCAAATCATTTTTTCTTTTCTGAAACAAAAGGTTTTCTCAAGTATTTTTTCTGTGAAGAATTTAAATTATCGTGTCACACATGTTATTTGGATTATAGAACCTCCTTTGTGGTTTTAAAGTTATCAACGATGTTAAAAATATAATCTATCATTCCTTATTTGCTAAAAGGTGGCCCCAAATGTTATGCATTCATGCTATATTAATGTTGTAATTTATTTGCATTGAAATAGATATATATTTTTAAGTCAACATGAGCACATCAAGTTATTATATCTTATAGCTCCTTGGAAATGTTGCTAAACTAACAATTCTTGAAACAGCTGATTTTGATTTAACGGGCCAATTAGTGTGGCCTGGTGCGTTGCTCTTGAACAATTATCTTTCGAAACATGCTCACCTGCTTCAAGGATGTTCTATCATTGAACTAGGATCTGGTGTTGGTATGTACTTTGACTGAATTTGCTTGCTTCCCTCGTGACTTCTGGAGCAGAGATTCCTTTGCGTAGTTTGCATGTGTAAATTGTAGATTGAAATGTTTATTATGGTTGTATTTATTGGATAGCATACCTATTAAGTGGAAGGTAGAGAGAGGATAGAGATGAAAGAATCTGCTTTTGCAGCCTGCGAGTATTTGAAGGTAGATACAGTGGGAAATCCCAAGTATAGTCTCATAAAGACGAGAGTGAACTTAGAAAACTGAGGGTTCTAATTGAGTCCAAGATATGCAACAGAAACAAGTCCTTGATGTTTAAAAACCAGAGCACAGCAAGAAAGTAGCTTCAACTTATTTTAGAACATAAAAGTTCAGAGTCCTTTATTTTTTCTTTTGAAACAAACAACTTCCCATGGATAGTATAAAAGTGTCAAAGAGGTGAAAGCACCTAAACCAGAGTAAATTATGAAAACTCGATCCAACTGGTGATGATTAAAAAAAATCGTAAATATGAAAGAAAAGAAAAGGATGGAGGAAAGTACACCAAGAAGAACCAATGACTTAACGTTGTCCAATAAATTCTCTCAATTCAATTACATAAGAACTTCTATAATTCCTATCTAACCAAGTCTTTGGACGAACCTTAACTATACATTGAAATTCAGTTTTAATGCTCTCAAAATCTTTCTCAGCGCACAATATTAGACATAAATGAAACAATGGCTCGATAAAATTCCCTTTCACACTTCTATACAGCTTACTCCCCAGTACTGCACATGCTGGAGAAAAACTTAGCTGCAACGTAATTTACATAAAAATTAAACACGAAGAAATGAACATAATTCTTAGGTTATCATGTAAAGTGGACTATTGTATTCCTTGAAAGATCTTGCTCCGAATGACATGGTATCTTATTTTGTAAGGCTTGGGGATGAATATATTTTTCTCTGGCATCTATGACTATCATCTTAAGGAAAAAGAAAACCAATTTACATTGTATTTGGGTGAATTGTCTGTTTTACAAAAATGTACTAGCGAGGAACTCTTACACTATTTGTAGATTATCATGCAGTTGTTTGTTTTTATGATCTTTGTTCTCTTAAACACTTAAATTTTTTTTTCCCTCCTCTTCTTCTTCAAGTTAAGGACCATCTTGGGAATATCTCAACTAAAAACATTTAACATTATTGAAATAGGTTTATTGTATTAAGAAACAAAAGATCATGCTAAACAATTTGAGAACAATGTATTAACAGAATTCTCATTTTCAAGTGAAATAAGATTGAGTTTTCTTTAAGAAACAAATTTCATTCAAATTATGAAATAAAGGCGGACAAAGCCAACAGAAGTCAGGAGATTATGAAAAAGACCTCTAGTTGGGACAAATCATGGAGAGATCATAATTAGTAAAAAGACTATTATTGCTACTCCACGAAGATGAAACAAAAAGATGTCTTTGCTTTCTTTCGTTGTTTTCCATATAATGTCCAATGATGAAGTTCTGATATGACATGGGCGATCTTCTTAAAATCACAGGTGTCACTGGAATACTTTGCAGCAAATCTTGCCACAAAGTGGTGTTGACAGACCATAATGAGGAAGTTCTAAAGGCGAGGTCATTAGACTAATCTGAATAAATTTAGAAATATATATATTATAAGAAGTTATTCTCTCTTTGTTGTCTGATGACCTCGTATATAATGTCACAGATCCTGAGGAAAAACATACAGCTTCATGCATCTCCCGAATCCCTCGGAAATTCTGCTGGTGAGAGAAACAATTTGAAAAAAGGTTATTTGTTTGGATGTAATTATATTTACAATTCTATGCAGGACTAGTAGCCGAGAAGCTTGAATGGGGAAATTCTGATCAGATAACTCAAATTTTAGACAAGTATTCTGGTGGATTCGACCTAATTCTTGGTGCTGATATCTATATCCTGACTCTTATTCATTTTGCTCAAGAAATGTTAAATTGACAAAATGAGTTTTTGGTACGTTAAGGACCTTAAGGTTAAACAGCCGAGAGAGAAAAACAGCCTAAGGTCCTAAAACGTGCCAAACTTTCCTCTCTTTGCTAATTGGTAATGTGTGGACATAATCGATTCCATATCATAACCTCCTAGGACTTAGGAGGCAGAAATACTGATAGGGTTTGATTGGTTCATCTTCAAGTTTCTTTGATGCTTGATTATTCTTAGGAACGTATGTTATACCTTGAACAGAAATGTTTTTATCACTTAATCAGACTTCTTATGTAAGTCTTGAGTTTAGGTTTTCTCACGATTAATATTTGATGCATCACATTTCAAATTCATATGTTAAAGCAAATGCCACGTTAGTAGGTCAGTAATTGGTTTGGCATTAAAGGGGGCGAAAGATTTTGAAAATCAGGACTGTTTTTTCCTTTATTCTTCTCTTTTACGTATTTTTTTTAATCCTTTCACATAAAGCAGATTTCATTTCTTTCGTTTTCTATTGTTGTATTGAGAAAGATTTAGGGTTGAGAAGTTCCATGCAGCTTACCTCGGATCTAGATTAGCAGGAGAAAGGAAAGTAAAAATTTGGCTGCTTGGTTTCAGTAATTCTTTTTCACCTTTCTTTTCTCCATTTCTTATCATTTATCAAATAGAAAAAAAAATATCAGAATGAAGCAGTTTCAGTCTTGTTTCTAGCCCAACTTATTTTTTAGCTTTACAATATTTTAACAGAAGACCCAAGAAGAGGGGACACTTCCTCACATAGATTTAGGCAAGAATGAAGCCACTAGCTTGCAAATAACTTGTTTGTACAGGAAATGTTGCATTTTCATCTCCGAATAACCTTGACAGTTATTAAGCTTTCAACAATCAAGTGTGCCCTTGCTCTTCAAAACAGCTGAACGGCTCCTCCAAGTTAGAGAAAGAGGAAAATGCAAATTCATACTTGCTTACGTATCCCGAGCTAAGATGTGAGTAACTCCTTGGCTTTATGTTATTATTACGTTTCCAGTTTCTGAAGAAGCCTAAACTTTTACTTCATTGATAAAAGTAGACTCCGGAATGGTCCATTGCAAGGTATCTTCTAGATATCTTCCCTTTGTTCTAAAGCATGATACATTGCAAGGTTCCAAAAGTATAAATGCTTATTCTTTTCTCTCTTTTGACAAGTATTTTGGTGGATTTGACCTAATTCACTGGAATTTGACCCAAGAAAAAGTATATGCTTACTCATCAAGCCCTTTGGAAATTAACATAGACCAAAAAGTTTCTTGATTAATTTCAAGGATGATTGAAGTTAAATACCATTTGTATATCTACATCATATGGCAACATGTAATATCTGTTAACTACTCGTTGATTAATTCCAAAAATTCTAATTGTAGATTTCCATTTTAGTGATTAATTTCTATATATATAGATAGATGGGCTGCTTTGTGAGAAAAGCCACAACACAAATTGAAATGTATTTTCATAAAGCTCTTTAAAACAGTAAAACTTGAGAATCTGAGGAATTTTAGTCGAGGATTCCCGGCTTATTTCTGCTCATTGGAATTATTTTATGGCAGTGTCCAAAATAGACGTCTAAATTTAGCTTAAGCTTCATACTGAATTCCTTCCAGAATCCCTTTCTACCTCCCCCATCTCCTATGTTTTTCTCATCTTCCTGGATTTAGCATCTGGCATCAAATGTGACATGAAAAAATCTAGAATTTATTTTCAGACAATGAGTATGGTCTCCTTCGTTATTGCCGTCACTTGGCAATTTTCACCTCTTCCTCAAGCAATGTATCATTGGTATTCCTATGATTACCACCTCTAGCAGTGTTTCTTTATTGACATAGTCTATAGGAGTAGACAACTAGCATGAATGCTGGTCTGTTTCGAACTTAAGAACATAGTAGTACAACCTATGGAAAAGATCTTGTTCAAGTAAGGTTGTTGCTCTTTTTATTTACTAAAAGTTGCTTTGGTTCATTTCTTCTGTAGCATGGATGCTCTGATACTTGACGAAGCTGCTCGGCACGGGATGCAAATGACTGAAGTAGCTGGAACGCGATCAGTTGTAGGGAATCTTCAAGGAGTCATCTACGAGATCACACTTAAATAGAAGCTTTGGAAATCCCAGCAAGATTTGTAATGCCCTAAAATCCGTTATGGCCTAAAGTTATTAGACTTTTCAGTTCCTTCTCAAAATTCACCTTCGAATGAAGTAGCTCTCTGTTTTCTTCTTCAACCTTTTGGTTTCTGCAAAATTTATTAGATGCACCCACAGGCTAGATTTTTGTGACCTATGTCAATTTCAAATCTTAACCATACTGTCAATTTCCCACTGCTCACCATGTTCTTAAATTGATAAAAGATAAAATGTGTTTGGTGACCTTTTTTCTTAATTTTTTAATTTTAGTTTTTTGGATTTGTTTATAACTTTATATTATTTTAATTTGAAGTGTAAAAGTGGAAAAAACGCATTCGATATTAATAGTGGTCCGCTTCTGTTCTCTTGGAAAAGATGGATTTATTCTATTTCTCATCGCTCTTTGAAGAAGCACCTGAATTTTAAGGGTAAACAAATGCCAAATCTTCAGCATGAGTTATAAATCTTGATCACGTTTAACATAGTCTTTTGATCTAAAATTTGTATATAATTTTGAAAACATTTCGGAGGGAGAGGAAGTAAGAAATTCTTTCCAGGCAGAAAATTTCATCCATATCCAACCCAACAACTATGAAGATTATGTTACACTAATTCATTTTGGTAGATCAAATTTCTGGAGTTAAAAACTCGACCCTCTGAAAACTGTGTTGTCTAACTAAATTAGTTAAAATTTACTCTCCAAATGTAACTTGATTTGGTTGATTCAACCAAGTTTTTCTTCCTAAATAGAGACCTAAAATGACCAACTTGAACTGTTTTTTTTTCCTTTTTAAAATTATTATTATTTTGTTTTTTTGGGATAAGAAACAAATACATTAACACGATACAGCCTAGGAGCTGGGTGAGAAACACCCCTCCCAAAAATTCTAGTGCATTAACGTCTTCCAATCTTGAAGGATCTACACTAAGCTATAATTAAAAATTAAAAATTGTGTTGATTCAATCATATAATGATTTGAAAAGAAACCAAAAAGCATTGAATAATGGTGGCTAACAGGTAGCAGGAGAGTTTTCTCCAAAGGGAATTATTTTAAATTTTGTCAATCTCTATAATCATATTAAGAATCTACATCAATTTTTTTTGGTTACTAAGGCACATCTACAGGCTACAAGGCTCATTTCAAAAATAGCAAGATGAATGGTTGCCTTGGTCAAAATAATCTACAGAAGCAAAGAACCTCATCTAGTGGGGAATATGCTCAGACCCATCGCTCATCATTCATTCTATTCGTACCAAACTCGAACCTGAATTCGGGATTAAGAAGAAAGCTAGGATCTTCAGCCAAATCTAAGACGCTATCGATTCCTGTAAGACACGTGGTGTTTCTAGATTCATGTTCAGGCCTTTTCCATAAGCAGCAATGAGTAAAGCCTCGGCCCTTCCTGCAAATATGAGGAAATCATAAGGGGGCCATGAAGATCAACATCATAGAGATTACTTCTGCAAGTCGAATATATTTTACTGGTTCATGAAAGAATAATTTTCATCAAATCAACCCGAACTCTGTTTTTCCTGGTTCATGACACAAATGAAATGAAGATACAAATGTTGAGAGGTAATTCCAAAAAAGAATTCCAATGAGTTGAAAATAATCTGGTAATTACAAGATAACAAGCTGATAAGTAAGCCATGTTAAAGACAGTTCTAAAACAAGTGGACATTTCTCACATTCGTTTCTGATGGTAGGAGCCATAAACTTAGTCACTACTTCTATAGGAAATCTTGTGCAAATCTATGATGGAAAAGAAATTCTTTAGATAGGTAGAATAGCTTCACGACATCTCAGCTGAAGGAATAAATCATAGTCAAGTTTTCAGATTAAACATAAAAATATTCAAAAAACAAGTGTTTATCTTCACGTCAGTTACTCTAACTTGGTAGAGCCCAGTTAAAAAGGCCCAAGAGTACAGAATACGTATCGAAATTCATGAGGTATGGTATTGGAAATCTCAAGCAAATATAGAAGTATTCGCCATTAAAAAAAAGCGGAGGACAGAATACAAGGTAAAATACCATGATCTTTTTTCCTTTTCAGAAGGGGGCTTAGAGACGGAAATAATGTAGATGCAACTCTTCGGCTATCGTCCTACCAAGTAAATATTGAAAACAAAATAAAATAAGTCTAGGAGAGAAAACTTTTGGACAAAAGAATATAGAATAAAACATATAATCACAAAGCTCAGGATTGCATAATGAATATAACCGACTTTTAGCGCTTACTAGGAGAATAGAGAAACCAATTCTTGAAACCAATATAAGTAAATAATTTCAAGGTCCAAGTGAAATTACATAAAATGTAATTAGCTGTAAAAAAAAGGCTTTTTCATCCACCGCCGAGTATAACCAAGTAATATAGAAACAGTCCTCCAAAGGGAATAGAGCGAGGAAATTTTTTAACTAATAACAAGAAATAAATTAAAACCAAGTTGGTCTCTATTAGCTTCCAGTATAAATTCATCAACTTCTAAAACATTTTATTCCAAGAAAAATTATTATACTAAAAGAGGTTAAAATTATTATACTAAAAGAGATTACAATGGTAAACGAGCAGGGATGGCTCTGTAACCTTGTGAACTATTTTCATGGAAGTGATAAGAGAATAATTTTTCACATATCAGCAAAAGTCAAGTTTTAAAAACTAACCAGAAATATAACCATTTATTCGGATAAATGGTTGCCCTGTTTTCAATTTTGGAGAGAACCTGTTGAGTTTTGTCCCTCAACTATTTTTCTGTCCTATAACATGTGTGTAACTTTATCAAAATAACTTCCTTTTATACAAGAAGAGTTCTCTTATCAGCATGCAAAGCTTGCTAATTACCTAGGAGAAGTTACACTGTTACAGGTCAAATAACAAGTTGCAAAGCATTTGTTATGAAGGAGATAGGAAGAACTTTCTCCTTTGTCAGAATGAATCATGGGATGATTGTCAAAGAAAATATAAATTGTAAAATCATTAAATTAAAACAGAACTCAACCATAATTGTATGTTCTGCAGATAACTTTTTACATATTGCTAACGCACACTGAAGATTAAGATATCAAATATACGATAAAAGACTACTTAGCTTGCCCTTGGTAATATTGAACATTGTGAAGTGTTTGATCTATATATGAATTAAACAACTAGCTTGACTAATGTAGGTTATTTGGCTGAACTGACCTTAGAAGTATCCTTTCCCGAGAGCTCAAATTTATTTTTCCACGCAAGAGATGGCACAGGAATAACAGAAAATCCCAGCCCAACTAATATGCCAATCCACAATCCATAACCAAATCCTCCACTCCACCATCCCTTAAACACAAAGAATGGAATTAGAAAGAAATAAGAAGAGAAGAAGAAGAAGAGGAAAAGAAAAAACCAAGGAAAGCCACAACCAACTAATCATATTCCTTCTTCTAATGAAATGAAGGAAGCTAAACTAAAACTTGCATCTCAAAATGTAAGGCCAGTAAGGTTAAAACACACGCTCTACTTCAAAAACTTTATGCAAAAAGTGCGAAAAAAAATTAAAAGAAGGAAAGAGATAGAAAGATGGGTAAGATGATTTGTTCTACAAAACAAAATTGGATTACAGCTCAACCAATCTTGCAAAATAAGAAAGACATGTCATGGAAGCTCTAAAAAAATAGAGAAAAATTGCCACGCACACACACATAACGTAACTCCTCCGTATTCTCTCTTTTTTTTTTTTTTGATACGAAACAAAACTTTCATTGAAAAAAATGAAAAGGATACAAAATATACACCAAAAGGCCTAAAAAGGGCATACAAAAAACAACCCGGCAAGAGGAAGCCCCCTAAAGAAAAGGGCTCAAATCCAAAGAAATAAGACCAAGCGAATAATTACAAAAGAGATGAGAAACCAAGCCCCATAACGAAGTGTTAAATCTAACAATGTCACAAACATAATCCACAAACTTTTCCACCCCCCTAAACACTCTATGATTTCTCTCCAGCCAAATACCCCGTAACATAGCTAGAAAGCAAGCCTGCCACAAAAAACGACCCTTATCCCGAAAAGGGGGGAATAAAAGCACCTCCCCCATCATAGCCCTACAATTTCTGGCATGGACCCAAGATTATCTTTAAAAATTATCTTGGTCCTCTCCTTTCAAATAAGTCATACCACTTACCAGATAACATATGAAAAATAAATAAATGTTTATTCCAAAAAAAATAAAGAAAAAAAAGTGTGGTCAATTGTAAACAGGTTTGCATCTTCTTAGCATAAGATCTAGGTCCAACAGAATCCTCCCATTAAAATGAAACGTGTACCTGTTTTCCATCCTGTGGATATGGGGTTGACTGCTCCAGATATGCAGTAGTTCCTAGAGATAGGGATTGGCAACTCATTAAAGACAGAGTTACATATGTGATTAATGAACAAAATAGAAGTATGCATCAAAATATGAGAAAACCCTAGAAGCAAAGGGAAGAAGAGAACAAGGATACCAGAATGTTTTCTTACTAAAGCAACATAAAAAAGATGTGTGAAACTAAGGAGCTTCAGTTGAAGAAGTGAAACTCAATATGATGAATATAGGATTTTCTTTTTCTTTAGGAACTTTTTGTAAATATTTACGAGGGAAAGAGAGAGAGATCAAAGGGCATTCTCAATTTCTCTACATAAATTAGTTGGCAATAAAAATTCAAATATTCTTTCTGTTATGATCACAGTTATCTTACACCGAAACGTGAATGTCAATTGAGCATCAAATAAAGACTCAACCCCAACCCCTACATAAATGCAGCAACTCGTAAATGTTCAATCAGGAGCAATAACCTACAGATGGACAATCATACCAATGGGGGCATTGAAGCTATGAAGAAGCTGGACTATTGACTTGGCATCTAAACGTTTCCGTCTCCTTCCACCAACCAGTACTTGCAGGTGTGGAGAATCATATACCTGACAAATTGAAGAACATAAAGATTAAAAAATATATATATATCAACCTCTTTAGTCAAATATGACCATCAAACTTAAGCACATTAGACGAATGTATAAAAAACAAGAAAAAAAAAATTGAAGCAACAAATACGTGGTACGAAACCGATTACCTGAGCGGAACAAACCGAGTAGTCGGTTCTCAAGAGCGCCACCGCACCAGAAACATCAGGATCGACCCCAATAACACAGTCGGAACTCGCATTTAGGTCTCCTCGGCTACCATTGATGGGGTGATCGTGACCTAGAGGAAAAGGAGAGGAAAGAGACGCCAACCAGTTGTCCTTGAGTTGAGAATGGGCGATCTTCAGTTTAGCAGCTCCACCGCTCTCTTTCCGACCAGAAGAAGAAGGTCTTGCAGGAATTTGTGGAGGGTGAACTGAAGAAGAAGTACAGAGAAGTCTGAAGTGGTAAAATTCGGGTTTGAGCTTCGAAGAGAGGGAGTTCATGAAACAGTGGGACTGCACTTGCAATTGCAGTGGATGTGCGTTGGTTGAGAATGGAAGGGATTCCATCAACTCACAAACTTCAACTTCCGGAGGGAGAGAGACACGAATATATGTACTTAAACGAACCACTCAGCTTGTAATTGTAATGGATAATTCGAAAATGGTTTAAGGTTATTTGGCATCCCTCCAATTTTATATGGCTTTCCAAATTTTTAGGTTAAAATATTATTTCGGTATCCTTCATTTTAATCCATTTAAAATGTTTATTTTAATTGCTCTAATTTTTAGTTTATTTAATTTATGTAATTTTAAAATGTTCATTTTTGATTCACTTGTGTTACAATTTTTTATAAATAGAAACCAAAAATATCATTTTTTTTTAAATAAACACGAAAACAAACCTTTCAAAAATAATAAACTAAAGTTTAAAGTATAAGATAAAAATGAATACTTTGAAAGTCAAATCAAAATGAACAAAAACTTAAATACAAAGGCGAAATAGTAATTTAAGCCTCTTTTTTTATGTTTCAATATTTTTAGTACAATACAACATCAATATAGGGATTCGAATGCCCAACATTTTAATCAGAAAAATATATCTTAATCACTTGAGATAAACTCAAATAATCTCAACCTTTTAACTATAGAAATACATCATAATCAGAAAAAACACATCATAATCAATTAAGTTATGTTCAAATTTTAATTTGAAACTTTAATTTAACTTTTAATTTGTGTCTAATATTTGAATTAGATTTCAAATGTCCCCAACATTAGTTTACTTAACCTATACTGCTTTGTTGATATATATTTTTTCAAATGAATTGGCAACTTTTTGTATTATTATTATTGTTATAAAAATCAAATCCAAATTTCAATAACAAAAAATGTAACTTAGTTATATTTGGTTTATTCTAATTTTTATAGTTTTAAATATTCAATCTTTATTCTAAGGTTCGGACAAAACATAAAAACTCATCTTAATATTAGTCGTAAAATTGTAGACTTAAATGATTAAGAGACATTAGTAATTTTATTTACAAAATTTAAATTATTGCTTCTATATTTACAATGCTATATTATAAAAAAAATTGCATGACATTATATAATCTTAACAAAAAATAATTATTATATTATTTTGGTTTTAAAAAAATTACGTTTTAAAAACTTTTCTAGATTTTATACATCTTTGGTTTAATATCAAATAAAAGTGATGAAAGAAAACAAGTTTTAGACATTAACTTTTGAGAAAATCTCATTTTGAAATTTTATCCATATACTTAATTTAAATTTCACCTAGTTGAGCTCTAAAGTCCGGAGAAATTGTGAAATTAATACATTTTCATATCTAAGTTAAACTTATTTTTAGTATAAAAACGTTGAAAATGAGAATTCAACTTGCGATCTTTTAGTCAATGATATATGTTTGGCATGTAGATAATAAAGCAATTTCAATTAAACTAGGAAGAGTTTTTGAAGAAAAAAAATTAGGAATCGTGAGAACATGATTCATTCTCAAACTCCCTATTTTACCTCTAGATCTTATATCCAACCTAATAAAAATAATCACTACCCACAAAAATGCTCTAAACTTAACCACAAATACTTTTTTTTAATGGAAATCTTATTAATTAAAAATATTAATTTGATAATTCCGCTACTTATTCAAGATTAAATTTGTTTAAATTTATTTCTCAAAAAAAAAAAATTGTTTAAATTTAAAATTTTAAAAATTAAAACCGACTCACTAAATTAAATATAGGAGTTAGAAAAAAGAATTTCAATGTTTATAAAATAACAATGTAAATCTTTTCTTAAATAATATATTTTTATGAAATAATTGTTAAAAATAATGCAATCATTCTCTATTCAGTTAGACATACGTGAGACGCTTGACCTACAGGCTACAAATAATAGAGAATAAATAGATAAAATAGAGGTTTGTATATACTTTTGTTTTTTAAACTTTTAAATTGATAGTGTTTTCTTTTGAAAGAAAATAAAATAAATAATAATGCGGTAAACCATTCGTCTTTCACAAAAGCCATCGCCATTCAGGCAATAATATAATGAAAAATGCTGAAAATCGGGACGATTTGACAAAATACGGACGTGAACTCGGAAATCCTACTGAATAATTTTATCATTCTAAAGATTAGCTTCGAAGAAGGGAACTCAATTTCTTCAAAAGCATGACAAATTCATCCTTCAATTCAGGAGAAATACCTCTGCACTCAATCTATTTTCTAAGCTATTCCTCCTTCTAAACCCGATGCCTTCTGCCAAATCAAAGCCCTAACCGATTCTTCTATCGAAGAGTTCCGGAAAATGCAGCTGAAGAAAATGGAGTTTTACAGTGAGCCATCAAGTCCGAAGGAGTTGTTGTCTCCATTAGGACATTC
This sequence comes from Momordica charantia, assembly GCF_001995035.1. The sequence continues at coordinate 551,616 of NW_019104583.1, forward strand.
ACATCCCAATTCTACCATAGACGAATTTGAATTCGAAACTAGTGGTCGTTTTAATCTCAACAACATCGATCTCGAACTAGTCGATCGAAGCGAGCAGCAAAACAAGCAACTAATGAGAAGCGAAGACGAATTCGTACCTGCGATGGCGTTCGCCGATGAACTATTTTCTGACGGAAAGGTCCTTCCCCTTCCTCCTCGGCTCAAACTTCCACCACGTCTTGAGCGCCATAACGACAATCGTAGCGGCAAAAGCTCTACCGCGTCGTCGCCCCGATCGCCGGTGTTGGCGCTCAAATTCAAATTTGTCCATCAGAATCGGTGGGACGATGATTTTGATCCTTTCTTGGTAGCCTTGCAGAGTGTGAAGGAAGAGGGAGCGGGAAAAACGCAAGCAAACAATAATGGGCCGGCTCCGGCCCATTCACCGTTTCCCAACAACTCAACAGAACAAATTATGGGCCCAAAATTACCTCACGACACGAATATCCAGCAGCCCAATTCTAGAAATGGGCCAGTTAGAAGCCCAAAAATGTTGACCGAGCCCAAAGGGTTGGCATTTGCAAGAGCAGTAGCAAAAATGGACCATGAAACAAGAAGCAGATTCGACAGGTTCACAATGTCGGGGCCCATTTTGAAGTCAAACGGAAATCGCAGAGGTGGCACACGATTTTATACATGGAAGAGAAGCAAGCTTAGGAAACTTCTATCATTGTTTGGAAAACTTGGTCTCAGGTCCGCTAGATCAGCCGCGTAAGAGAAGATTATTTGGAGGGTTACATTTATGAGATTGAATACTTTTTCGAAGGGTGCTTCAAATTTTAATGTCTTCTGTTTGTTCAATGTATTTACTCACGTCTCTTTGATATGTTATCAATTTTTTCTTCAAAATTATGTCAAATTAAAAAAATTAAACCCACAATAATTCTTTTAAGTTCATGTAGGAGGGATGATTCTAATATTTGACCATTTGGGTTGAAAGATATATGTCTTAACCATAAGTTGACAAACCTATAACAATTTCATTTTTAGTTTTCTATCTCTAAAATTTATATCTGCTTCCTCAATTTCTTTGCCCGTCTATCATAAATAACATATTCAATTCTGAGCTAAATTTAAAAATAAATAAATAAAAAGTTTTTAATTTATCTTTTAATTAATTAATTAACTAATTAATATTATTATTATGCCAAGGTAGTTTTTAATTTATCCCATACATCTAAGTGGTCATTTTAATTTCCACACATTCGGATTCTGTATAGGAAGCCAGATTCCACTAGGGAATGTTGAGCAATCTGATAGGCATAAATCTTAGCGTAGGCTTTATACAAAGAAGGCATATATGATAACTTTTACTGAATTGTTTTATAAGTCTTGAAGATTAATTTCATCGGCTTTGGAGTGAGAGAGAGAGAGAGAATAAATGATGTCAGCTGCATGGCTGTGAAAGCTACAATTTTTCCAATTTTCTCCCACGACAAGAACAAAAAGGAAGACACAGACTCTCAACTACTAAGCTTTGTATTATAATATACCATGGGTTCTTTGTGCAACATCAATTTGGGGAATCAGTGGGAGGCAATTTTACAAGGACCACAAATCGCATTAAAGTGACGATATTCCTACCAAAAAAGAAGAAACAAAATACCATTTAAAACAATAAATTATGAAAGGGGGAAGGAAGGAAGGAAGGAAGGAGAGAGTAAAGACAGCTATGGTCTTCACTTCACATTAATGAATCTAAACAGAAAGCCTATATATCTTTTGCTGTTTCAAAAATCACTTTTCACATCGTGGGAACAGTATAATTAGTTTATAGAGGAAGATGAAGAAGAAGCATAGGCTTCACTCTTCAGCTTCATGCTCAAGAGGTGCATAAGTGGCACCAAACTCCTAGATTTAACTGTTCAAGTACCTATTCCAAGATATCGGAAGGCCAAAGTCGCTTCCACATCGAGGTTTCTTCGTCCGAGCAAAGCTTTCTGATTCCGCCATAGAACCCGTCAACCTCATTGCCTTCCTCTCGATGATCTTTTCGGTCGACAGTTGCAAGTCTCCATCTTGAACCAGGGGTGTACTGATTGAATTCCAACACCACAGTGTCTGTTGACAAAATTTACATAATCGATTAAAACCACTTTTAGTCCTCCATTTAATGATGACAAAACCAAGTTAAAACGCTATGTAGGAAAAGAACCTAGCCCTTTTTTTCTATAAAAAATTTAATGATGGAAAAAGTCACTAATTGGAATGACTTGTCACCTTAAGAGGCATTCATAACTAGATATTTAAGATATGAAAAAACAGTTGGGAAGACGAGGCATCTCCACAAACTATTTCATCATTTTGGGAAAGAAAATAGAATCAAGTACTATCTCAACCGTTTGGTTATATTCAACAGAAATGATGTTTTAGAAAAATCTTGAACTGATGGGACTTCAATGCTTTTGAAGTCGTGGATTCAAACTACAGGGCATCCTACCTAAAATATTAAATATCCAACCAGGTTTTCTTTTTTTTTTTTATATATGAAAAACACATATTTCATTGATAACCAAAAAAACATATTTCATTAAATATACAACCAGTTATCTAACACCAAAAATTGTCATCCAGTAGTTATCTCATAAAATTAGTCTAAATCAAGATAAGTTAATTCAAACACATATGGTAATTTTAAGTTTTAACAAGCATAGCACCAAGAAGGCAAAAATGACTAAAAAAAGCAAAAGTATTAACAACTGCACCTAATGGATGAGTATACTTAATCATAAACAGAAATTGATCAGAACTTGTTCAAGTAAATTTATTCATTGCCAGAGTAAGAATATCATGCACTGCTATTGTCATCTATATCTGGTTAGAAACGGTCAACCATAAAAGCAAATTTTATAATTCATTTAATTTTCCAATTATAAAGAACGCCGGCTCAACCAATAACAGAAGGCTTGGGGAAACATTCAGTTACCTCAGAGTGGTTGGCCATAAATGTTCCACTAAGGCAATTCTATTGATCAGTGGTTGGACACAGGTATTCCACTCAGACAAAAGTTATGAATATGTTGGTAGAAATCATGACATACTGACGATAATGTCTAGGGGACCAATCAAATAGCATAAAAAGTTTGGTCCACTATTTAAAAAATTGGTTGCTTTTCAATAGGGTGCTGGAACAGACGACCCAGACAAACGGGCTCTGGCCACTGGCCAGGCCAGGGCAGGTGAAGTCGACATTCATTTAATCCACATTTCAAGAAATCACTCCTCCGAAGAGTGTTTAAATTATGAGCTTTGCAAATAGATACCAATGGCTTTTAATACCTCAGATTACAAACATCAGAAATATTCTTCTACAAATATTTGGATAACAACATTTAAAGGTTCAGAAAACAATTACTTCAAAGACAGAGAAAAGGAATCAGCACATTTTTAACCCCTCTTTTTGTGCTCCCCTTCTCTTTGTGCTCTTAATATAAAAGTTGTTTTGGATTATCCCCAGTTTTTTATTGCCAAAAGTTAAGGAGTTCTTTTTCACAAGTTTTTTGTATTCTTCTCTTTTGGCTTGGCCTTTTTCTTTATGTGGGTCTTTCGTTATTCCTCGTTTATTTATTTATCTTAATGAAAGTTTGTTTCTCAAGTTAAATCTTATATTCAAGATTCCAGCACAACTGCCAATAATTCTTCTTTCACTTCCACAAAACACCAAGCCACTCCAAAATAAATACATAAACTAAAAGCGAGGAAATAAACTCACCACTATAATGACATCTGCAGTGATTAGCATTCCCATCACATGTTTCCAAGTGACCTACAACTCCATACCACCAACCTGCAATGCGCATGCCACAATTTATGACACCTTAATTTGATTAACTATTTAAAGCAAACACTATGAGAAATTTACAACAGTAATGGTTTTTTTTTCATCTATCTTTTCTTTTAGGGTCTCAAGGATTCTTTATCTGATATTTGTATGGTTACTTTTCTCTTCATCTTCACCTGTATTTCTACGAGCATTTTAGTAAGGTGCCATAAGCATTTCCCCCTGTCTTGCCTAAATATTCTAATAAGAAACAAGGTCCTTTTATTATAAAAAGGATTTGCTGTTCCCAAAGAAGCACAGATGAACAAACTTTGAAACACACCGACCGAGTATTTTTGCTATTTTGTACTTCCTCTACTAAGTTCATACGGAATAGTTTCCTTCTGCTTCTATGACCTTTCATCAAACTGGAATATCTTGATTTAGGCAAAATCAAAAGCGGATTGTTAATGCTAGGACTCAGAACAAGTTGAAATTCTATAAGATGAAGTTCAAGAACAAACCATAAGGGAATTCTTTGTTCTTTCTCCACTGAATCTCAATGTGGTCACCAGGGCATAATTCGTTCAAAGAGTCAGAGATATGAAGATCGTGAGGAGGAGTATCAACAGGCGGTGCTCTAAGCCTCTCCCATTGCACCCCGTTCTCGGTTGCAATTGCTCGCCTACCATGTGGAGGGTACCTGCAACAAACAGTCAATTGAAATATCAGTAAATACAACTACCATGATGGAAACAAGTAAAAGAAAGATAGTAACAGCATTCTTCCAAATGAAAGTTGTTCTCTTCATCAAAAAATGATAGTAACAGCACAATAATTGCGCCATTGAGTTACACAATGGCTATTAGCTTAATCACCTTGCTTGGAAGGTGTCCGTACGGGGATCATAGCAAAGCTCCGCATCGTAACAGGACAGCATAAACCCAACATGGCCATTCTGCATAATTGAATAATTCAGATATCAGATACAATAACTGAAAAAAAGCCAGCCTAATACACTGTTTAACTGTTCAGATCAGTGAGAGCTAAAAATTTCAGGACATGAAGGGGGGGAAATCTGGATACACTTGTTGACAAGTGGAAGGAATAAATCCTGATTCAATTACCTCGCGGTTGTAGACCTGAGCAGGGAACCAGAAATTGCCCGTCTCAAGAGCAAGATACCAAGCCATGATCGAATCAACTGGTAGAGAGTTTCGTGGCGAGTTATTGTCGTTAGCCTTTGATCTAATCCATGAAAGAGACCAACCAAAAGATAAAAGTCTAAGCAGGCTCTTCTGCTTGCTTTGCTTAAGATTATTCAAACCCGCTCTAGAAGCAAGATGCCATTGCCACTCCCTGTAAGCAGCTTGACCAATAACTTTACCCCATTTCCTCTTCATGTGCTTCTCCCAAAGATGGTCACTTATGCATCTCTCTCTCAATGAACTACAGACGCCCGCCATACTACATAGAGCATCGGGTGGAAGTCTCTCCAGAATGCATTCCAAGGCCAATTCTGGCAAATCCAACACCGACATCTCACCGTTTTCCTCAACATTCTCTACTTTTGGAAGATATCTCTTCTTCAAGGACATCTTCGATGGAATACTAAACAGAAAAGTACAAAGGCTATTCTTGATCACCTTGCAGATGAGAAGAAATGATAATTCTTTCCACAACCAGTGGGACAAGAACCTCATCTCATCTGCCCATAATGGGAGCGGTTTGAGAGGCAGGGACTTTAAAAAGAGAATGAAGGAGATGCAAGCGATGAAGAAACAAAGAAGCATTAGAAAAGGGGCGTTTTCTTACGGATAAAAAAATGGATTTAGCCTATAAAAAACAGGGGAAAAGATCAATGGAAGACCCAATTGAGGAAATACAATGGTTAATAAGGGGAATAATACTGAAAGGAAACCCCTTTTACTTGTTCTTGGTCCTAGATCATTAAGAAAGGAGGAAAAAGCAAATATAATAAGGGGAACCTGAGGCACCTTTCAAATGTGGGTTTTAATTGGTTCAAAGAAGCCCACCAACCACAAGGGTGGGCCTCCTTGTCAAAGTCTAACAAAGCAAACTAGATGGCGCCTTAAGCCACCTCAAAAGACAAACTTTGGTGGGAAACTTGACTTCACTTCATCAATCCAGGAACCCCAAAGAAAGTTAGGACAGCTTCTTCAGCTTCCTTCTTAATCCTCCTTCCTTTAAAGCATTCAAACGTACAGACGCCCAAACAGCTGTCACTCAAATAAAAATCAGAGGAAGTGAGTAAAATAGGTTCTATTGGATGAACCCACGATTGAAGCTTGTCGATTGGGTGGGGTAATCTCAAATCTATGGTGGTTTTCTGACACCTGGAGTCCTCCCAAGAGAAAAAAAAATTAAGGATAATGATAAAGATAAGTCTAGATGCAATGGCCCATATCTCCAAAATCCCTGATTCTGTTTCTTAAATAAGATTTAAACTAAAAGAATATGGGTGGAAAAACAGATCGGGGTTGTTGGAATACAAGCACAATTAGGTGCACCCAAACCTTAGGATTGAGAAGGAAAATATAGAAATGACACAAGAGACAAGGACAAGTAGATCTTGGATTAGTGGCGGAGATGATGGTGGCAACGAAGAAGAAGAGATAAAAGAGATGGAATTGAGGATGATAATAATGAACGTGGTGAAGGTGGGGTCGTTGCTTCTCACCTCAGAACGACGTCGTCCTCTTCATCAAAGGACCATCGGATCTCTCCACCACCCACAGACCCCTCAATCCCCCTCAATCCCTCTCCTTTTTTCCCCTTTCTGTCTCTTGGGCAAATAATCAAACAGGTAGTGTGCACAAACCAGAGGGGGAGAGACCCAAGTATTTAATGGCCGGTCAAGGCTGAGGAGAAGATTTTTGGGGGGTATTATTGTGTGGATATCAGACGAAGTGATAAAAACCTTAAAAAAGTAAAAAACTCCATTATTAAAAGCCATCTATCTCTCTTTCCAAGATTCCCCTATCTTTCTAACAACTTGAGCAAAATCCGTCTAACCAGAAAGATTTTCGATTCCGTGTTATTATTGGCTGGTATGAGGTTTTGGCTTTGTTCCCCTGCGTTCTGTAAATCTTGCACTCTTTTACCCTCACCCAATAGTCTGTCGACACGTGGGATGATGTTGAATCACTTACTACCGCTGGCCTTTTGGATTTGTGGGCTGTGAGCTGCTTATTACCAAAACTACCCCTACCTGAAAGTTCAATAAATGTACGAAATGAGAAACACTTCCAATAAATGTAATTAAATTTTTTATTTTTACTTTATTATTATTTTTTTACTACAATAGAGAGGTCGGGGGATTCAAACCCAAATATGTTAGTAATATTGTCCGTTTTAACATAATCGTCACGACTTTATTTTTTGTTTTACTAAAAATATCTCATACAAATAGATAAGTTATCTCATACTTATATACATATGATCATATTCTGAACAATCTTTCTCTCGAACAAAATACTATCGAGCTCCCTCTTAAATAATGTCATACATCCGTCCAACTCTTATACAGAACAATTTCTCTTTCCCGAAGTATATTGTTTGTCCGATAGAGTTTAACCACAGATGATACCATGACTACCATATTTTCCAAGGCTCGCCACTTTCTTTATTGTTAGAATTCATTTAGAGAATATTAGGAACTAATTTTATATATTCTAAAATAAATTTTGTTTATATATTTTATTATTTTTATATTTAATCAGTATGAAAACATTATTTTATTCCATTTTTTTAAAATATTATAATAAATTTGAAGTTAAAATTTTCATTTATTTTTGTGATAAATAAATGTTTGAAATTACATGCAAAGAGTCTCATAGGAGTTTTTTTTTTCCCGATATTCTTGTCACTTGATTAAGTGAAAAACTAATCAATATACAAAAATTATTTTTTAATATTTGAAGGTTTAAAATATTATTTTTGCACTTCAAAAAAGATATAAAATTATTTAGATGATCGATTGCACGTGCAAATTTTGGGACAATATTTTTATTCGCGTAATTGGATTGTGGTAAGCTCAAGCATCTCATCAAATCACAAAATATGGTCAAACAATGTCACCCAGTTAGTTCAAATGATCAAATCAGCCTGAATAAGTCTAGCCGAAATTTTTAATTCTTGGACTCTGCAGCACACACAAAAAAAGGAATATTTTAATTATAAGATTGAATTTCATATATTATTCCAAAAAATGTCCAATCAAAATACATCACATTCTCTTACAAAGTTAGGAGAATGTGTAGACTAAAATATTTAATATTAATTTATAATTTGAAATGGTGCATCCTATCATTTAATTTGTTTCAAGCTACCATTGACATCAGAAAAAATAAAAATAAAAATTTACCCAACAAAATTCTTCTAAAATCCAAAACTTTGGTCTCCCTTTGAATGGAGAGAATTTTTTGTTTAAATAGTGATTAAAAAATGGCAACACATTTATATAGATTTATTTTATATATAAACTAGACTCTACAATTTACTAAAATAACTTAATAGATTTTGATCGTTATTGAATATTTAATAATATTTTTTTACAACAAATTTAAGATATGTGAATTTTAACCACTAATCTTATTAGAGCTATGCTCATGTTAGCTTGTATTTAAAAATTATTTTGTACACATCCTTGATGAAATAAACTATTTGGTGTCATCCATTTTTGATATGATTAAATATTTTATTGAATAAGTTTCAATAATTATTCAAATGCTAATAATTCAAGATACTATATAAATTACACTATTGTGGTTTTCCTATATTTCAAATCACACCCTTATGTTCTAAAAATAGTTTTCAAACACCCCTTATGATTTGCAAATCTTCACATTATACCCTTTTTGTTTGATATTTTAACTGAATTTGCATACATCACAAATGTAGAATAATCCGAATTTTCCAATTTCACTAAAAATGTCAAAGATACAATTTAATATGTGTAAAATTTTTATATTCTGTGACAAACTAGAAAATATATGAATGTGTTTAAACCATTTTAAAATTACTTGGAAATAAGTTGCAATATAGGAAGACAAAAATGAGGTAATTTGCAATTATTAAGATAATTAAATAATAAATAAGTGCTTGCATTTGTAAAAAAAAAAAAAGATGTATCATGTATGCTACTTATATAAATACAATTATCTTCAAATAGAAAATTAGAGAATAAAATTATACTATTAATTAATTATAGTTTCTCCATCCCAAAGGAAAAACAATAACTATAATTTCTCTAATAACACGTGGTCGGTTGACTTGTAAATAAATAAGCAATCAGGGAGCTAACATTTCTGTGGAAGCAACCTTGACTCAATGTAAAAACTTAAATTATTAATGATAATAATAAATGAAAAATAGTCAGCATCATGAAATGTATATGAAAAATTAGGGGTGTTTAGAAAATTCGATGATCTGAACAAATGGATCAACTCAATCCAACCTATACGATTTCGGTTGGATATAGATTTATTAGGATTGAATTGTATTCCAATAAATAATGAAAATTCAATGGGTTCAAAATATTTTTTCACTACTTACGAATCTTAGTGTTAAGACAATATTAGATAGATGTTTAAGATAATATTAGGGTTAGATTAGTTAAATTTACGACCTCAATAATTGGGTTTGGTTTAAAAAGCACCCAAACCCAACCTAATCATAAACATCCCTAAGAGAAATGTTGGAAGAATTTCTAGTTTAACTCATTTGAAAGTCAACTGATCTTTTAATTTTAAAAAAGATAATTTATAATGATATTTTTATAGAATATTACCTCAAAGATATGGGTGGGATTCGAAGGGTTGAAAATTTTTATTACACTATTTTTTCCCGAGTTAAATTTACTTAAAAAATAATTAATATAATAACCTATCTTAAAAGCGTGTTTTCAAAGGTTTAACAACGTTAAATTAGTAATTAATTTAAGTGCAACTCAACAATAAACACTTATATAACTCATTCTTTCGAGGTTGGAAGTTAGTGTAAAAAAAATGGTGTCATATTTTTAAGATTTTCAAAAGAATTTGAAAGAATTATTTTATCTTCCAAAATGTTATATAGATGTCACGTATGAACTAGAGCTTCTAACAAAATCAACATTATGTTGGAGATAGAGATATAATTTAACATGCTAGTTTGAGGTAGAAAAGACATTACACATATAAACAAAAATAATATTAGTATATATTAAGGATGAATTTTTTTTATTACTCAGGAGTCGGCATCTGGAGGTATGCACATTGTCTTCATATACCCGTACATAGTGATTGACTGGTGGAAGTTGCGTTCTATGTGGCTTGAATCCAAGACCTAAGGTTATTTCTTTAGGCCACATACCACCCAAGCTATCCATTGGGAACATATATTAAGGAGGAATAAACCATTATTCAACTCAAAAACTTAAACTAATTGATTGGGAAAACTTAATTCATATATGAATATCTAAACAGTATGTAGAATATTTTGAGTAGAATCCATGTTTGATCTGAAAATCGACCAAGCTCAGAATCCCCGTAGATCGAAAGAGATAGGATGACCTCTCTAGCAATGCTGAATAACCAGCAAAACAAAGTTAGCACTCCGACGAGCAAGTCAGCCTTAATCTGATCTAAGCTCAAAGTAGGAATAGATTCAAGTACCTTGCTTAAATGGCAGCCATCCTTATATATAGGGATGATCTTCAACAGGGCTACCGACAGTAGCATAACGGTCATCCGACTGCCCGTGAAACGTGGCTTGTTGTCAGGAATAGCACGTTGCTTACGCACTTGTAGACATCTTCAATATGTCGGCCCGCACCTTCGTCAGGTCGACCGAATAATAATAACAAAATAGGTCCACTCGAAAAGCTATATACCAAGCTAGCGAGACTTTGACAATCGTCGCTGTTATTTTATGTAGATTTGTTTTTTTTTAATTACTGACACGTGGCAGACAGTAAACAACCTCAACAGTCCATAATTAAAATCAATCAAACTTAAATTTGATTACATCATCTTGAAAATATGTAAATTCGAGCAAGTAAATAAGACACTTATTAATTATTACCATCTTAATAATCGTTCGATCCTAACCTCTACAAGGAAAAAAAAAATGATCGTGAAAATACGATAAGACTTTAAGATTATAGGTGAATCATTTGATATTGAAGGAAACTAAACTAGTCATATGATTTAAAGAAACTTAGAGATTTGAAAAATCATACATACACATATATAGACAAAATTTATTTAATAAAATGATGTGATGTAAATTAATTTTCATTTGAAAACATGTCTCGATACTCGAAATCAACCAATGGGCGTGTATAAGGACGCCTTATTAAGTTTCTTGAAATCGTGGTCCAATTTTAATTAATAATATGAATCCACTCAACCACACATTTATGATATTAATTGTGGGACAAAACAACGACGGATTTTAAATTGGTGGCCAAAATTTCATTTTATAAAATACATTTAAATGTTTAAAATTGTGGGATGAAGAACATGGACAATAAATGGCAATTGATTAGATAAGCTAGACTATATGTTACTATTATATCAACATATAAACACGTCAATATTAACGTTTGCTTAAAATATTTAAAGTATATATCATCCATTAAAATGTTTGAAATTCGAATTTCTATCCCTACATCTTGCTGAACTAAAAATGGAAAAAATAGGACATAATTATCTCATTTTTATTGGAAGAATCATGCCAGCGATAAGTTAACACAAAGAACTAGCATCTCATAAAACGATTGTAAATATTTTTAAAATGGAAAGGAATTAGCTCACGAGGGGCTAATGCCTGAAAATACTCGAAAGAGAATGGAAGGGAATTAGCCCACTAGAAACTATGTATGAAAATACTCATTCCTCTGATGTTGAGACTTGCAATTCACCTGCTTATTCCTTCGGTCAAATATTTTTCAAATATTATTTTTGTCTCAAAACTATATTTAAGAATTATCACACGACAAATTGCAATTCACCCCATGTGGTTTATTCTTTCAATCGAACATTCTTTAAATATTGTTTTTGTCTAAAAGCTATTAGATGGTGATGAATCGAAAGAGTTTATCTAGCATAAACTAGATAATTAACGTATCTTATTTATTATTCCTTAACAAGATTAATATTAGCTTAGTTTAGCTTTAAATTAACCAAGTATAAACTAGTTTTGATCCTTTATCGCCTCAGGATCGAATATGTCTTTTGTTTATTTACTTTATTAGTTGATAAACTAAAAATTAAATAACATGGCTCTGGTCTCATGTTTTAAAATGAATTTTAATTTGATTGATGAAAGTTAATACTAATGTCTAAACCCAAACTTTTGAACGTCTAAGATTAAAATAGATCAATAAATATATTAAAATCAACAAATTATCAAAAGGGAACTTTGAACTCTTCTTCAAATTTAATCCAAAACCCTAACCCTAAAACACCAACTAAAGAAGTATAGGCATTTTTAGGGGTAGTTTGCTTTTTGGGAATGTAGATGCCTGGAATTTCAGATGTCTAGCATCTTTAGATGGCCATGTTTGTTTCGTAGAAAAATATATAATGATATTCGGGAATACTTGGATAGTCACGTTTGTTATACAGGATTTATTGATGGGAATGTTCTAAATTTATATAATGTTCCAAAAATGCCCTATGAATATTTATATAATTTATACATTAATATAATATAATTTACATTTAGATTTAGATTTTCTTAAAATTAATTTAATATTTTAGGTTTTTTTATTAATTGCGTATATGTATTAATTTTTGTATGTGAGTAGAATTCGTATTAATATAAAACTTTTTCTAAAAGTAATTAATATTGAATATAAATTTCATTTTCAACTTTAATATTTAAAAAAATACAATTATATAATTAATGTTATATTTGGTGAAATTTATTTATTATATTATCAAATTATATTCTTTTAAGAAGAAGAATATCAAAGATAGGTTTGATCGTTAAAAAAATGTTCGTTTTAAAATTATGTATTTAAGATATAGATATTATTAATAATAAGTCATTCCAAATATTAAAAGTAAATGGAGATATTATATAATTTAATTGAACGTATAATACATAAATATACTTAGTTGCTTATTAGTCAATAGTACATTAATTTATTTAAATTATAAAATTACAAATAAAATTAAAGAAATTTGATAAAAGAAAATATATGAAAAAATAATGAAGGGACAAAAATGTCAATATAGGATGCCCTCGATATGGGAATCATGGAAACCCATGTTTCAAAATGGGCATCCAAATCAACTCGAATACCTTCCGTAAGGGAATCCTAGGATATTCGGGCATCCCGAGATACCCAAATATCTTACATTATCGCAAAACAAACGTGGGAATCCAGATGTGCATCTCACAGTAACCTTAGATTCCCACGAAACAAACCGTCCATTAAGATAACCGACCATGGGTTTGGTGGCCTCCCATGAGCCACGCTTTTTCTCATATGGAGTCCCTCCCACATTTTAAACATTACATTTAATTTTCAAACACGTTTAATAAAAAGGAATTGAGTAAATATATATGTTACTCCCCACTCTTTGSGGTTCTTTCAATTTAATTTATATTGTTTTAGAAGTCTAAATTTAGTCTTTTATGTTTTAAGATTTTTCAATTTAATTTATTATCGTTGCTGAATGTTAAAATTGAATCATCATTAAACTTACATAGCACCATACTTAGTAAATTGGTGGAAATAATTTAGCAGAAAAAAGTTCATTAAGAGAAGAAATTGGAAGAAATTTTAAATTTAATTCTCATTTGAAGTTTGATGACATTCTTTATTCTCTTAAATTATGTGTGTCTTGAATATTATACCATGTAAGTTTATCAATAATCAATTTTAACATTTACAAGTGAGGTTAAATTGAAAATATTAAAACACAATAGACTAAATCGAAAATTTGTAAGCAATAGGATTAAAAAAAAGTCAAATATTAGGCACTAACAAATATATTTAGCCAAAAGAAAAGGACTGGTTCATAAAACTCGAAAGGGAAATTTTTCTCTAATATATAGTTAAAATAAATTCAAATTAAAAGAAATTAGTACACAAGTTTAGATATAAAACATATGGGTATAACTAATAAAAGACTCCTAGTTCTCCGAACAATTAAAAATATTATGAATAATAGATATTTATTTTGGTAGGAAAAAGGATTCTCCTCCCTCTTCTTTTATACATTCCTCTTTAAATTATCAAAAAATATAATTTTGGTGATCGAAGAGCAACTAAGTATAATCTCGATGTTATTTAAAAGGGAGGGCAGAGAGTTTTTGGTATGTTTTCTTAATGATGGAGGCTGGGTTGGCTTAGTGGTGAAAAAAGTAAGCTCTTATATATATAATAGATATATATCCACGTTTCCTTTTTTTTTTTTGAAAGATTCTCTCTCTCCAATTTTTTATTTGAAAATAAAAAGAGGAAAAAAAGAAGGCCCAACTAACCCACCATAATTTGACGAAGCAGCAGGAAGGGCACAGTGGTGGGTGGGGCCCACCTTAATTTGATTATTATTTTTATTAGTACGGGTGGAGATAAAGGTGAAAAATTGAATTCACAGCTTAAAGACATATATATATGTCATTTATCTGACATCTTAATTTGATTATTAATTTCAAAATTTATATTGTAGTAATATATATTTTTATTTTTATATATGTCTTGTTCAATGGTGGTCTCACTGCAGGGTTAAAATTTAAATGTGAGTACATGTTGACAGGTGGATGATGCTAATTTGTACCTTTTCTGGACAAATGGGAGCTTGGACCCTTCTACAATTGTATATTGCTATTTAATAATATATAGCCATTTGATTTTTGAAATCTAAATTAACTGTAAATATAATTTTGAAAATATACAATAGTATGGTATCAGTCGCACACAATGCTTAACTCAGATCCAACTTTAGCAAAAAATAGGATTTTTGTAACGTAGCTTGATTATGAGTCTTTTCCCTCTCTGAAATTTTGGTCTTCTTATTTTTTTAACTATTGGATTTTAGAGATAATTTCTTCGAGCATTCTTTTGGATTGTCAATGAGATTTGAAAATAAACTGGACGAACCAACCAGGCTAGTCGGCTTCGGCATAATGTCAAGGCGTCGAATATGGCATTACAGTGTCGATGTACTTTCATAGTTTTGATTGTCATTTCTTTCAATTCATAAGTCTTGATTAGCGTATTGCTTATTTCAAGTGACAGATCTTCAGAGTCCAACTCCTCGAATAACTATTAAGGCTCGTGGGCTTTTTTGTCATGAGTAGACTTATTATTTTTGTGGCTTATTTAAAATAGAATTTTATTCCATTCAAACGTGTATATGTCATTTCTCTCCTCTCTTTTAAGATTATCCTTTGACTTAAAAAAAATAATCATTTTGACGTAATAGTTTCACACAAATATTTAAAGAATAAAAATACCAAATAAAAAAATGAAAAATCACTATTTTCAAGTATTTTTCTCAACTATAATTGCGAACTTATTTTTAGTGTAAATTGTTTTTCTTTTCCTTTTTTTTCCCTTTTTATTTCTCTCCATGGATTATGGAGGATTTTTTCTTTTTAAAAAAAGGCATAGAATATTGGAGAGGGAGAGAGAGAGAGAGGAGAGAGAGAGGAGAGAGAAGTTGATATATAATGGATGATGCTGTGAAGAGGGGAGTTGGCAGATTTTGTTTGGGTTAGTTTGTGATGATCACACACGCATTCACTTCCCTTCCGATGCATTTGTCTCCTAAAGTTTAAGCATCACATTCTATCATTGCCATCAACTTTTTCCCCCCATCTTTCATTTGATTTTTGGGATACTAACTTTCATTTCAACTCTCAATTATTGCAACCTAAGAAAGTTTCTTCCAACTTTCCCATTTTTTTAAGGGTATAAAGTGGAGATTAAAAGTTAAAGAGTGATCTGAATCTTAGATTGTACACCAATCACATCAATAATTGTCGAGATTTTGGCCCACAAATCCATGTTTGTTATCTAAAACTTTCTCCTTTATACCATAACTACATAACTACTACTAGTGAGTATGAGTTAAAAAGAGCTAATCGTGTCGAATTTAGATTGATCTAATTTTTGTTATTATTTACATGAAAAGATAAAAGGGAAAGTATAAAATGAGTAAAAGCTACTCTCCCTTTTTACTTATCTAAAGATTTATAATCTATGGTCTTCAAAATAGCTTGTAACGTAATTCTAGTGTTTTCTTTTTTCTAAAAAAAAAAGATGCTAAATGACGTTCATGGAGACAAGGTAATGGACCAGAAAATTGGGCCTGGCCCAATTTATGCCTTACTGGACTCTGTTTGGGCCGCAAGTTTGATAGAGCTCCCAGCATCCCAAATAAGTATAATATCGATCGGAATAATTAAACTTGAAACAAGTAAATAACTTTGTGGGTACATAACTCAACTTGACAACCTAACTCGACTGGTTAAAACATAGTCGAGCCAATATAATTCAAGGAATATCATAGTCTATGAAGTCGGAAAGTCAATTTTCACTCCCACATGTTTTTAATAATAAGCTAAATAATTAAAAAAAATCCTACGAGCTTTCACATGAGCGTATCACCTAAACCACTTTTTTGCCTACTGAATGTGTACATATCGTGGACAAAATTTTATCCAAGTAATTTTGGAACTCGGATTTCTGAGGCTATGATTTTGTTTTGACAGAAAAAATCTCAGCAACTGAAAGAATTTATAATAATATCCTCACAGCAGCCTGAATGGCGGATAATTCCTCCTCCCCAACTTTTTTCCATATCCCACCTATCAACAAGCGCCCTTTCACGCCTTTAGCTGACTCAACATCTTCTGTCTCAGCTTGAAAATTTTCATTTGTCTCCTTCAGCTTCTTGACACTACAGCTATCAAGTTGCTGAATATCAGAACTGGCTTCCCTCTTGTGGCTATAGTTGCTGAGTTCACAGTTCTCTTTGCTTCTCGGCTCTTCCGAAGTGTTTTCGCTCTCCGGATTGAGGTCAAGAACAGGAAGCCGACCGGAAGAACCGATCGAACGAGGCAACATACCAATTGGACAAGGGGTCCAGGAACTTACTATAGTCCATCTGCTGGAACTTCCTACATTACCATCTACTGGATTCGTCAAGTTCTTTCTTTTGTGGAGTTTGATCGCCTCCAGTTTCTGACTTGCTTCGTGGAAAGATCCCTCCACTTGGTTGAAACTGTTGTCTGAAGTTGTTTGGGTGGGACTTTCTCCTTCGGGAACATGTGAATTTGGTAAATTTGGTAGATTCAGAATAGATAGTTTGTTCAGTTTCTTCACCAGAGAAGCGGCACCCATTAACTGTGCAAGATCAGTGGCCGAGTCCATAAGCCGCTTGTTACCAGGCGCTGATGCCAGAAGGCATTTACGGAGTACCTCCATTAAAATACCTTTCGGAATGTGTTTTCCATAAAAAACTTCTCCTTTGCGTTTAAGTTTCAACCCCTTAAGTTTGTCAACAAGCCATGCAAACAAAGAGGAAAGTTGTGAAACTTGACAGCTCTCCATTCTGTGGTCTGAGGACATGAAGTACTGACTTTCTGAAAGAACCAGAGAGAACCAATGAGAAAAGCATGTTCATAAGTAGAGAGGACCATTCAGAGAGGGAGAGAGAAGCATGTAGAGGCTAAAAGAGCGCGAGAAGTTGATACAAATTTTTTAAGCATCCCAGCCTTCTCTTTAATAAAAAATCAATGCAAATAGGACTGAGGAGTATAAAATCAATCGCCAACAGAAGGGAAATAAATAGTTCCCGATGAAAATATATTAGGCATGCATACGTGTGGTTCTATAAATTATCCAAAAGCTAACTCCTAGAGGTAACGTTAAAATGGTTACTAGCTAAGAATATGCCTCATTATAAGGCTCAGAAAATAAAACAGAGCAAGGATGTAAAGTCTAAGTTGATATTTTGTCATACCATACTCCAGGCCTTCTCGAGTCTCAATCTTCTCTAGAACTGCCTCAAGCAGTTCTAAAAGCAATTCTGGTTCCTTATTTGAGATCTTGGCAATCACAAGCTTCCAACCATCCAATACTGTGCTTCTGGATTTTTGGGAATTCTCGGAACACATCAAGTCAGATGACCTCATTGCCTTTAGCAATAATTCCAGCAGTACAGATACAAATTCTGAAGAGAAAGAAGAATATAACTGAACAAGAACCTTCAGTGTCTTGCCAGTTTTTGTCTTCAAACCTGAAAAGGTAAGTTCATTCATTAGTATTTAATTTTCTTAGGTAATCTAAAGATAATTGTAACAATTAATGAATTTTAAATAAAGAGCTTAACTGCTTCAGAACAAAACTGAACAATACAAAAAAACACTTGCATAAATCTTGGCTTTGAGATTAGCATCAACAGCAAGGAAAAGACTGTAGTAGAGTTTTGATGCATTCGTACGGAGATATTGAGGTTAAGAAAAAATCAGATAGAGAAACCATAGATGACCTATCACTATCAGTAAGGTACCACTAAAGATTGTAATAGGTGATCAAAATACAGAGATACTCTTTTGGCATTGAGTCCAACGTGTTGTATGCTCTGTTCGGCGGCAGGAGAGGATATGCATCAATTATGTTTTCATTCTTCTTTGTGGACACGAGTTGAAAAGGAAAGCAAGAGCGTAATGGTCAACATGGTCAAAGCTTTGTTTGGGATTTATGGTTTGGAATGAATCAGAGTGTTTTCAAAGGCAAGAAAGATGGGATCCTATCAAATATCAAGCTTCCTCCTGGTGTGCTCTTTCCAATTACTTTAGCAATCTCTTCAGGAATCAAATTACGTTGGGCAGCTTCTCTGAGTTAGATTTTTAATTAGAAAATACGCTTTGATTTTTCAAAGGTGGGGTTGTATTATTTTTAATGGGTGGATTGTTGGTTGGCCTGCATTTCGATAGTGCTCATTCAGAAATTTGGTATAACTAAATTTCATGATTGGGGGGTTCTTTGGAGGGTGAGGTTTTTTGTTCGACTTCTTTAGTTCTGTTTGATTAAACCTGTAAGATTTCACTTATTCAATGAAAACTTAATTCTTTTCAAAAAGAAAAAAGAAAATTATTAGTAAATAAACTTACTCTGAAAAATAGATAATCAAAAACAACATTTTATCAATCATGACTGAAAAATTCCATGAAATGTCCCCGTCTTGTCAATGATGTTGAATGAATGCATCATAATATTGATCTAGCATTCTTTAAATAATCTCACTCATCTCAAGATCTTCCATTTCAGAAGAAACTCAAGTCTCCCACAATTTAGATGAAGCAGAGAATCAAAACCATTTATAAGCCGCATTAAAAAATAATAATAATAACCTTAAGGAATTATAAAATATGACCATAATAAAGGGAGAGATTAAGCACGTACGTTTTGGCTTGACCATGGCAGATCCAAGTGAAGGATTTTGCTTCACTTTTAAATTAAAAGCCAAATCACGAAGCCTGGATTTGATTTCCTTTCTAATGGTAGTACTTATATCACCTTGAAATGGAATAGCTTTCTCCTGAGGTTCCCAATAATAAGATCTCAACCAACGAAGTGCCTGAAATCGCCAAGCACCAAGAAAATTTCAGTTTACTTCCCATCTCAGTTAACCTTCTTGCATTTAAAATACTTCTACTGAGAACAGATATATTCAAATACAAACTGCCACAAACGAAATAGGCCAATACTATAGCAGGCAAATTTGAAAAATTGTAAATGATTTAATATTACACATTGAATGATGCCAAGTTAAAACCACCAAATGGTGGAACAATAATAGTTCATGGTCATTACCTTGGTTGAGGCACAGCGAACCACCTGAAGAGCTGGAAGATCACGATGGGAGCCCTCTATAGTCGTTGCCAAGAGAAAAATGAAAAAATATTACAGTCAAGGTAGATAACCGGCCATTAAAAATGAATGATATTGCAAAAAAATTATAAAAAAAAAAAAAAAATATATATATATATGTATATATATATATATTGGCAAGCGGTTATGCCACATTAAATTGGTCAAGTAAGTAAGCTCCAAAAAAATTTAAAATAAAGATAGAAAAGGAATCTCACGTGCAGCATATACAGGAGGATGATAAAACTTGAGGACTACAGAAAGGGGTTCATAAAACTGAAATAAATAAATGATAGCGTATAAAATAAATGTTGGCGTTACTCACCATGACGAATATCAATCAGTACACGAGGCAAACCAATAGCATCAGCTGCTACAGCAATTGAAACCTCTGTTTTCTTCCGTGTCTTCTCAACAACGCCATTTACAAGCCTTCAAGGTCAAGAATACATTAATCCTTCAGAATAAAAGTGTATTTTCATTCTGCAATCTTGTTAAAACAGTGAAACAGAAAAGCCTCCAAAAACTCAATATAAAGTTTCACAAAACAGCTAGCTCTATCTCAACTTTCTTTTATCAGTCAAAAAGTGAAGTGTATGGAATGAGTATCTCCACGATAGGATGGAACATCTCACCACAGGCTTGTCCAGTTAATGCAGAGAGGTTAGCGTAGAATACGCGTTCCAACATTATAATTAACACTGTTTTCCTGGATCTCATGTAATTAGTTTAAGACCATGAAATTGTAAATTTCCCTGTAAAATTGAGTCATATTAATGACCATTGGCATTGACGTCAAGGAAGTGAGAACTTTACACCAATAAGATTAGACTTCAACATTTGTTTTAAAAAGAACAGTTGGACTACTTTGTTAATAATTTAGGCTTCACCATATGATAACCTTATTGATCAGACTTAGAAGGTCATGAAGAAAATATCAAGATATTATCACGTACTTTCATATAAAAGAAAAAATTACCTCATGATGGCCATGCAATATAACATGGCTAGTGCTTCCTCTGAAAGTGAAACATTGTTTAATTGGTCCTCTTTACCATCAACCGAAGCATCCAGGGATTGGTTCTTTCTGAAATTAATGAATCAAATAAACTAATGAACACTATGAGTGATTTCCAGACATAAAAACACCCAATAACCTAAGATACAAAAACATTTGTACTAGAACACATAGCAGCATTGTATTAATGACAGAAGCAAGAGAATGAAAAAATCAATACACAACTTCATCGTTTGCCATCTATAAAATAACCATTTAATAGTAATTAATTCTTTTGAAGTTTGACTGTCGTTCGTATTTTCCATTCTCAAAAAACAAATGCGCTTCCACTTTCATTATCTTTTTGTTTACACGATTCGAAAGCTGACAAAACCGACGGTAAGGAACTACAGAAAATAGCTCGAGTAAGAAGTATTACGACGAAAGAAGTTGGTAACAAGTGAGAATTTAAGCATACATGAAGTAGGGATCCTTTTGTTGGATTTCGATTATCGCTGCTGTAACTTCGACGACAACTGGAAGACATCCTCTGCTTCTCCATGTTGATACCTAAAATTCAAATTCATAAAACGCAAGCCAATGAATAAAACCTGCAATTCGAATCCCATGAAAGAGGTGGAGCAACTATTCAAAGAAAGTAAGCTTACTCTTCTAAGAGCAGCGGCGACGGAGTCTGGTGAGTCGGAGAATATTGATTGACTAACGAAAAGCCATTCGCTCCAAGTCGACCAGGGTACCAATTTGCGGCTGTACGTCGACGACTGCTCTTCTTCGTTCTCTACCGGCACTTCTTCAAATCCTAACAGCGACTCCATCAAAACCTACCTGCTAAAGCACTTGCCGTTTTCACAGACAATATTGCGCCCGAAAGATCAGCAAACGAATGAGGTAGATAACAATATTGAAGAACAGTGGAGAGCAAATGCAGAAACACCACTCGGCTTAAGATTTGAGAATGACGGGTGGAATGGGGGAGCGCCGGCGGTGGACTGGTTTCTATTTTCTGTGCTGAACCGAAGGTATATGAAATAACCCAAGGATTTTCTCAAAAATAAAAAATAAAAAATGAAATAACCCAAGGAGAAAAATATAGGGAGACAAGAGATAAAATAAAGGGAAAAAATGTCTAAATTCCTATCCTATCATGGTAGAACTTTTACACAAAGTTCTAAATCTCCACTCGCATTGTCAAAGCTAAGCGGTAATCTCCATCCAGATTAAAACGTATGTCTCAATTTTATAAAAATATCTATACAAATTTTTAGGAAATTAAAAAAACTCATGAAATTTACAAAAATAACACTTAAATTGCAAAATAAATGTTTCATCGTTTTAAAATTAGTTTAAAATTCATATTATTATTATCTTCCAGAAAATTATTGTTATTAATATTATTTTTATTTTTTAACGATATATTTTATAGAATTTTTACTATGTAATATAAATATCAATTCGTTCAATATTGAATCTTTAAGGATATAAAAATTACAACATATCATATTCCTATTATGATCTCCATACTTTAAAAATTTGTATTTTTGTGAATGATGCAAATCGAAAAGAAAAAAATATATTTTGTAAGGACAATTATCAAATAATATGTGAATGGATATAAGTCCATCAATTTTAAGGATCATAATGAGTATGTTTACTTATTTTTTATAGTTGAATTTGAACGTTGTCTGCCAAGTTATACATTTGTCTAGTGCGAATAGTGAAGGTTGTTCTCAAATCTTTGATCTAGGGTGTTAGGTTAAGTAGCAATAACGAATAGGGGTAAGGTAACATAGTCAACACGCCTCATGATTTTCACAACCATAACTTTGATAGTACTATACAAGTACATGATAAAAAAAATTATATACGACAATATTTGACATTTTAAACGTCAGTTAAAACTTAAAAGTTTACCAGACAAATTTTCGTCGATACAAACTTTTATTCTAAAAAATCATCATAGATATTTATTGTGTAATTTTCTATTAATTACCAATTTAAACATGCATCAGTTAATAAGGGAAAACAGCCGATTAATGCATAAAATTCTATTAGCCCACATAATACTTTATTTTATAGAATTATCGTTGAAAGTAAGTTATGAAGTTTGAGATTCGAGTCTATCCATTCACGTATTAAAAAATATATTGATAATTTTGTATATTTTATTTAACTGAAATATTAAGTCTATCTCTTTTTAAATTTAAAAGTGACACGTATCACTATAATCACCCCAATATGTATTATATGATTTTGAGTCTAACTCTATGATTAAAGATTTTATTATTTTCTAGAGATGAAAGATTCAATTTCTACCATCATTTGTTGTATTAAAAATATATGTAGAGAATTAGAGATTAAACAAATGACATTTATCGTTAACCTAGAGATGACGGATTAAATTTATAATAACCTAATAAGATTTTAGCATATATACAGTTTGATGAAATTCGGGAAAAAAGAAAATAATTAATAATAGAGCGTGGGGAAAACAAATTTTAGAAAATAACTTGAAGCTGACGTGGACTTTCTTTTAGTCAAGCGTGATCTAAATTTTAGAATTGGATACTCCCGGGAAGAGTCTGTGGCTCTCATCAGGAAGTACTAACTCACTCCAATTGGCTGCCAGAGTTCGATTATGCTTTATTCGGTGCTCGAGCTTTGAAATTCATGGAGCCGATCTGCCAGCGAACTTGGTTCTTCTTTCTAATTGTTGTCCTGTCTTCAACACGTTCGTTATCAGAATCCGATCAGGTACTCCAAACCATCGATTTGACATCCCTTTTACGGTTGAATTCTGATCGGTAGCGGAGAAAATGAAGAAATATGAGATATTAGATTCATCGGCGAAGAGAAAAACGGAGTTCTTCGAGTTACAAGGCCAAATATTTTACTCAAGACTCTATAGCTCTTTCCAGAAGTCGATTGGATTTGCGATTTTAATTTCTAGAGGCAAAATTTTTGTTCTCATGTTCCATTTTCTTCATCATTTTTCAGTTCTGTAACGCTGGGATTGGATTTGATAAGTCAACCTGTGGTACTGGATCATCGTCGAAGCTACTGATAAAGGGCGGGACTGTAGTGAATGCTCATCAGCAGGAGGTTGCCGATGTTTATGTAGAGGATGGAATTATTATTGCTGTGAAGCCTAATATCAAGGTATGCTTTCTTTACAGTACGGTGAGTTCATTTCATTGGTTATGAACGGCGATCTATTATTACGGCGATCTATTATGAACGGGTGCCGTGCATATTAATGGCGAAACTGTGTCGTTCTTAATATTCGACGGTGTTTCCAACAAAAGAATTTCGTTCTTCTTCGTGCTTCGATCAGTACTATTGACTTGCCCTTTGTCATTATTATTTTCTAAAACTTGATTATCTGTATAGTAAAGCCTACTATTCTACAGTTCTATCATGCTCAACATTTTATTGCTTACGTCATCATTTATAGTTTAACATATTATTTGTGCTGTTGAATTTCACATATCCACAATTAACTCGTTCTATTGCCAATAATAGGTCGGGGATGATGTTGCGGTCCTAGATGCCACTGGAAAATATGTCATGCCAGGTTAAAAATTACACACGTTGCCGGCTTCCTGATTTTATGTTACTAATATATGTTCTAAAAGCATGGGCATTAATTTTAATATGTATAAACAATTGAATCTTCTCTGGCCACCCTACTCCATTGCATCCTTGATGCCCTTTTTTTGTGGGGCTTCAGTTGAACTAAAATAACAAATGGAGGGGTGGGGAAGAGTCTGAGTTGCTAGTATGTTGTATGATGTAGTTTATGTACGTATAGAGGCACTTTTTGGCTTAGTCTCAAGGATTCTAGGAGAGTGAGAGGAACTCTTGAATCTTCCCCTGGATATCTCCTTCTCTATTTTCCTGTGATTGCTTGTAAGTTCTTTCGCTACATGCATAAGTCGGATGTCTTATTCCATTCGGAGTATTTGAACCAATCTACTTTCAGTTTTCCAGTTCACTTTTTATGTCAGAATCAGCAAATTATGTGATTTATTCATCTAAGTGTGATTTGGCAGGAGGAATTGATCCGCACACACATCTTGCTTTTGAGTTTATGGGTTCTGAGACGGTTGATGACTTCTTCAGTGGTCAGGCTGCAGCATTAGCTGGTGGAACGACCATGCACATTGACTTTGTTATACCAGTGAATGGAAGTCTATCAGCAGGGTTCGAATCGTACAGGAAAAAGGCAAAGAAGTCTTGCATGGATTATGGTTTTCATATGGCAATCACAAAATGGGATGAAGTCGTTTCACAGGAAATGGAAATCATGGTGAAGGAGAAAGGTTAGCAATTGTTTTTCACTTCAATCCAATTAACTATAGATCAAATTGCCTTCACCTCACAAATATCATAAAAGGTTTTCTCATCAACATACAACCTTCTCGTATTCTGACCTGCAGGGATAAACTCTTTTAAGTTCTTCCTAGCATACAAGGGAGCTTTAATGATCAGTGATGAACTCTTGTTACAAGGATTCAAGAAGTGCAAATCTCTTGGTGCCTTGGCCATGGTACATGCTGAAAATGGTGATGCTGTATACGAAGGACAGGAGAGAATGATTGAACTTGGTATAACTGGTCCAGAGGGACATGCTCTCTCACGGCCTGCTGTGGTAATTCAAAGATCACGTTTTTATTTTAATGTATTTGTCCCACTTTCCCATCATTGATATCTGCTGCTTTATTATAAGATGAAATTCTTATTTTGGATTGATGAAACTTCTGCATGAATTTACTCTTCCATGTACATTCTTTTACTGATTATTTGTCTGGCTGAATATGGGTACTCGTTTGACTATTCTAGTCAATTCAACTGCCACTCTCTTTCTCTATGTATGCTTGAAATGAATGCAGTTAGAAGGAGAGGCAACTTCCCGAGCAATACGTCTGGCTGGTTTTGTGAACACTCCTCTATATGTGGTTCATGTTATGAGCATTGATGCAATGGAAGAAATAGCCAAAGCTCGGAAAGCAGGTACCATGTTCTATATTTTAAAATCTGTTTTATGGTACATTTATCCAACATGTGTTAATGAATCGTCATATCGTACTTTGTTTTTCAATGATTAAAAAATTATTTGTTTATTCAAAATACTAGTCTACAACTGTGTAGATCCTATGAAAAATTTGACATTTAATGATGGTCTAAAAAATCTTCTATTTTAGGAGGTCTATTAACATCTTCAAAGATTCTTTCTTTAATTAAGTTAAAGGATTAACTACTTTTGAAGTGTCTAAGTTTTTAAATGTTGAGTGTCCTCAGCGGAGATGTGGTCTTTGCTAGATTTAACGCCTTTTTTTTGGTATCTATTTTTAAGAAGTTTTGTCACCAGCATTTATCTCTGATTCTTTTCAACCAGTGCCTTTTTTTGTAAACTCAGGTTTTGGTCTTTTGTATAGGCTTTTTTGTAGGCTTTTTCTCTACCATTTATCTCAAGGAAAGTTTGATTTTTCATTAAAAAAAAATCTCCTATTAAATTTTCATTTCTTACGAAAACTTCGTGTGGTTGGGTTTGATGTCTTTTCAGGCTCTAAAATCATTTTAAAAATGTCCTTCTCCCCCCTGTTTATGTGACTCAAATGCAATTCATGCGACCAAATTGTTCAACTTGTCTTCTGACATGGTAAAAAGGTCAGTGCTTAATAATCTATAAAATTTTGGCTGTCATCTGTCACTGGCTCCTCTATTTTTCCTCACGAATTGTTATGACCCTTCTCTGCTATGTGATACTCTAATTGAGTGAACAGATAACTTTACTTTTAAATTGCAGGGCAGAGGGTTATTGGAGAGCCAGTTGTGTCTGGTTTAGTTCTCGATGATTCTGGGCTTTGGGATCCTGACTTCGTCACTGCGGCAAAGTAACTACTATAAAATTCTAGCATTTCTTATATAACCTCATTCTTATCACTATCTCGTTTCTTTCAAGTAAACCAGTCTAATACATTACGATCATATCTCATGCATCAGGTATGTCATGAGTCCTCCTATTAGACCATTGGGGCATGATAAGGCCCTTCAGGCAGCCCTTTCAACAGGAGTTCTGCAGGTAATTAAATTGTAACTAAGAAGATGGAGCATGATACCTGTCACTGAAAATGCTCTGATAAAACAACTTTCATAGTGTTATCATGCAAATTTCAGAAGGCTACCATTGATAGCTAGACCCTTTAGTATTTATTTATTATTATTATTATTATTATTTTTTGTGTGTGGAAGGTGGGGGGATAAAAAATTATATTTCCAAAACTACTTTAGTATTGTAACCTCAACAGGCAGGTGGATTATCGCAATGTTCTTAAATTGGCATGTTTGGATGAAGTTTACTGATTATTGTGCTTCTTATAATTTGCAGCTTGTGGGAACTGATCACTGTAGCTTTAATTCTACACAGAAGGCCATGGGGATTGATGACTTCCGAAAAATTCCCAATGGCGTCAATGGTAATTGCTATAGATATTACATATTGGTCTGTATCAACAATGAAATATAAAATATTGGGGACTTGGACCTTATGCTTATCCAATTCAATTATGATACTCTATTTCCTTTCTGTATCTGACAACTTGGAATCTTCAGGCATTGAGGAAAGAATGCATTTGGTATGGAATACAGTGGTGGTAAGTTGTCCGTGCATTTGTTTTATTCTTTCAGAATGGACACTTAAGTTTGAATTTTGTTAAGAATCTCATTCCATAAATCTCTAACTTTCAGGAGTCTGGCCAAATATCTGTCAGTGATTATGTTCGGATTACAAGCACTGAATGGTATGTGGTCTTGCCACTGTTTTTTGATCTCTGCAGGAACTTCTTGTGCATTATTATTGTAAGAGTTTCATAGTATTAAGCTACATGGCGAAAAGGAACTTTTAATAATATCTAAAAATACTTTGAAGTACTTAATTAGCGTTTTATTTAGAAGGCTTATAGACAAGGTGCTTGACTTAAAGCATTACTCTGAAAAGTCAAATACACTCGAAGTTTTACAACCAAATAAATTTTGCTGCCTACATAATGCAATGATTTTCATCGTCTACTGTTTATTCAGTGCTAGGATTTTCAATATATATCCAAAGAAAGGAGCGATCCTTGCTGGGTCTGATGCAGACATAATTATACTCAATCCAAATGCAAGTTTTGAAATATCTGCAAAGTCTCATCACTCTAGATCTGACACAAATGTCTACGACGGGAAGAGAGGGAAGGTAACCTGTACGCCATAATGCAGTTTTTCATGACAATAGAATTATGTGGTTTATGCTTTGCTTTATGTCTACTTTGTGCTATAAGTTTGAGGTGAACATGGATAGCATGGTGATTAAGTTTATATTAGGCTTAAGGGCCAAGACCATTTCAACATCTTTATGAACAGCTTATTCATAAATCATAAGTTTGATATGACTAACTCATGTGAAATTTCTAATTACCGTTGGTTGCTATTGTCTCTATGCTTTCTATTGACGATTGTGCTCTTGATTTTCCCATTTATTACTGGATGCCATTTCACTAGATTGTTACAGTGGAAAGGTTTTACCTTTTTCACTTTAGGTGTTTTTGGCCCAATAACCTAAAGAAATTTGTTGGAATACCCATTGAGTAACCTTTGGACCGGAATTATTTGTCAGTTAGTAGCATTCTTTGGGCAGATACTTTGTTAGTCAGAAGTGACAAATAAAGAGACTTGTAAAGGAGAGAAGGGAGGAGCTCTAAGGAAAGAGTGGGAGAGAGCATACCTATTGAACTGTCAGTGAGGCTTTGTACTCGAATTTCAATAAAGTATACTTGCTACTGAATGTTGTGTGAATACCTACCATTCTGTTCGTATGTGAATTTTCCTTTGTATGAAAACTACTTGACCCGGATGTTTTTTTTCTAAGGAAAAAAAAAACCAAGATACATGTACATTGGTCATATTCTCAACATTACACGTGCACATTTTTAAATTTTAAATAGACTGACAATTTAGGAATTGTGATCAAACTTTTTATCATGGATTACTGCAAATGTTGTCCAATAGATCATTTTTGGTCTACACAACTTGTCGTGAGCCTTATCTTGTCCGCATATATGCATGTGCATTTGAACTATTCGACCTCTTCATGCCATCACGCTCATATTTACACAACTTTCTGAACGCAGTGATCAGTTTAGGTTATAAAAACGTGTACTTTTTTCTCAGGGAAAGGTCGAAGTGACAATTTCCGGAGGAAGAATTGTCTGGGAAAATGATGAACTAAAAGTTGTTCCAGGTGCTGGAAAGTACATAGAGATGCCAGCTTTTAATTATCTGTTTGAAGGACTAGGCAGGGCAGATGCTCAATACCTGTCCTCGATCCGTGCTCCGGTGAAACGTTTTCAGTTCACAGCGTAACTTTCAACCATCGACTATATTTTAGTTTGTGAAAACGGGATGAATAGATGATCTGAAAGTTGACATGGACAGAATAACTGAGATTGCATGGCCTGTACCCAGCATGTAAATCTAGAGCGACTTACCTTTTTAAGATACTGGATAGAATCTTATGTTATAGTACAGTTTATTTATCTGTTTTTTCCTTTTCTCCAAGAAATAAGAAACAAATTGAAAGGTTACATGATTTATATGCTAAAAAAAAAAAAACCTAAACAAGAAGCAGGGAGGGGGAAATTGAAGCAATTTAGTATCCATATGATGAAAATGTCTCATCTATTCATTTACATGCCAGTAAAAATGTATTCAGATCAACAGCATGAAATGACTAAGAATTCGAGGAGCGGCTTGGTTTTTTGATGCATATCAAGGCCTGATACAACAATTGATGTAGGTCAGAATCTTCTTCTTCTTCGGCTGGATAAGAGAGAAATAAAAGAGCAAGTATTTAATGTACGATATTTATATAAATGCAATTTTCAAAAACTATGATGGAATCACTCACAGTTTCTTATTCTGTATTGTAAGATTTTTATTACGATGAGTTTTTAGGTAAGTATAGAATTCACATTGAAATGATCGTGGATACCCTGCTGTTATAAATTCTATTACAGTTATGAAATATCCTTGTGTTCATTGTATGATGTAAGAAGACAACAGTCAGTAATCATAGTCTTAAATTTTAGACAATTGTATTACTTCAAAATTCTAGCTGTGGCTAAACTTGGAAAAAGTAATTGCATACAAGGTTATAAACGAAGCTGTCACCATCATGGATAGATAAATCAGTTTCTAATCTTATTACTTCAAAGTTGATTTGTTCAGGTATTCCTCAGCCTCAGAATCCAACAGGTACTATGTTCTACACAAGCTTTCTTTAGCTACTGTATTCAAACATCTCTCTCTCTCTCTTTTTTTTTGGTTCAATTTGGATTTGATTTGTTTAGTTAGAGATTTTGATTAGGCAGTTGGAGATCTGATTCTGAGACTAAAGTAATGCTGATGAAAGTACTTACTGCAATAGAGTCATCTGCTGCTGCTTGATGATGATGTTGGTGGTGGTGATGGCGGCGGTGTTGGTTTTGATGTTCATGGCGGTGGCGGTGTTGGTGGCGATGTTTTTGTTGATGACCTGCAGCCGCCATTAACTCCCTTTCGTTCCCTAGGCTGCTTCTTTTGAACTCAGTTAAGTCAGTCTTCTGCTGTTTCCTGTTGGCACGAGCTTGAGTAAACACCACAGAATAATTGCTTGCTCCTGGGGCATTGTGATCCCACCCCCCAAATTCTGGAACTGATCTCCACCCGTTCTGTATATGCACCAACATGTTAAGCTATCGAGAAATTATTCAATATGACTAGTAGTTTCATACAGTTAGATATAAGAAAAAAAAACTAAATCTATATGGCGATCATCATGTATCGAGATGGGAGAGTCATGTTATGACAATCCCAGTGAGTAAAACTCTTGAAGTAACAATCTTTAGTTGCATTCAAATAGATTCATTATTTATTTTCTTTGGACGATTTGTGAGGTTTCTTTTTTCTTTTTCTTTTTTTTTTATAATTAATTTGCAGGAACGGGATCTAGAAATAAGAAGACAAAAACAAGAATTCATTTATTTCACAGGTTGAGTTTGTATTCTGCAGGGTTATAAAGTTGAACTTACAATTAATATGTACATTTATTTACCTTATATTATGGGTTTAATAATTCTACCGATTATATATGAATTTACATTTTTTACTGCTACCATTCCACATTTATCCATTTTTATGAATCACAAACCTGCAAACATACACATGCTACACAGACTTGAGTTTTTGTAATTCATTTCTCCACCCAATCTAAATACACATCCACTTTTCAAACTTTTAAGTCACACAAACATGAATTTATTAAATATATGAGTCACAATGGTCCCATATATATATATATAATTTTTTTTTTGGGTATAAAAATATTATTATCACGTGGTTAGCTCGACACTGCTCCAAATATATAGTTTAAGATGGAAATGAGAGAATTTTGATTGAGACCCACTTTAAATTAATTTACAGTTTAAGGGCCAAATTAAAATTTAGCCCTTCAATAATTATGATTTGGATTTCGAAGTGGGACGATTTGGCATAATAAATCATAAGATAACACCATCAAATAGTCAAAGCATAACTCAACCGGTCTAAAATTTGAATTCTCGTCGAAGTTAGAAAAAATAATAAAAAATCATTAAATAAATTAATGGCATAATGAAGAAGGAAAGTACATTCCTGGAATTTTTTTTGTTTTTTTGCCGGAGAAGATGATGAAAACTACATAATGAAGAAGTTGGAATTTGGAAAATGTCACCTCCTTCCGAGCATCCATTGGGGCCTGAATAGGAGAGGGCGAGGCGGAAGATCAGCCACAGAGAAGGAAAATAAAAAATTCCTTGAAATTTTCAATGCATAATTTTCCATCTCTTATATATATCTTTGTTCTAAATACAAACAGCTTCAAAATAGGACACCTTCCAAACCGACTCTTGTTTTCCAACTGATGACAGATCTTTTCTTCTTTATTTAGTATGAGAGAGAGAGAGAGAGAGAGAAATAGAAACCGTTTCTTGTGCCAAAATATCGAGACTTATCCAAAATCGCCACTAAAACCACATTTGTCACTCAACAATCGTTGGGTGTATTATAAAATTGTCGGCAAAACTAGTTAGTTGGGTGAGGTTAAAGATCTGTCATCCGTTGGTCATTTATAACATAATCGTTATAATCGTTATATATCGATATTTGGGATGGAGATTCAAACCTAAGACCTATTGATCGGTATAATTAGTTGAGTGATCATGTTATCTCATCATCAAACTCGTTAGTCTCAGGTAGGCATTTTTCATGTTTCCTCTTATTTGACTTTCACTAATATTTATGAGACAATTTGTCAAATTTTATCTTTATTCTTTATATTGACGACACCATTGTTTTAAATTTCAAAAGTTTCAATATTTCAAATAAGGTTTTTTTTTTTTAAAAAAAACCGAATTTCGATTAAGGTAATAGTTGAAACATTGGAAAAACTTCAAATTTGAACCAAGGAAATGTCGTGGAGTAATATTAAAAAATATTTGAGTAAATTTTCATTTAATAAATTATTTTAAAAAATATGGCCCAGCCCAAGAAGAGAACAGCCCGGACAGGCAACTTGCCGAATGGGCCGGTCGGAACCAGCCCACTGGTTCCCCAAGCTGTCCAAGCCCAAAATGGTATGGGCTAAACTCGCGTAGGCCCATTTTTAATGGAATTGAGTCCTTCAATCGCTGGGCCTGGGCCATATAATTGACTTTCAAAGTTAAATACACACACACACACACACACAAGGCGAACGAGGAATTGAAATGAAATAGCACAGTTTCTGGCTTTTCGAATTTTCTCGCACTTCCGTTTCTCCCAAACAGCCTCGTAAGAAACCTCCATGGCCACGTTCAGCCTTCCCCGCAAGGGAAACACGAGGCTGCCGCCGGAGGTCAACAGAGTTTTGTATGTCCGAAATTTGCCGTTTAACATAACCAGCGAGGAGATGTACGATATTTTCGGCAAGTACGGCGCGATTCGGCAGATTCGGATTGGGACGAACAAGGATACTAGAGGTACAGCGTTCGTTGTCTACGAGGATATCTACGATGCTAAGACGGCGGTGGATCACCTCTCCGGTTTCAACGTTGCGAATCGGTATCTGATCGTGTTGTACTACCAGCAGGCCAAGATGAGCAAAAAGTTCGACCAGAAGAAGAAAGAGGATGAAATCGCCAGGATGCAGGAGAAATACGGTGTTTCCACGAAAGATAAGTAAAAGGTGTCTTACGAAATTTCTTTTACTTGGGATTTCCACAAGCAATCCTGGAATTGGGTCGAATTGTGTGTAATTTGAAGCTCACTCTAGCTCTAGGGTTTCATAGCTGTACTAATTGACTTAATTGTTGGCCATGAGTGGGCGACGATTACTATCTGTTCTTAAATTGGCGGTACTTTTCTTATAGTCTCTATATGCTCTTATCATGGCATGTTTATGTTTGGACAATTAACTTTGTTGGAAGTTACGTAAATCATAATCAAATTGTAAGCAATCCTTAACGCCTATCAGGATTTTCTCACCTGGGTTACATTTATTTTATATAATTGGGATCGGTTAGCCTGTAAAATCACCCACTGCGAGTGGAAGAAGTATTCCTGATGGTCCTCACGTCTTAAGCTGTTAACCTTGGTAGTAATGTGCAAGTTATTTAATGTGTTGACATACTAAAGAATGCTAAGTATAATTTCACCTCAACGTTGTTAACTAGGCACAACTAAGCTTGGTATGATGGCTCTAATAGAAATGATGGTACAAATTGGATTTCTGCCATTTTGATGAGCTGTGCAACCTTCAGGCATCTTACTAGTCAGGCCTGGCACTTTAAGCATTTAACATATCAGTCTATTTATGGAAGGATGATTATCATCTTTTCTTTGAAAGGCTGATAAATGGTAGACCAGTGTTTATGCACGTGAGTGTGCTAGGAAGAAGTGAATGTGTTGCATGAGACATTGAAAGTTTGGACAACTATTATGACAATGTCTTTGTAGAAATTTGTCTAGGATCTATTTGGGTTACTCAAAAGGTATTTGTTGAGACAGTTAGATAGAGGAAGTTGTTGCAAATCAGATACCGACCTATGGGTTAGAAAGAATGCATCTGTTCTTCTTAGCATTAAAAGAGGTGCGAGGTGCCCTTAGTTTTTGTCATGATTATGTGCCTTAGTACATCTCAGGGAGGTTCAAAGTTCCAGCCATTTTCCCCTTTCTTTTATTAACCGGCAAATCAAATTTATCGTTTCTTTTTCTCCTCTGATTGTTTTTATGGAAACTCTAAATGATAGAAAGTTTACAATTTGCGATGCTTAAAGGTAGATTTGCAATACTTTTTATTGTAATTTATTTTGTTTGTACTCTTTGTGTGCTTTGCCTCTCTTTGGCTTGGACTTTCTATTGCGCCGTGCCATCTGAAAAGTGCAAGAGAAGCCCTTGCACTTCATGTAGCATCGAGTATCACAAATTTGTTTTTTAAGGTTCAATATTTTATCTTGAAGGCATGCTGTGTGAAAGATCTCCTTAATTTTCTGCCCTGCATTAGGTATATCATGTATTGAAATGAGAGTGAAGATGAGGATATCTTTCACTTGTGTAGTTACGTTGATGTTTTGTGGGACAATATCTTCTATGTTAATTTGGTTATACCACTTCACATTCTCACAATATCCTTGTGGAAGACTTTCAAAGTTTTGAGGAAACTAAGTACGGAAGTACTTTTCATTTGTGCCATTAGGAATTCCTGTGGAGCATTTGGAAAGAGAACAAAAGAAGCGTCTTTGAGAAAGAAAGAAGGCATCTTCCTGTTCGGCTTAAAGTTCTCCCTTTCATCTTTGTTGTTATATTACGATTTCATGGACAATGCCTTTTCTACTTTTTAAATTGATCAGGTTTAACTTTAATAGAATTGCTATACGTCTATTTTTGCATGACATTTGTACCAATTGCGATGAACTATTTGATAAAATATATATCATTTGCAAATTCTCACAATTTATGAGGGTTTTTGAAACCATTTCTTTAAATATAAGTGTAATTTGCAGAATGGGTAAAAATTATATGGATGGAATTTGTAATTATATCTCTCATTCTATTTCTCAAGGTTAATAATCACCCCTTTTCCAACTTCCATTTCTGCCTTTTCTCAAGCATGGCACCCACCAGAATCTCATCGGTAAACAAGCGAGATGAGATATGAATCTATGAATTGTCGAGTTATCATTAAATTGGTAAATCTCAAAATCTTTAATAAGTGACGTATTTGTGTTAGTTGTAAAAACTATATATTAATCAATCAATTAATAAATCATTAGACAACCATTAGATATTATTGTGAACAAAGGCATATAAAACATAATACAATTATCCAATACATATTTTCCACATACAGCCCATTCTTGAGAGGGGTTTAAACCAAACAACCTTTAGATACCTTATATTTATGTTGTACACAAATTGGGTTCATAACTATTAGCTTTCTGTTTGTTTTTCCAAAATACAATAGACATTCATTTTAGACAAATTCATGCTTCTAGTCAGTCAGTCAACCATAAGAACAATAATTATTCTGTCTAATAGTGGACAAGAACAGCCAAAAACATCAGAAAATCACCCATTAAATCCTAAGAATTAGAGTAAAATTGGCCTTTCTTTATCTTTTGTTTTGTTTTCTCTGGCGATTTTCTATCTTTGAAAGCAACCACCATTCACACTGTAAATATATGCATGCTCGAGACAAACACTCTTTGCTTCAACCCCTCCCATTCTCTTTACATAAATAATGTACAACGAGCACCTGTAAATTTCACCCTCATATTAGTTTCTCCACTGAAGAACAAAACACTCAGGTGGTAGTTCTTGTCATCTCTTCCAGTGCACTCCCAACAACCGAAATTAAACGAAGACATCACGACGCTTTTTGGGATTCGCTTCTGGATTTCCTTTTCGCATCATAGCCACAAATTCATCATAGTTTATGCGGCCATCCTGTAGAGATTCAAAAACATGTTATATTTCGTTAGTTTCCGGTGTCCCCATTGCAGCGATACGAGGAAGTCGATTTTAGAAACTTACATTGTCTGCATCCACTTCAGAAAGGATCTCCTTGATGTCTCTTCCGTCGTGCATCCCATATTCTCTAAGAGCTTGCTCTAACTCTTCCGTAGTGATATATCTGAATGCATAACATAGATAGAATTAGAAGTTCAATCGTCAGTGAAATTCCTTTTCCATTTCAGAGTGAAAACTTTAGCAAAAGTTGACTTGGAATGTAATTTCATTACCCGCTGTTATCTTTGTCGAAATACTGGAAGGCCGTGTAAAGATGCTCTTCTCGATCCATTCTGTTCAGGTGCATTGTTGCTGTGATGAACTCATCATAGTCTATGGTTCCGTTGCCATCAGCATCAGCCTGTAGAAACCAACAAGTAATTTCCAGATTCAAGAAAGAATGTCATGTTGGATTGAGAGAGGTCAGACAGATAAGGACTTACGGCTTCCATTAATTGTTTAACTTCATATTCAGAGAGCTTTGTGCCTTGCTTTGCGAGTCCTTGCTTTAGCTCTTCGAGCGTTATCGTCCCGCTGTTGTCAGTATCCATGCTCTTGAACATTTGTTTCAGCCCCATGATCTCTTCCTCTGATAAACAGCCCGCAATCACCTGCCCATTTGGCACAGTATTAATATTTGTCGAAGTTTTGTTTTGTCATCTCTTCTTTTCTTATAGGGTGGTGGGGGTTTAGTTTGACATTAGGCGGATTCGTTTATAGCTTACCCGAAGAGCAACTTTCTTGAATTTGTTCATTGCGCGGAACTGTTTGAGCCTGTTGAGCACCGCATTGTCAAGTGGTGTATCAGGTGCTTCTCCATCCTCCTTAATCCATGGATGATCTGACAGAAAAAGAAAATGATTTAGTGAAAGTCATTTTTGGGTGGCCATAGAGCTGCCTTTTCTCTTCCTGATTTTCCTTCATAGGTGCAACAGTCCTACAGCTGTTTTTTCTTATCCTATTTCAACTCAATCCCTTAGAATAGATAACAAAAGTCCAGGAATGAACTTACTTAGGACTTGGAAGGCTGACAATCTCTGCTTGGGGTCTGAATTCAACATCTTCCTAACAAGATCCTTTGCTGCAGGTGATATCGAAGGCCATGGGTCGCTCGTAAAATCAATGTGACCCCGTAAGATTGCATTGAATATTCCATGTTCGGATTCTGCCATCCATCCACTTATCTCGCATCAAATGATCAAAAAACAAAAACCAAGCAGAGATATGAGTAGAATTATTGAATTACCTGCCCAGAAAGGTGGAACACCACACAGAAGAATGTATAGCATGACTCCAACGCTCCAAATGTCAACTTCAGGTCCATATCTCCTCTTCAAGACTTCTGGCGCAATATAATATGCACTTCCAACAATATCCTTAAATACTTCCCCTGTTAAATAACAACAACATTCAGACCCCAAAACAAGAAAAAACCGAGATCATCAGCCAGCCATTGCAGAGCGTGTAACAGAAACAGTCAAGTTCTTAGACAAACCTTGTTTATAGAACACGGATAACCCGAAATCGGTAGCCTTGAGCGGAGAATCCTCGTCCTTACTGAGCAACAGGAAGTTTTCAGGCTTGAGATCTCTGTGGATAACCCCCATGGAATGGCAAGTATGCACAATCTGCACAATTGTCCTAAGCAGCGAGGCCGCGGCTCGCTCTGTGTAATGCCCCTTTGCTATGATGCGATCAAACAACTCTCCTCCAGCGCACAATTCCATCACTAAATGAACAGAATGCTTATCTTCATAAGCCCCTTTAAGCTCCACAATGTTGGGCTGCCCTGTTAAATGGTGCATAATCTGGACCTCCCGTCTCACATCCTCAATATCCTCCTTATTTACTAGCTTCCTCTTCGCGATGGTTTTGCAGGCCAACTGTTCGCCGGTAGCCTTGTGAGTGCACAAATGGGTGACCCCAAATTGTCCCCTTCCCAGCTCCTTCCCAATAGAGTAAACGGTGCGGACATCTTCCATGGGGCGGCCTAGAACAGTTCCGATCTGAGTGGCCTTTGAGGGCTTGGTGGAAGTGGCCGGGGAAGCGGAAGGAGCGGGATTAGTGGATGGATTAGTGGAGTTGCCGTGATTGGTGTTACCGCCATCATCCTTGG